>CM077200.1:2979504-3152004 GCA_039654625.1 Rhinogobio ventralis | reverse complement strand
AAAATAAATTAAATGTTACCAGAAGAAAAGTAAAATAAAATATTTAGATTACACAATGATACATGGAACAAATACACTGACTAATTCGGACAAAAATAATCATGATTTTCAGCTATATGACACTTTTTACAGAAAATATGCAATATCTTGTGATCCATGACAATCAGTAATAAATGATTAAAACAATTAAAAATATAACCATTTGAAAAAAGCAGAAAAAACTTTGGATGCCAAATGTACCTGTAATTATAGAATCGCCCATATACTAAAATAACATATTAAAAAAACTTGTTTTATTTATTTAGCTAGATTAAGGCAACATTTCTCATTTAACTTGATGTACTAAAATAAGTCAAATTAAGACAGAAATAGTAAAACGAAAATTAATTAAAAAAAACATATATAGACATATAACTCTAAAACGATAAAAAAATAATTCAAAATATTTAATGAAATCAATATTAGTATGTTATTAAAATAACACTGAATTCACCTAACATCAAAAGAAAACATGTACAATTTTATGTTGCGCATAAAGAAAATGGAGGCAATTTGTTTGCATTGTCATTTTCATGAAAATGAAGCACAGTAAAATTCTCATTACTGTAATGCATCCAGATGCTTTACTTTTGAGTTGTTGTTGTGTTTGTCATTATAATTATTCTTTGTGATTCTCATTGGTTTTTAGATGCTTACTGTTGCAATATTTTTTCTGTATTACAGTAATGCGGTAGTACAAAGATTTCTGTCTGAAACAGCATAAATTACGATTAATAAATTGCACAAATACAGTTACGTAAATGATCATCATTTGTTTAGCATTTCAGTATTGAGAATGAATAAATAATATGCAAATGATATGAAAATTAAATATGAAAATAATGTCAATGCAAAAAAATCGCTCATAAAATATACAATTCTAATGTATTGCTCATTTTTTTACAACAAAAAAAGTTATTAAAGACAAAACTGCTTAAGACCTTTATACACTGAACATCAAAGGAGTATGTCATTTCATTTTTTAATTTTAGTTTTTTTATCTCATGAATTTGTCACAATCTTAGCTTGTCATAATTTTAACTTTTTTGTTATAATTATGACTATTAAAGTCACATTTGTGACTTTTCATCGCATAATTATGACTTAGTGAGTCATAATTTCAACATTATGACTTAAAATAATCATTTTAATTGATGGACTTTGAGGTGAAATATGACTTGGACATGTACTTAATGAAATTCACCTAATAAGATGACCCATGATGTTTGAGGTGATAAATCTATATTTCATATAATAATTTTTCAATTTCTTGCATAAATATTTTTTCCAGGACGTTCCGCATTATGGACGATGATGGCAGTAAATCTCTGGACTTCCAGGAGTTCCAGAAGGGTCTGGAGAACTATGGCGTGTCCGTGGGGAAGGACAAAGCGCAGCAGATCTTTGCCATGATGGACAAGGATGGAAGCGGCACCATCAACTTTAATGAGTTCCTTGAGAAACTAAGGGTAAGAAGAACATACACAAGCGTTTCAGGATGCAGAAATGCTCCATGCTGACTGCGATGCATCTTTGCTTCAGCCGCCCATGTCCAGCGCGCGGAGGCAGGTGATCGGTCAGGCCTTCCAGAAGCTTGATAAGACAGGAGACGGCGTCGTGACCGTGGAGGATCTCCAGGGAGTTTACAACAGCAAACATCACCCCAAACACAAGAGCGGAGAGTGGACAGAAGAACAAGTCTTCCGCTCCTTCCTGGACAGCTTCGACTCTCCGTATGACAAGGATGGAAAGGTTCCTCCTATTTATTCCTGCATTTACAGTCTGTCCCGGGATTAGATATTACATCATCATCATCATCATCATCACGAGTGTTCATTTCGGCCCTCATACACAATACCATAATAATTATTATACATTATGCTTTTTTATAATAAACGTCACTTCCGCTACTAAATTGAATCTATGCAAAAAGATACAAAAACAAAACAGACACTGAAAATTAAAAACAGTGTCGTGGAAAAAAGAAACTTTAATAATGATTATGGTGAAGCTGGAATTGAAAAACACAGTGTCTTTAAAAGCTTTTATTCTTGCCAAGAAGGTCATTTCAGACAAAAACCAAAGCCCCTCACTCGTTCGTTTATACTCTCATTTCGGTGGGTGAGGGCCAGTAACACAAAAACACAATAACAACCTCCTGTCCCAACTTGAAGCTTCAGAGAACTTGTTCAAGGCTACAGACAACGAACACACTAGAGTATCAAAGCTTTATCAAACTAAATTGGGTTTACTACAGAAAACTAGAATCCCTTCTTATATTTAACAATAATAGAATTAAAAACTCCTTATACGGTTTGATAGTTTGCTATGTTCAAAACTTCCATTGCAATAGCCTTTGTATCTCATAATTATGGCTTAGTATGTCATAATTTCACTTTTTTTATAATTTCGACTGACTTTTTAAGTCATAACCTCAACTTTGTCATAATTATGCTTTAATTCATAATTTTAGTATTTCATCATTTCCCAAAAAAATTCACAATTTTGACTTTTAAAGTCACATTTTCATCTCATATTTATGACTATAATTTTGACTTTTGTCAATTATGAGTCACATTTTCGACTTTTTATCTCATGATTTAGTATGTCATCATTTCTACCTTTTTGTCATAATTGACACATTTTCAACTTTTTTTCATAATTATGATTTAGCATGTCATAATTTTGACTTTTTGCCATAATTGACTTTTAAAGTCACATGAAGGCTGTCATCATTTTGACTTTTTTTGTCAAAATTATGACTATTAAAGTCACATTTTCAACTTATAACAATTGACCTTTTTGTTCATAATTTCAACGGACTTTGTCATAATCTCAACTTTTATGTCATAATTATGCTTTAATTCATAATTTGATTATTTCATAATTTCCAAAAAATGTTCCCAATTGTGACTTTTAAAGACACATTTTCAACTTTTCATCTCATAATTATGAATTATTGTCATAATTGACCTTTAAATTTAGAATTTCCACATTTTGTCATAATTTAAATTTTTTAATCTCATAATTGACTTTCTAAAGTCATAATTTCAATTTTAAATTACAATTTTTCTCACAAGTGGACATGGCGTGAACGCACCTGTATTTCCTCCTGTGACAGGTGACGCTGGAGGAGTTCGTGAACTATTACAGTGGGGTCAGTGCTTCTGTCGACAGCGACGAGTATTTCATCACCATGATGAAGAATGCATGGAAGCTGTAGTCATCATCACCGTCTCAATGCATTTCATTTGTCATTAGAAATAACACTGAAATGCTGCAGATTGTAAACTATTTACTTGTAGAAATCATGTCTAATTAAAGGTTTTGGATTGCTGCATCTTGCCTTAATGTTTCACACATTGCTTGTTCCCAGAAGATAAGTCCCTCTCACAGACCCAGCTGATTCTGATTGACCTTTGACCCAGGACACAAAGGGAAATGGCGTGACAGCCGTCAGCTTCAAAAGAGCTGTATTGGTTTCTCTGACAAACACCGCTCAATCAGTTGTTAAATCGCACCAGCTGTGCATCGATAAAGTGATGCAGTTTCTGTGCAGATGTTTATAAGTTTGTGTCGCCATCTGCTGAACATTCACAACAAGACACCTCAACGTCATTATCTCAAGTAGAACAAAAATGAAACAAAAATATTGACTCCACACAGATTTCTGTCAATTTTACCCAAACTAAATGCACTACCATTCAAAAGTTTAGGGTCAATAAAAAGAAATCGTTTTTTATTCAGTAAGGATGCATTAAATTGATCAAAAGTGACAGACATTTATAACGTTACAAAATATTCTATTTTAAATAAATGCAGTTTAGAATCTTTAGAACTTTCCATTCAAAGAATTCCGGAAAAATGTCACGGATTCCACAAAAATATGAAGCAGCACAACTGTTTTCAACACTGATAATCATAAACGTTGATCTTGAGCAGCATATTAGAATGATTTCTGAAGGATCATGTGACACTGAAGACGAGTAATGAACAGGAATAAATTACATTTCTAAATATCAAACATTGCAAATTGTTTTTAATATTTTTGATCAAATAAATGCAGCCTTGATGTGTACATGAGATGAAATATTAAAAAAAATCCTCACCCCAAACTTTTGAACAGTAGTATATTTCACATAAAAGTATATTATATAACGTTTACTTTATGCAAAATACATTTTCATTTGACTTTGGGGTGAAATATGACCCAGACGTGCATGAGATAAACCATAAAAATCACAATAACTTCATAAAGAAAATCCCTTGTGAGAAAGTGAAGCCCACAATTTGACATAAGACAAAAATTTATTTCAAATGTTTCATTGTTTTTTTGTTTTTTTTACTTTGATATTACTATTTATTTTGTAAAGGAGTTTGGAGACATGGTGTGCTAGTAAGTGACAATATACGCATAGAAATTTACAGAACATTCAAGGGTACAAGTGTTTTTTTTTTGTCCTTTTTTTTCTGTCTAAATGCACTCAAACTTCCAACACACGAAGAAACATCGTCTCCAAATGACATGAAAATGGATAAAAAGTTAATATAGTAAACCAATATTTTTTAAAAAATGCCAAAACAATACAAACCCTCAGAATATGGAAAATAAAAACAAATACAGAGATGCTGCTTTAAATGTTAAATTCTCATCAGATCAACTAAAAAAAAAGAAATATTAAACATTAATCTGCCCCTAAACGAAGCTACACAACTCAATTTGATGTTTCAAGAGACGCTGGGGTGAAGATATTTTTCTCTTTTACAGGGGGCGAGTTCTAGAAACAGACTACAGCACGAGTCCGTGTGCCGGTTAAGTCCTTTATTCGTTAACACCGATGAGAAATCTAACTACCATCTTAGCAGACTAGTAAAAGTGTCAGCTTGTCCTAGAAAGTGAACATCCAGGAGACGCTTGGTGAAACTGGCAGAAATCAGACGCAACCTGGGAAAAAAACAAAAAAAAAATGGTACAACTACACCGAACACAGGGGATATAGGTCAGGTGACAGGTGCTACCGGCCAGCTGATTGGCCGATAAGTGTGATGATGTGGCAAGGTCACGATGAAACGTTCTGAAGCTGAGAGCCAGTGAAAGGGAGAGAGAGGGAGAGGGGGAGAGGGAAAGAGAATAAGTAAAAAACGGTCCCACGGTAGAAACTGCAGTCTTGTCGATTCCGTGTCTTAAACGGAGAGAGAAACACCCTCACACTCATCAATATGATGAGCGACCAAGTCCAAAGCCATACATGGAAAAGTCTCGATTTTTTTTTCCTTTTTTGTTGTCTTTTTAATTTGTTTGTTTATTTGCAGTCCAAGAGGAAAAACAACTAAAAACAAAATGAAACGATAAAAAAAAAAAAAACAGCTCCAGATTTACAATAAATGTTGGAGGGGAAAATGAACTACAGAAGTTTGGGTGAGAGAGACTCCGCCCCCTGGGGTCCGCAGCACCGGTCCGACGGGGCTGTCCGCAGAGATGCCTGCGCTGAAACCCTGGTGGGCGGCTGTGGGTCGAGCAGAGCTTCATGATGCTATGTGCTCTCGGCCGCTGGGGTCTCGCTGTTCTCACAGTTACCTGGAAGAGAGACAGTCAACATTACCAGAGCTGAACTCACAAATATACAATAAAACAAGAGCATATATATCGTTACCTTACCACTGTGTTTTAATTACTCAATATTTAGGATATTAAAGTGCCCCTATTATGTTATTTTAAAAGTTAAAGTCACCTACAACAGGTTTACATGCATCCAAGGTCAAAAAACACTTTTTCTCATAATATTGCATCAGCTCTTTTCTCAGTGTCTGAAAAGGTTCAATCAAGGATTCAGTGTCTCTAAACCCTGCCTTTCTGACAGCCTACTCTGCTCGGATTGGTCAGATGGCCCAGTCTGTTGTGATTGGTCAGATGGCCCAGTCTGTTGTGATTGGTCTACTCTGCTCGGATTGGTCAGATGGCCCAGTCTGTTGTGATTAGTCTGCTCTGATTGGTCAGATGGCCCAGTCTGTTGTGATTAGTCTGCTCTGATTGGTCAGATGGCCCAGTCTGCTGTGATTGGTCTACTCTGCTCTGATTGGTCAGATGGCCCAGTCTGTTGTGATTGGTCTACTCTGCTCTGATTGGTCAGATGGCCCAGTCTGTTGTGATTGGTCTACTCTGCTCTGATTGGTCAGATGGCCCAGTCTGTTGTGATTGGTCTACTCTGCTCTGATTGGTGAGATGGCCCAGTCTGTTGTGATTGGTCTACTCTGCTCTGATTGATCAAATGTTTCAAATTAGTGCTCCTTGGGAAAAAAGCGTCAACGTGATAAACTATGCGATTCTGCTTTGCAGAAACATCATGCTTCATACTTTCTGATGAAATGCACGTAAATGAAAGGGCCGTACCGCTGCTGGTGGAGTTCCCCGTGCCGGAGTTGGTGCCGCTGCTATTGTTAGCAGGTTCATCATCGTCACTGTCGTCTTCGTTTGACTGTGGGATCTCTGGTTCAGCCGGGGCGGGCGTGCTCTCGGTCTCCGGCTCCACACGACTCCGCAGGGCCAGAATCCGGTGATGCAGCGCTGCGGCCAGCTGACCGGCATCTTTAGAGCTCGCCTGAGGACAGACACCACACTTGCTTTGTGAATGTTGGTTTTGGGAACCCTGTATCATGGTGAACATTTACATGACTTTCCCAGTCGCTGATAAATGGATAAGGATTGAATGATTAATGGAAAAATTTTATAGAGGTTGCACACACAAAATGATTTCAATATTTTAAAGCTGAAAATAACTAAAATTTATATTCTTATATACAAATGTCTATCAAATGATTTCACTGACTTGTATCACTTTTTTACAGTGAGTAAATGGACTTTATTCATGACACAATCAGAAAAATGATATGATAAATAAATATTATAAAAATATTTATTAAAATAAATTCAAATACATTCATTTAAAATAACTAAAATTATGATTAATTTTATAAAACTAAAATAAATGCAATTAAAATAATACATTTAATAAAAAACTTTATATAAATAAAAGTAATATAAATAGTATTAAAATAAATATATTATATACAAGTAAAATATAAATACATACATGTTATGACAATAAACAATTAAATTAATTGACCAGAAAACCTGATCCCAGTATTACTTTCCCAAACAAGTTATGTATGTTACCTTTGCAATAATTCACTGACAAATACAAGTAAAAACCAATCCCCTCTTGTGTGAAGCGTTATGAAGGTGTCCATCATACCGATATGAGGAAGACCTTGACTCCCTGGTCCTCAGTGTCCATGGCTGTAATACGAACGCTTTTCTCACTGGCTTTATCCACCTGCATCTGAGGCCAAAGCTTCGTGTTGAGAATCAATCGCAGACTGCCCTGCGTACGCATCACTGTGAGACAGACGGAGAAAGATGAGAAAGACGAAGACCACTGCGAAGAAACGTGACTGGCTCGGTGGCACTCTTACCTAATCTCGACTGTAACGAGCCGTCGTCGGTGGATGCCATGTCATTAAGTCTGAGCAGACCGCGGCCTCGTTCCACCCATGACTGAGCTGGCTTATCGAACACAAACAACTTGCACTGCATCTGTGGAGAGACGGGACACAAATCAGCTCATTATCAGCAGCTCCTCTTATTACCGAGGAAAAAAACTAGCCTGCAATGATTAAAGGAATAACAATACAACTTGAGCTCTATGAACTGTAGCTTACTGTCAATAACCACAGAAAATAATTCAGACTCGTCTCTCAGTGTATAAAAACAAGCAAATAAGTTTACAGTAATGCACTTACAATAGAAGTCTATGGGGCAAGACACTACAACACAGTTTTGAAGGTTCAGTACAAGTTAAACTCATTTGGCGTAATATTGATAAGCACATCAATAAATTGACCTAAATTCCTTTACGAAAATAAAAATTAAATTAAATATCACCAAAAATCAACTGATTTGTCTCTCCTTTTCTTTACAGAAAAGGTCACAGCTAGAAAAAGAAATAAATAGCACCAAGAAACTCAAAAGTAAATGGTTGCATACAAGTCAAAACATGAAGCATATCATTCATACAACAGTTCTTTCTGGTTCCCTGAATCTGATTGGCTGAGAGCCTTTTCCAGCCGTGCGATATTCTCCCAGTATCAGCACTGGGACCGTTTCACCGTTTGTATTAGTGATGGGAAGTCCGGTTCTTTTCCGAGAACCGGTTCGTTTGGACAGTTCGTTTCAATGAACCGGTTCACCGTCCTCACGTAATGACGTCAATTCTATCATCCCGGCGAATGAAAAGACATTCAAACACATTCAAATAAAAGTAATTTGTACTCATAACTTCAGTTAAATAATAATAATAATAATAATAATAATAATAATAATAGTCGTCATCTTCATACTGCATAAGTTTCTTATATTTACTTTGGCAAAATATTGAAATTAGCGCTGTCATGGGAAATCTTTTAAAAGGACAAAAACAAAGATATCGCTTTCCTCACCGGACATTCAAACTAATTTCTTATAAATGGACATAATATAGACATCGACCTGAAGAATGAATGCTATATCAGATGCAGACAATAGACTTGTTTAGTCGATCTCTCTCTCATAATACAATAAGATTCAATGAAGCGACTCAGCGTTCCTCCGTTACTAATTCTAAAGTGGCGTTTCAGAATTGGTATCGGAGGCTTGGGCTCAACGGTTAAACTGTCAACTTGAGATTTGAATCCGTGGTGGAAGGAAGTAGTTCTGCACAAAAGAGTGTTTTTAAAGGCACACCGTTGTTTTTTTACTTACTCACTTGTGGCGTTGAACTGTTGTATAAACGCAATATCACACTCGTAGCCGTGCGATACGGCTGTATATCAGTGATTACCTACGGCCGAATCACAGCCGTGCTGATAGCCCTTTATATTAAATATTCTGTTAAAACTTGTGCATTATGTAAAGCGGTTTAGATCCTTTTTACAGTTTTTATCATGGCAACAACATTGTAAAATTGGATAAAACGTCACACAAAAAGTTAGCAAGCAACTACAATCATATTAATGCATTTACGTCTTATGACTGTACTATTGAAACACTACTGTTGTGTTTACAAATGGACCCCATTCACTTCCATTGTAAAATGTTTTGCTTTTTTTTCCCCAAGAGAAAAGGAGGAACAATTGGTGTTTAAAAAATAGACGTGTACATGTAAATTATACCCAAACTCTTGTCATGACAATTTAAAGCCTTAAAACCCTGCAACTTTAATATGAAGAAACTATTTGTGAATTATTCATATCACACAACCAGAAGTTCATCTGCTGAACTTTCTACAGACTGAACGATGAGTTGAGATTGTTTTCTGGTGTAACTGAAGGCTGCAACAGATGTTGTGGATGGATTAAGTGAACCTGAATTCGGAAAACATACTTTAAACAGTTTTCCTGAGGCGACTGACTGCTACACTGAACATCGTCTCACCTGTAAAACGTTGCTCTCCGCCTCCTCTCCTGTACGCACCTCCACCTTCTCCAGAATGCACTTCTTGGCAGTGGCTTTGGTGTACGCGGCTGCTGACTCTTCTAGAGACTCTGTAACACTGTGATCTGACGTATGCAGAGAGAAAAATGTCAGGATGAACTCAATGCAGCATAACTTCAGCAGCAGACACTATGGGGAAGGCTTAGCTCATGAATTTTAATAAGGGCATGACAACAATGCTTGCTAATCCTAGAGCATGCAGTCACAAAACTAATTTATTATTCAAGCATCCAATCATCATAGTGTGATTCTGGGATGACCAATGTCAAGATACAACATGTACTCGGGTATGACAAGTATGGAGTCATTTTTTTCATTCACTTGGCAAATGTTAAATTAAAGATATATTTTGATACGCCCTTGCTTTGGTCTCATTATATGCTTTTCAGTGTGTGGACAATTTTGGCTTTTTTGTTCTACACACCTGTGAACGGACTGGTTATTCCTTTTTTGAGGGCATACAATATCTTTGTAATTTTTTTCATTCTCACTGAAAATGAAATGCTGCACTAAAACAAAATCACAGACAATCGGATCAAAGGCCCTGTTTACAGCTGGTATTGAGATGCGTTTTGGTCGATCGGATCACAATTAGACAAGAGAGACATTCACCTGGTGTTTAAATCAGATTTCTTCGAGGGGAGAGTCTATGGGCGGGTAAATGCATTTTTTTTTTTTTTTTTTACAAAATAAGCTCACGCAATGAACACACCGGAAACGACAGAAACACAGAGAGCAGCAGCTTTCATTTCTGCTCTGACAGCCGAACGCTGTGAGTGTGTTAGAAATCAGGAATGGAGAGAGAACATGGAGCTTGGTACATTTTTCATCTTTAAACTAAACTTGGGTCTCCAGCCAACAGTTTAAATCCCGTCTGGCTAGTGCGCTTCCCATAATGTTTACGCATGAATAAAACTTTCCGTAGATTTCATCCTAAAAGCTCGATTTTGCATATGCACAAAAGTTTTCAGATTTATAAAACCATGCGTATGCCTGAACCAATGCAAAATTCCTGTTATAAAACCCAGTTAGCTGAAGATTGTGCACACATGCGTCTCCACCCCATTTGTGAGACCCTGGACCACAAAACCAGTCATAAGGGTAATTTTTTTTTAAATTGAGATTTATACATCATCTGAATAAATAAGCTTTTCATTGATGTATGGTTTGTTAGGACAGGACAATATTTGGCTGAGATGCAACTATTTGAAAATCTGGAATCTGAGGGTGCAAAAAAAAAACACTGAGAAAATCGCCTTTAAAGTTGTCCAAATGAAGTCCTTAGCAATGCATATTACTACTACTAATACACATTTTTTATATTTACGGTAGGAAATTATCAACAAGAACAAAATATCTTCATGGAACATGATGTTTACTTCATATCCTAATGATTTTTGGCATAAAAGAAAAATGGATAATTTTGACCCATACAATGTATTGTTGGCTATTGCCACAAATATACCCGTGAGACGCATGACTGGTTTAGTGCTCCAGGGTCACATATGGAGCTTACAATGCCTAGTTTTACCAGGCATAACATCAACTGCATATCATGCATATTCCCATCAACGTGATACCATGTTTAATGTTTAACTCAATATGAGATACGGATGTGCCATCACGTTACATTGCTAAAAATCATTCTTGACATCTTTTAGAATAAATAAATAAATCAAAATTGTATAAAAGACATTTCAAGTTTTCAGAGAATTCAGAGTTATTCTCAATCTTTTCCACTGGCCGAATAGTATTTTTAATTGCTTTAAGCAAATCAAATTTATGCAATTTTGCCTATAAGGTAAACACACATTTTAGGATGTTTATATATTTGTTGATGGAAACAGATAGGCCTTATTCTTTGCACTGTAAATAAATGTCTGACTTGCATCACTGAAGGAAACTCTAAGATATGCACATTTTATTTTTTTAAAAGGTTGTGTCAAATTCTATCCTTCAAATACAATGGTATTTTTCATAATAATTATAAGCCCATGAAAGGGGTTATCATAATGCGACTGTCTGACTGTGCACGTCACCAACAGCAGAGGTTGTACAGTACTGTATATTTAAACCGGCCAATGGACCGTTCGATCGGTGTCTGTCATTATACCGTCTATGTTGTTAAGCCATCTGCTTATAGAGAGTAAAGTGCGCATCATTGATCTAGTTTATTAGTTATAAATCCCGAAATGTGTGGAAAATTGCGTACACTCAACTTTATGCCCATTACGCAACATTTATACATCAGGCCCCAGGTGAGTAGGTGGAGAGTAGGCATCTTTTGTGGCTGCTCGAACACATTTGACCACTTGAGCATTTACACTACGAGAGCAATCCGGTCAATGTGCTTTCAACTACCTCTGGAAGTGGTCAAAAGTGGACAAGCTCGACCCGTTTTAGACCCTGTTTAAACCTGTGTATTTAGCTTCGTCAGGGCCAAAGTGGCAAATGAACATTATTAAAATTAAATGTATATATAAAACAAATGATATAATTTAAAATATACTATATACTAGGGGTGTAAATCGGACAGTTTATCACAATACAACATGATTGATTCAAAAATTCTGCGATACGATTACGATACAGGGGTATATCGATCGATATATTGATATGAACATATTATGTGCCTATTTTACACAACCAGTTACATTTTTATTACCTCATGCCAAAATATATATGAAAATTTCTCATCCTGGACCCTGAATGGGACATCCACAAATAAAAAATTCAAGTGACACAGGAGATCAGTAATCTGATGACAGCTTAGGACATGACAACAGTCAAAGTATTTTAGGCTTCTGTGCTAAAAATGTGCAGTCAAAAAACTATCGAAAAACAATAATATATTTATATATAAACAGATACTATAAGATTAAAAAGACATTTCTTTTAAATGCATGCCGCAGCTTTTTAATGAGCCAACAACAAATGATAGATAGGACAAAACAAGATAGACCATTAATATTCTTTAAATATAAAGTAATATTCTGTATTTTAGTACAAAAGGCTCCAATACAGAGCGGTGCAAATCGCTTATGCGCATCCCGTGCGCAGAATAATGTGCTTGAAGCAACATGATGGAGTCACCACACGCAGCGCTGCGCTTCTCGTTGGAAAGTTCAAAACACAAAGGGAAAAGACATTGATGCGTGGTGTATTAAATCTATGCAACAGTTTATTGAGTTTATTAGTGCTCTCTACTCCAGTGTTGTGATCTAACAGACACCCAGGAGAAAGTAACATGATATAGAAACAGCAATAAACTCTAGCAAGATGAAGTCCTTTTATGCAACCTTTGTCTTTTGAAGCACAAAAATAAGTAAAAGAAGACTATGTGTGCGCTGTCTGCGAGGGAGCAATCTGTGTGCGCTTCTCTTTCATGTTATTTCTGCAAGGCTTTAAACACGAGCAACTGATAAACTGTAGTGACGATTCATTTTTCACAAGCTCTAAAAGGTAGTTAAACGATAATGCATATACTGAAATCGATACATTGTATCATTACACATTTAAACGATGTATCGATCTATATCGTTGCATTGTTACACCCCCACTATATACACATACAATATTACAAGTGTGTATGTGTGTGTATATATTAGTTGATGCTGTGTGAAATGGAGTTGAGCACCTACTTTTCTCAGGTGTGGCCTCTTGTGATGACGGCTCGGACGCCGGAGCCGAACTGTCTTTACTGGCCTCTGTTGGTGCCTCGCCTCCTTTCGGGGGACTCTGAAAGCATTCACACACACACAACTATGTTTGACATTTCCAAAAACAAATTATTTCAGCAAACACCAGTTAAAACACAGTACATGAATTAAGAATTAGTTGAAAACCAAACAGGTTTTTTTTTTGGAGTCACCTCCTACTTTCATTGTACGGAAAAGAGCAGCTTGGGCTTTCTTCTACACAATTCTTTTTTAAGGGTTAAACAACGCAAGCAGGAGTAAAACATATTTTTTGGGTGAACTATTCCTACAAATACTACATTTAAAAGGTGAACAAAAACAGGACAGGGAAAAATGTGTCTGTGGTTCAAATCCACTCACTAGCACTCTCTCAGACATGTTCTGGCCAAAAACGAACTTGGAGCCTTTATCCGAGCTGTTTGTGGCATTGTTGGAGCTGTAAAAGCAAACAGAAGCAGATTTACAAGACATAGTACCCAGGCCAGAGAGCGAACAGCAGTTAGATTCAGAGAGGTCTATTGAACCGGTTACCTAGCGCTGCCCATGTACTGTAAGAAATAATTGGTGCTGCCAGACTGAGAATCTTGTGTGTCTTTTGAGTCACTGGACGTGCTGTTTTCATCCAACTGTTCAAGAAAAACACAGTAAGAGAATTTGAGAATAAACAAACACTCACTATAGTGCTAATTTGCAGCTGTGAATAAAGAATGAAACAAATGCACTGGTGAGTCAGCGCTGACCTTCGCTCGCTCTTTGATATTCTGCCCAAACACAAACGACGAGTCCACTGCACATTCCTTCTTCTGACTACTGTCGTCTTTCTGTCCACCTCCATTTTCTTCTCCTTCCTTCTCCCGCTTCTGCAAAGAAATACAATTAATGCAGATCCGGCGACAAGTCTATGGGTTTTTAGCAACGTTTAAGATGTGAATATTGAAGTCTCATATTTAAAGGGGACCTATTATGCCCCTTTTTACGAGATGTAATACAAGTCTCAGTTGTCTCCAGAATGTGTCTGAAGTTTCAGCTCAAAATACCTCGCAGATCATTTATTATACCATGTTGTAAATGCCCATTTTTGGAAGGAAAAACATGCCGTTTTGTGCATGTATCTTTAAATGCAAATGAGCTGCTGCTCCCCGCCCCCTTTCCAGAAGAGCCTTGGATACTCTGCCAAAAACAGCTGTTTGTTTTGGATTATCGT
Source organism: Rhinogobio ventralis (assembly GCA_039654625.1). NCBI lineage: Eukaryota > Metazoa > Chordata > Actinopteri > Cypriniformes > Gobionidae > Rhinogobio > Rhinogobio ventralis. The sequence continues at coordinate 3,137,534 of CM077200.1, read as the reverse complement.
CTCTATCGCGGTCACGCTCACGTGACATTGCAGTTCATCATCATGAATGTTTATTATCTGCATGCGTGCACAGAAAGCTAGATGTCAGATGGAGCGTCCTGTGAGTATTAAACTAAGTTCTCTTTCACGTCTTACTGTGCTTAAACGGTCAAATACACACAAGGGTATGTTAAAAAAACACAAAGTTCACATAAACAGTCGGTTATGTCTGTGAATGTAAACAGCAGGGAAAGAAATCACGTGTATATTAGATCTGTGTATTAAAGTGAAAGCAGTGTAATATACAGTACCTACTGCAATATATGCTGTTAATATAAATCAAACAACAGAAGAAAACAAAATCACTCACTGCTCTTGACTGAATAACTTCAGTAGCTTTAACAAGAATACATTTCTTACTTGAACGCTGCTGTTAAATACCCTGGCGAGGAGATAAACATGGCGGACTGTGTACAGCTCACGGAGGGGCGGAGTCTATGCTAATAGGGCGGAGTCTGTCAGAAGTTGTGGACCTCACATTGCACAGAAACTGCAAATAAATTGATCTGAGACCCTGCTTATGATTTATGGGGATTTTTTTAAAAAAAAGGAGTGGGTGGATTTTATTATTATTTGGATACTATTATAGGGTGGTAGTGTACACACATTGCTGACACACATTTGTTTTCAAACACCATATAAAAGTGAATTTTGCATAATAGGTCCTCTTTAGGTAATTTCTTATGCTGCATGAATATACCACAAATCAAAAATTGTTATTGACAAGGTTAAAGCACATCGTGACATGGTGACCTGACTAACACACATATTTCATCATTCAAATTGCATAAAAATCTTAGGCTACGTCTACACTAATCCGGATACATTTGAAAATGCATCCATTTCCTCTATGTTTTGGCCTTTCGTCCACACCGAGACATCGTTTTTGGTCTAGCTTTTTGAAGACGACCTCCCAAGTGGATACATTTGAAAACAAATGTAGTTTGGGCTGTGAAAATGGAAGCACTAAAACATTTAGACACGTTTGGTCATGTGACACACATTGTACCAATATACATCCATGTTTATACCAGCGCTATTCATTTTCACAGTGTTCCTAAGATAAATGTTATTATGTACAATGTTCATATTACATTCCTGCAAAGATGACAGATCATTTACTTGCAATTGCTGTCCTGCGTCAAAACATGAGGGCAATTGTGTTTAGACCATAAATGGAATGGCAGTTTATTTATTTATTCACTCTTTTGAGTGAGACCTGGACACACCAGTACGTGGTGAGATATTCTGCTAATAAAATGACCGTGCCAGAAGAATAGCATGAACTGTATCATGTCTGGTATCATCTCAGAGAGCTTATATTACATTTTGCACATGTGCAGTAAGATGATTTTAGCGTTTTCCAAAGTTTCAGTGTGGACGAGAAACTTTTTGATATGAAAAAGCAGTTTTTGAATGCACCAGGTCATCACAACCATGATCAATGATTACAGGTGACGGAGATATTTACGAGATGCTCTAAACAGGATGCAATTAGTTGCGATTCATTTATCAAGCGTTTCCATCTCAGATGTTTGTGCTGTATGTCCTCACCGGTGATTTGTCTGAGCTCTCTGTGTTGTTCAGGAAAACGGATCGGCTTTCTGATGATGAATCTCCAAACTTCCCCACTCCATTTGTTCCACAGCTGGAGTCTGCAAGTGAAAAAAAAACCCTGGCATTAACTAACAGCATCACACTCACAACACACATTACAGTGCTAAGGAGTCATGAGTACTAGTGGCCATCCGATACGCCAACTAGAGCAGATATTGCCGATGTAATGCTGATACATACAAAATACAACATAATAAAGGAGATATATATAAAAATAAATACAAAAAAAAACAGCTGAAATAATATTTCCCACAACATTCACTCAAAATTCACTAAAAACAATGAAAACTGACATTGTTTAGGTCATCTGTAGCTTTTGGAAGTCATACAAAGAGGAAAAACTACTCAAGTTAATCGGTCCAGCCAGGAGAATTATGAGCCGATGCTCTAAAAATTGGCAAAATAATTTTTCAGGCTGATTTGCGTCTATAACAGTTGTTCTTAACCTTTTTGGCTCAAAAGTCCCCCGTTGTCCAACACAATATTTGAAGGGGAAAAAAAGACTTCAGTATACATTTAGATTTTATTTGTTTAGCATTTTAATTTAGAGTTTGATTATTTGAATATATTAATCATCATTTATTAATTTGAATACTTTAAGTCATCACCTAGAAGTGGCACCAGCTGGTGTATTACTGTCTACAGCAACTGACTATAGCTTAGTTGTATACATGCCTTTTCATCTTTTTGCTGCCTCATTGATATATTATATAGTCTGATTCTTGAGGTTATTGGTTCTAGGCGAGTAATTTGTAGATTACTTAAATCACAGCCTGACATAATCTGTCCCCAGATCAGGATTAAAGCATAGAGGAGACAGAGCCTTTACTATTGCCGGCCCTAGGCTGTGGAACAGCTATCCGGTTTACATCAGATCGGCAGTCTTTAACCGTTTTTAAATCCTCTCTTAAAACCTACTTTTTTTCCTTAGCTTTTAATTCACTGTGAGTTTATGTCATAAATGTTTGGCTTTGTCCCTGTCTCTTTAACTTGTGTTTTATTCAGCACTTTGGTCAGCCATGTTTGCTGTTTTTAAATGTGCTATATAAATAAAAACAAACTTGAAACTTGAATAACCACCAGCCCTGTATAACAAAAGTTTATTTAGACGCAATGTATTTTTAATGGGGATGTATGATATATCGGCCACTATATCGGTATCGGCAAATATATGTTCATTTTTAATGTTATCGTCATCGGCCCGAGCACGTCACGCTCTTTATATTCATGCTTTTCATCACTCTAAAGTGTCAATAGTGCTATATACACTCACCTAAAGGATTATTAGGAACACCATACTAATACTGTGTTTGACCCCCTTTCGCCTTCAGAACTGCCTTAATTCTACGTGGCATTGATTCAACAAGGTGCTGAAAGCATTCTTTAGAAATGTTGGCCCATATTGATAGGATAGCATCTTGCAGTTGATGGAGATTTGTGGGATGCACATCCAGGGCACGAAGCTCCCGTTCCACCACATCCCAAAGATGCTCTATTGGGTTGAGATCTGGTGACTGTGGGGGCCATTTTAGTACAGTGAACTCATTGTCATGTTCAAGAAACCAATTTGAAATGATTCGAGCTTTGAGACATGGTGCATTATCCTGCTGGAAGTAGCCATCAGAGGATGGGTACATGGTGGTCATAAAGGGATGGACATGGTCAGAAACAATGCTCAGGTAGGCCGTGGCATTTAAACGATGCCCAATTGGCACTAAGGGGCCTAAAGTGTGCCAAGAAAACATCCCCCACACCATTACACCACCACCACCAGCCTGCACAGTGGTAACAAGGCATGATGGATCCATGTTCTCATTCTGTTTACGCCAAATTCTGACTCTACCATCTGAATGTCTCAACAGAAATCGAGACTCATCAGACCAGGCAACATTTTTCCAGTCTTCAACTGTCCAATTTTGGTGAGCTTGTGCAAATTGTAGCCTCTTTTTCCTATTTGTAGTGGAGATGAGTGGTACCCGGTGGGGTCTTCTGCTGTTGTAGCCCATCCGCCTCAAGGTTGTGCGTGTTGTGGCTTCACAAATGCTTTGCTGCATACCTCGGTTGTAACGAGTGGTTATTTCAGTCAAAGTTGCTCTTCTATCAGCTTGAATTAGTCGGCCCATTCTCCTCTGACCTCTAGCATCAACAAGGCATTTTCGCCCACAGGACTGCCGCATACTGGATGTTTTTCCCTTTTCACACCATTCTTTGTAAACTCTAGAAATGGTTGTGCGTGAAAATCCCAGTAACTGAGCAGATTGTGAAATACTCAGACCGGCCCGTCTGGCACCAACAACCATGCCACGCTCAAAATTGCTTAAATCACCTTTCTTTCCCATTCTGACATTCAGTTTGGAGTTCAGGAGATTGTCTTGACCAGGACCACACCCCTAAATGCATTGAAGCAACTGCCATGTGATTGGTTGATTAGATAATTGCATTAATGAGAAATTGAACAGGTGTTCCTAATAATCCTTTAGGTGAGTGTATATATAGACATACCGCAACATAGCAAAATCTCTAACGGTAGACATTTTATACCGTGGTAACGATATACTATAATCGCCATACCGCCCAGCCTTACTATGAGGTACGATTACCTCAAAATGTACGTCCGTATGCAAGTTCAAGGGACTTTATTGATATTACATACATACACCTCTCTAGCTATATAACTGATTAAATATGTTTTAGATGAGTATCATTTAATTAGACTGGAATCCAGAAAAAAAATGAAACGGAATTTGGGGGGGGAAAAAAAAGATGATTTCAGGAAAAGTGGGCCACTGTGGCTTAGATTTACACATCCTGAAATGTGCTTCTATGCAGAACAGGCTGTGACCTCCACATATTCTGCTGCTCTGAAAGCCAGCAGTGAGCATTATGGGATTTGTACATACTGGTCTTGACGGGTTCTGTGAGGGTCTTGGCCGGAGGCGCCTGTAGAACGGCTGGTCTCAGAACACTGCGCTGCTGTTCTTTGGGCTTCTGACTGGGAACGCCTGGAAAACAACCTACTAACGGGTTGAATCAGAAACCAAACACCGCAGGGCAACAACACACACCAGTGTTTGAGGATCAAATAAAAGGGGATTAATTAGGTCTTTAGCAATGGAAGAGCTTTCTAAACTAGTGTTGTTACACATTACAAAAACTATTTTTGCCTTTGTTCAGATAGTACAGTTTGAGAGAGGACAGGAAGTGAAGAGGGAGAGGGGGTGACCATGAGCTGGGGCTTGAAATCGGGTCGCCCAAAACACGATTGCGCTACATGAGATTAACGGCTCTGACAACTAAAACTTTAAAAAAATGTGTTAATGGAAATACAGCAAAAATAAAATGAACATTAATTATTAGATGAAAAAAATAGAAAATGTTGCCTTGGCAAGTGACTGAAATAAAATAAGTTGAAGTACTAAAATGAGAAACTAATAAATTGAAACTAAATGGAAATATATATATAAAAAAAAAAAAACTGGGGCTGTCACTATTACTTTGGTAATTGAGTAATCGGTCGATTATTTTGACGATTAATCAGTTTTTTTTGTGGTAATAATAATAATAATAGACCCAAGCAAAGACGTAAGCTTTTAAAAATGACTTAAAATACATATATAATAACAATGAGGCAATAATATTTGGTTCAAATTAAGCATCAAAAGCAAGTAAGCATGTGGTTTTATAGAACAACACTGTTAAATAAAATACATAATATAAACAATCATCTTATGTACATTATGTATTATAACAAATGCCTGCAGGGGCGCCAACGGCCTGGTGGTTGTTGTTACACTTTACAGCAGATCAAATTCTTGAAAACAACATTTAATTTAACCGTTCACTTAATCTTTAATATTTAGCCACTTCTTTATGACAAAAATGCTAGTCACTATAATTTCTTGAACAAGAACATGTGGACATCAAAACGTGCAAACTCAGAGCAAGGTTTTAAACTTTTATTTTGAAATCCTGATGAACAGTTTGCATATTTAGAAACATATAATGATGTATTCTCCTGTGTTGGCGTAGGTTTATAAATAATTTTACCTTACAAATCTGATGAAATGGCGCACATTGCGTTCCCAGATAAGCGTTATAAGCAACCCAAAGTCACAGCATATGCAGAGACGGAGATTGAGACGCTCCACGCATGTAAATGATAATAGTTTACGTGGAGCAGCATTTCTTTCTGAACGGAGCCGCTCTGAGACGCACGTAACCTACACGCATTTAAACAATTAAAGCGCATATATACACACATTAAACCCGCAGGGCATATATTTATTTAACGGAATCAAAGCCATTGTGAATTCACAATAGCACTATGCTAGTTTTAAATGGTTTTAATATATAGTGTAGCCTTGGAAAGTGGTCTAATAATGCGGTTCATGGATTTTGTCGGTTACTCGACACGGGTAACTTGCAATCAAGGATTTTTTTAAATTGAGCATTCAAATTTAATCGAGCAATCGTGACAGCCCTAAAAAAACGAAACCGAAAATTTATAGAAAAAGTTCATTCAAAATGATAAATACTATAATATATAATATATAGCCAGGGGTGCAGATCTCAGTTCCTGGAGAGTTTAAGCCGGGTGCACGATTCATAATAGTCCTTTACGACTGTTGCTTGTCAGACTGTACGTACATGATCCCTGCTGTAAGCCATGTCACACTGTAGGATCTCAGTTCTCATTCACGTCAGACTGTATGGCAGTCAAGACACGCATGCAAGCAGACTCGTCCGGAGTTTTACTTCATCAATCCGTGACACGTTCTGTGACGGTGAGTTGCGTTACATGTGCGATTGAAATGGTAGCTAGCAAACAAAAACAATGGCTGTGTCTGAAACCACCCCATACCCTTAAATAGGGCACTATTTGAGGGGACAGCAATGTGTAGTGGTGTCCGAAACCATAGTGGACATTATCAAGGGCACTTTTTCAATCCCACAATGCACCGCAATTAACGAGTATACAACTGGTGTACGCTCAACGGCTAGAGCAGAATGAATTCCCTCGTCTGACCAGAAGATGGCGCCCACAGCTGAGTCATCCATCCATCCATTTTCCAAACCGCTGGTCCAATGTGGCTACAGCATAATACCATACAGGTATAACTTGATTATTAGATTGTTTAAGGTTTATACAAAAACAAAAACATTGTGTGTGAAGCAAGAGGTGGTTCGTTGTTATCTGACTAATTGTTTTTTATTTGACAGTCTTCGCAGGAGAAGTCACACTTCTGGACTGTGCGTCAAATCTTCGGACAGTGCCAGAATTTCATTGGAGGTAAAATTTGATCGCAGTGGTCATTAATCGGCTGTGAGTGAACATGTTGAACCTGCAATCAAAGACTTCCGAATTTGGCCTAGGATTAGAGGAATCTTTTAGGATTCTCAACATTTGTCTCAGCCGGCCAAATTCATACAGTGTGAACCTGGCTTTATTTGAAAACTACAGGTGCATGTTGGAGTAGAAACTCTGTAGGACTGTGGCCCTCCAGGAACTGAGTTTGCATCTCATGAGAAAAGCTAAACATCGAAGCCAACGGACTTAATCTATTTGAGGAGCTTTCAAAATGTACAAGATGACATTTAAAAAAGGAATGAAAGAGGAAGCTTTACAGTCAGACACATTGTGACTTATTTCCCCAATCTTTCCTGCTCATAAGAGCATATTCATACGTTGCATGTGTGCAGCTACAGTAAAATGTTCAAAGCAGGAACGAGTTGATCTTACCTGCGCTTGGAGCCTGGCCATGAATGAGTGTGGGGGGTTTCAACCTGAACCCAACAGGCTTCTCTTCTGAGACAGACAAACAGAAGCATAAACATGTAAGACACTAAACCAAACATCACTTGCGCAAGACGAGATAAGTTCTCTCAGCTGAACAAACAGTGCATTCATATGTGGCCTCAAACACATCAGTCAAGAATAAGATGGCACAAAAATGGCATACAACTCATACTCTTTCTGCAATGCAATAATACTAGTCAAACTAGAAATGGGAAAATATAAAGTTTAAACATTTAGATGCATACAGCTTCATATTTTTACTAAACAGTGGGCAGTATGCAGTAAATACCACACTGTATACACTATGCAAACACAGCCACAGAGTCTCCATCTCTATAGTGCCCTCAAGCTGTGGCCTCAAAATGACTCTGACCACTTCCTGTTAGACCGTAGTCCCCTCCACAGGCCTCCGGACTTGATTTAGCACATTCCTGACAGTAGCCGAAACACATTTGGGTTTAGTGTGCCTGGCTGGGTTTGTGCTCTTTCTAATAGAGACCAAAATAGAAAGCTGCCTTCAGATGCATGTACAGCATCTTCCATTTACATTACTACTCTGTGTAGCTCACTTTATCTAGAGGATGAATTACGATCTGAAGCCACTTAGCAAACGTGTTTTATACAGTCTGATTTATTAAACAAAAAGCAAATATGCGAATCAGCATATAAGCGATATATCAGGCTCAAGCGAAACTAAAATGCAGAGTTGCACGATTCTGGATAAATTGAGAAATTTTTTAAAACTTTAAATACAGATCACAATTCACTCACTATTCTAAATAGACAAACAAAATAACGTGTAGTTTACTAGAGGTTCTGACAAATGTTAATTGTTGCAGTGCATTTAAAAATATTGAATGAATTGAATTACTTTTTTAAATCGGTTTGAATGAATGATTCAATGACTCACTCGTAGAGACTCGTTTCATTACTGGATGAATTTACTCTATTTTGATCATTATCGTGGACAATTTGAATTATTTTAAGATAGAAATAATAATACTGTGTTTGTGAAGCCGTTTCATATCTATACATAACTGCTCTCTCTGGATCAGAACGCAGATCTGTATGTTCACTGTGATCTGACTTGTCAAAGGTTAAATAGACACAGGCTAATCGTTGTCATTTAGGAATAAGATCATGTAAGTGTTTGAATCAAGAACGCAATCTTTTAACGATTAATCGTGCAGCTCTACTAGAATATACAACTTTATAATTACAGTTCATGTGGTTAAGTTTTATTATAATGAAGTTTATTTGAGTAGCGCATTAGCCACAAAATGTTTACATTATTTCTGAGGGGTCGTTTACACCTTACCATTTTCAACTAAAAACAGAAAACTTGTGCATTTTGGCCATTCATTGGAAACACACTTTTGAAAACGGGTTTTAAAGTGCAAAGTGCAAAATTGTTATCGTCTCCGTGTAAACCACAAAAACACAAATTTGTGAAAACGGTGACGTCATGTGCATGCATATGCATTTAATCTACACTCACCTAAAGGATTATTAGGAACACCATACTAATACTGTGTTTGACCCCCCTTTCGCCTTCAGAACTGTCTTAATTCTACGTGGCATTGATTCAACAAGGTGCTGAAAGCATTCTTTAGAAATGTTGGCCCATATTGATAGGATAGCATCTTGCAGTTGATGGAGATTTGTGGGATGCACATCCAGGGCACGAAGCTCCCGTTCCACCACATCCCAAAGATGCTCTATTGGGTTGAGATCTGGTGACTGTGGGGGCCATTTTAGTACAGTGAACTCATTGTCATGTTCAAGAAACCAATTTGAAATGATTCGAGCTTTGTGACATGGTGCATTATCCTGCTGGAAGTAGCCATCCGAGGATGGGTACATGGTGGTCATAAAGGGATGGACATGGTCAGAAACAATGCTCAGGTAGGCCGTGGCATTTAAACGATGCCCAATTGGCACTAAGGGGCCTAAAGTGTGCCAAGAAAACATCCCCCACACCATTACACCACCACCACCAGCCTGCACAGTGGTAACAAGGCATGATGGATCCATGTTCTCATTCTGTTTACGCCAAATTCGGACTCTACCATCTGAATGTCTCAACAGAAATCGAGACTCATCAGACCAGGTAACATTTTTCCAGTCTTCAACTGTCCAATTTTGGTGAGCTCGTGCAAATTGTAGCCTCTTTTTCCTATTTGTAGTGGAGATGAGTGGTACCCGGTGGGGTCTTCTGCTGTTGTAGCCCATCCGCCTCAAGGTTGTGCGTGTTGTGGCTTCACAAATGCTTTGCTGCATACCTCGATTGTAACGAGTGGTTATTTCAGTCAAAGTTGCTCTTCTATCAGCTTGAATCAGTCGGCCCATTCTCCTTTGACCTCTAGCATCAACAAGGCATTTTCGCCCACAGGACTGCCGCATACTGGATGTTTTTCCCTTTTCACACCATTCTTTGTAAACTCTAGAAATGGTTGTGCGTGAAAATCCCAGTAACTGAGCAGATTGTGAAATACTCAGACCGGCCTGTCTGGCACCAACAACCATGCCACGCTCAAAATTGCTTAAATCACCTTTCTTTCCCATTCTGACATTCAGTTTGGAGTTCAGGAGATTGTCTTGACCAGGACCACACCCCTAAATGCATTGAAGCAACTGCCATGTGATTGGTTGATCAGACAATTGCATTAATGAGAAATTGAACAGGTGTTCCTAATAATCCTTTAGGTGAGTGTATAGGCACATCGATTTTTTACAACGTGACATCGCCATCTACTGGCCTTGCAGCAGAATTCAGCGTTTTTTTTTATCGTTTTCGTGGATCCATGTGAACAGGGATCATTTTGACAACGTTGTCATCTATACGAGAAAAACATTTCCGATTTTAGTACATCGCTGCCGTGTAAACGTACCCTGAATATAATAATAAAATGACTTGTACACCAATGCATCCTATCTGTGTTCTTATATTCATATAAAGTGCCTCAAGATAAGACTGCAAAATGATTATAATGCATCCCATTAATAGATGGAGAAAATCTGATTGTATGGAGACACAAAATATACAGCTTTTAAACAGGCAGCAAAATCTGATTGTGTGACGTATCCAACTCAAATATGTCTAGTTTTTTGTCTGAATAAAAATGTGAAAGGAATCTGATGTTTACAAATCCAATCCAAACCACTTTGACATATGAAGAATGACAGTGCGGACAGTCAGTCCTGAAGATCAGATTTGAAAACCAAATTGGATGTGCGCAGTGTAAACAAAACCAAAGACTGTCAACATGACAAAAACCATGCATGGCCGCAGAACAAAGCTGAAGTCATGAACTCAAAACAAGACAGTTTCTATTTATATTGCACTGTGAAATCTCATTGGTCCAAAGCTGCATATTAAATATCAAATGTTCTGATCACTTGTGATTGTACTTCGTGGCTACATCAGGGAGGACAGAAAAAATTGATGCTGGACACTAGTTAAATCGTGGAGAACAAAAGATTGAAAGGAAGGCTGGCTCTTACCTGGCTCAGAGTCTGAGTTACCAGTTGGAGACTGGCATAAACTTGAGGGCATAAAGATATTATTCTTGGGAACTGTAGCAGGAGAAAAAGAAAGAGAGGATCAGATGGGAGAATAACACTTTCAGTTAAATTCAGCCAAAGAGTACAAAGAGTGCCAATCCACTGCAGTGAAACTGTAGATTCACCTGAATGTGACGGGGGGAACTGGGTCAAAGATGAGGTCCTCTCCCTCTTTACCGGGGGACAGTATTCGCCATCATCCCGATCTGAATCTGAACAACACAATTCAAATCAATAGATCAAAATAAAGCAAAATTCTGTACACTGTGCAGGGAATTGAAAGTCTTTGGCCATAACTGCACAAAAAAAAAAAGTTAGAACTTTATTTAGAATCAATGATGACTTCTACTTTTAATTGGTGAGACTTAGACAATTTAACCTCACCCGTCCCTCGGGTAATTTCGACCCAAAAGTAATTAGGAGTTTATGTGGTTGAAAGAAAAAAAAGAAAAGAAAAAGTAACAAATCAGTCCTTTGTGGGTCAATTTCACCCCCTTAGGAATGAATGGATATACATAGAAAAACCTAAAAATGCTCAAGATTAAAACTAAACTTTACCAAAAATGTCTGCATATGTATCTGAATGCATTCTGAAGAGAAACTCAAGTAGTAACTTTAGGACCCAGCGGAACAGCTCATTTGCTCCATATAGAGCAATAAGGCCATCTAGCAGCAAGAGTTATAACATATGTTTGATTTTTATTTATTTTTTTCCCACAAGAGGTCAGCAGAGACACCCATATTCTGAGCTGAATTAACAGGGTTATGCATGAAATGTTGAGTTATTTTGAAATTAAGTTGAAAGAATGTACTTAAATCATTATTTATTGATAAAATCTAGTAAAAGTAGGGATGTAAACGGTTAATCAATTATCGATTAATTGTCGACAAGAATTTACTCGATTAAATTAAATTAATTGTCAGATAATTGAACATTGCGAATGTGACATGAGATTCTCGCGGGCGGCGAGAGACCCGACACAAACTTGAGGCGGCAAAAAAGAAACCAAACATGAGGCGGTCAAAACGGAGTGGAGTGTGGGAGCATTTCAAATTAATTAAATGATGACAAAGACGCCCATTGTAAACTTTGCGGTACTACGATTAAGTACAACAGCTCTACGAGTTCGCTAAGATACCACCTTCTTAACTTGCATGCAGCCGTGTTGCAGGGAGGAAGTCTGTCGCCTTCACAACCTACAATCGCTGGAGTTAATACACTTCATGGAGCCAGGATATAATATCCCTTCTCGAGCGACCATAACTACCCACTTGGAAGCACGCTACAAAAACAAGAAGGCTGAGCTAAAAACACAGTTAGCCGCAGCTAATGTGGCTCTGACAACGGATTGTTGGACGCACTGACTACAGAAAGCTACATTACAATCACTTGCCACTACATTGAAAACGACTGGCAGGTAAAGTCCTTCTCACAGAAAGCCTCTCAGAGAGACATACAGCTGATAATTTAGCTGACAAACTCAACCAGGCTGTGGAGTCATGGGGTTAGCTAACCCAGTGCACAATTATTTTTTATGCATTTTAATTTTCTGTGCATAATTTATTTTGTTAAACTACATAAATGCCATTATCTGTACCGTATTCCAACTGTTACAATAAAACATCAATTGAGCAATATAACATGCATTTTTATTCAGTATATAAGCAATATTTTGCTTTTTATGTTAAAGACACTATTGATACCGTGTGAAATTTACATTCTCAGGAAAATAGCCGCTTATCAGTTAATCGATCGATAAGGTCAATCAACTATCGATTAATGAATTAATCGATAATTTGCATCCCCAAGTAAAAGATTTTAAAATCTTAAAAAAACAAAAAAAAAGCTTTCTGGACATAGCTTTCTAATTTTATGGCTTCGGGTCATTTTGGCCCACGAGGGACTGATTTGTTAGAGTGCAAGGTTTAAAATTTTTTTAAATTAGGTCTGTTCATTTAGTTAATTTTTAAAAATCACAATTAACCCTTTTGTGTGATTAACCGCAATTATTCACAATCATATTGTGAAATTAAGCATACATAATTAATCTTGTGTAACACATTTTGTCATCATTTGCTATACCCAGAAATAGGGATGCGCCGATCCAATACTCAGATCGAGTATCGGCTCCGATACTGCCATTTTTGCCGGTTCGGGTATCGGTCAGGCGAGATCGATCCAAATCTGATATTGTGCGTATACTATTCTGTGTTACTGTTAAGCCCCACAAAAAGCGCAAAAACAAAAAAAGCACCATAAAGTTTTTGTGCGCTATACTCCAAGTGTTCTGCATCCATGCCATAGTTAAATGTGAGGTACAGATGAATATTTAGGTTGTTAAATTCAAGTTCACGTGAATGCTTCCCTCCGCTGCGTCTGTCAGTCATTCTCCATTCAGCATTCAAACTGCACGCAGCGTTCGGTTACGACAGTAACACGATGAAACGCTCTCCAAGATGATTCAATGTTCCTGTTATTATGCTTGATCTGAAGATAACGGTCTATGGTTTTGCATAAAAGGACTTTATCTTGCTGAAGTTATTGCGGTTTGTTAATCATGTTAGGCTACTTTATCCCAGGTGTCTGTTCGATCACAACACTGGAGTAGAGAGCACTATGAATTCTTCACGCGCACTGTAACTAAAATTTAAAACTGTTAAAAGAAAAGGATCAATATTGCATAGATATATTACTACGCATCAATATCTCTTCCGTTTGTGCTTTTAACTTTTCAATGCGAAGTGCTGCCTCTGCACGCTGTGACTCTGTGTTGCTTCAAGCGCATCATTCTGCACACAAGATGCGCATAAGTGTTTTGTGCCGTTCTGTATTGGAGCCTTTCATATTATAATACTTTTGCGCAATGAAAGATTGTTAATAGCCATAATCTATCATATGCTGGCTGCCTCATTAAAAATCTGTGCTATAAATTGAAAATAAAAGCCTTTTAAATGTTATAGTATATATTTTTTTTTAAATGCTGATTGGAGCATCCCTACCCAGAAAAGTTAAACGTCAGATTGAATGATGATTCTCACAACATCTGCAAGTTTTTTTCAAGGTAAATTTATGCCTGTTCCAAAAAGAACACTTGGAGAGTCCAAAAGGACACCTAATGATATAAGGAGTATCGAGGCTGAAAACACCGCGAGCGTCACGTGTGCTTCAGTGTGTGTGTGTGGGAAATGAAACCACACATCTATGCCATTCATTCACAGACACAGACATAGTGTCAGAGTTGTTAAATGCATTATTGACTTTAAATTCAGACAATGACCTCCAAGTAACTCTCATACTGATGTTTGGATGATACAAGAACATCTGCATCCTACAATATATTTCATGAGACGTTGTGTTAGTGTCTTACTGTCTGCATCTTATCACATATCATATACAAGTTATTTTCCAGAAAAACTTCATCATCAGCCAGTGTTTACACACAATATTAAAAACCTGAATCATTTCATGTGCACGCTGCTTATGTTTCGGTTATCAACTGCTGGAAGGTTTTCATGCTTTTGATGCATTTTCCATTTTATTACAATAACAAAAATTCCATTTTATTATATTTTTGGAGATTATAGTGCATTAAAGCAAAAAAAACAATACAATTCATACAAACTCTTGCCTATTTAAAGATGCATCACAATTTCGGCCACTAAAAATAAGACCAATATTGGCCGAAAAAAATGAAATTGACAGAGCAAAAGCAGATATCATGTGAAATATTTTCCAGGTTTAATAGAGTGCAACAATACTGCAGTCCAGGGTTATTATAGTTAACTAACACTAAAACCATAAAAAAAATTTTTTCTTATTTTCATTTAGATTAACTTGATGTGCTAAAACCACTAAAATACAAACTATAGACTTTTAAAAAAATAATAAAAACGAATAAAAAAAAAAGTGTCAAACATATATGTAGGGCTGCTCAATTATGCCAAGAAAAAAAAAATCATAATCACGATTATTTTTGGTCAATATTGAAATATTGGTCAATATACGATTATTGGTAGGTGATACGATCAAAGTCTTATTTCACAATATGAGTCATTTTAAATATGACTGAAAATTTACAAATATCAATACTTTAGCAAAAACGAATACTAGGTTAACTAATGTAAACACACACAAACAAAAATACAAAATGAACAAATAGTGTTTTAAGTTTTTCAGGAAGAGGATCTAACAGTAGTATTCAGATGAGTAATAGCCTAGAACACAAAATTGAATAATCAAATGTAAAATAACTGCATATTCTTACTGTACACATTAAATATAGATTAATCCTTATTAAAAAGTTACTAAAGTTATTCAGTCAAGATCAGCGAGCGATTTTCCTGTCATTTGCTGTTTGATTAACATTAATGACAGACTGCAGCAGGTTTATTAGGCTGCTGTCACTTTAAGAGCTAATGCACGGATCTAATATACTGTTACACACACATTTTCTTTCACAACTGTGTACGTTTACATAACTCACTGTGTTTACATGAATACTCCCAAAAAAGGCATTTTGAGATTTTTAGGTGCGTATCCGAATTTGCTTATTCGTGTTCGGCTCCGACTCGGATCACGCACACAGAAAGCCACCTGGGGAACAATATTAGGGCTGGGTTAAAAAAAATTTTTATGAACCGATATCGATTCTTAAATCCCGAGAATCGATTAGTCATCCTGTTTTCAGTTGATGAATGAACCTAACTTTGTAGAGCCCCACCCATCCAATAAATCGCAATAATCTTTTACTTTTGATAAGATACAAAGTCTCAGATTTCAAATTACGTCCATTTTATTACGAAAAAGTGACCGATCACAGTAGCGCAGCTCAGCTCCGCTTTAACATCAGTTACAGCGTGAAATAAACACGAATGAACGTCAAAGTATGTTAAAATATTGGTACAACGCACTGAAATCCATATCATGTCACATGTAATCGCTCAGTGTTTCAACTGCGGAAAGACGTCAATAAAACAGCTTGTGAACAATATGTCACATTTACCTCAGAAAAACCATATCCAGTGACCATAAACTCAGTCAGCTAGAAACAATTAACTCTAGAGATGAGCATTTTGATAAATATATGCACCATATTACATCGGCTATTCATTATAATTTTTTATGTTGTTCAATATTAATGCATGTTTGAATAAATCCATCAAGTTTTTATGATTGCCACCATTTAAATGTTTATATTTAAAAAAACAAAGAGTAGAAATATGATTATGTAATTGTAAAGTTAGTATTATAACTTTATTACAAAAAACATCATTGAGTGTAATTTGTCTTTAAATCAGTTAATGTTAACCTTCAATATTAGTAATGTACCAACTGACTACCATGTATAGTTTACAGCAGGGGTCTCCAAACTCGGTCCTGGAGGGCCGCTGTCCTGCAGAGTTTAGCTCCAACCCCATTTAAACACACCTGAACCAACTAATCAGTGTCTAACTAGGGCCTTGTAAGACACTGATTAGCTGGTTCAGGTGTGTTTATTTGGGGTTGGAGCTAAACTCTGCAGGACAGCGTTTGGAGACCCCTGGTTTACAGCATTAGTTAAGAGATTTTTTCCTCAAGAAAATTTGCCGTGTACTGTATCTGATATATATCCACAATAATCAATATTGAATCGAAAGCTTGTGAATGGAAATCGAATCATGAAATTTGTCTCAATACCCAGCCCTAGTGTCTATTTTGCGGCTTTTAAATGACACGTCCCGCAGTTTAGCAACAGCATTTTACAACACTCACTTATTCGGCCGATTTGGATGTTAAGTTTGGGTTTTTAGGGAGGAACAAAAATCGCACCGCTGTGAAGGAAAGGAAGGTGCGCTGGATGGAAAGCGGCAACGGCACAATCAACCCTCTACACACACTTTCCACAGGCTAGTAAATTTTTTTGTTTACTCGCCAGACTGATATACGGTTTTATTTATATTAGTGCTGTAAAATCGATTAACCACATCCAAAATTAAAGTTTGTTTACATAATGTGTGTGTACTGTGTATAATTATAATGTGTATATAAATACACACACACACACACATTTATTTGTGCTATTGTTAGTAATTTGTTTATTTGTTCTTATTTTATTACTGTTTACTCGTTGTCTGGCTATCACCAGACCAAGCTCAATTTAAGATTGAACATTGGTCTGGGGAGTCTGCTCTGTATTTTCTACTGCACAAGAGGCGTGATCAACGAGCATAGTTCAAATGACTCTGTATGCAATTAGATAGTCCTTCAACCAATCAGACCAACAATCCATCGCTTCTCTATCCGTCATCCTGTTAAACCCGCCAATAGCGCGGCAGGTGGATAAGCCGGTTTGAGATTGGCCCTCGCAAATTTAGAACAGAAGCAGGATAAAAATATGTACAGGTTTCCAGCCTGAGCTGCAGGGCGAAATCAAATCGCCAGCAGATCGGGTTGGGTTTACCCAGTCTAGTTAGCAAATATTGTAATTGATCATCGTTTATATACGGGGAAAAAAAAACTAAACTTAAAAACTTTATCATATAGTCATCTCTTCTGAAGAAATTTTTGATTGCCTAGACTTTCAATAGAGGGACAAATAAAAAAACATATATATATATATATATATATCTATGACAAGTATATGCAGCGTTTTTTCCCCGTGGTATCGAATAGATACTTTTCCAGGTATCGTATCAAAGTTAGAAATTCCAGTATTGTGACAACTATTATATAGACAGTAAGAGACTAACCAACATCTCAAGTAATATATTGTAGGGCACAGATGTGCTTTTGTCATTCAGAAATCAGTTTGTTCTGTTTTCTGCACATCATAATAATGGTTATCAAAAAAAAAAGTTCCAAGAGCAAAATACTTTGTAATTTTCATTTTGTTGCATCACTAGAATCTGAATGAAAACTTCTCTAACTCACCGTCTCCGTCCTCTGCACTCGACCCA
Source organism: Rhinogobio ventralis (assembly GCA_039654625.1). Lineage (NCBI taxonomy): Eukaryota > Metazoa > Chordata > Actinopteri > Cypriniformes > Gobionidae > Rhinogobio > Rhinogobio ventralis. The sequence continues at coordinate 3,119,581 of CM077200.1, read as the reverse complement.
TCTGCGGATCTCTGGAACAGACAAAAATAATAATTTAACTAATCTGCTCACACAGAGCAACACACTGTACAGTGGAATACACAATCTTAAACAGCCCCGTTTTTAAATCATTTCTCACCAGGGCCAAAACCACCCCGTTGAAATGCTGAGTTTGTTTAATTTGCTTAAAACGCTTCTGGGAAATCATGTTTTGAGGGTGATTTGTATCTGTGCTAGTCAGACGGCAGCTGAAATTCATCTCACTACCAGCCGAACTGGCCAGCTGAGTTGGTGAACTTACTTGCCAATGCTGAAATTTGGCAGGTACCAGATGATAATTTCATGACGAGTGTTTATTGAAAAAAAAATGTCTATTTTGTTATTGCAATGAAACTTAAAGCTAAATTAAATATTTCCCAGTAAGTGTCTTCCATCATAACATCCTCAGGTCATTATGGAAAGTGTTCAACTACAAAATTCAGAATAAATTGAGAAATCACTATTTTTTTTTGTTTCAAACAGAGATCACGATTCTCCCACCATTCTGACTAACTACATAAAATAACATGTAAATGACTAGAGGTTGACAAATGTTAATTGCTGAAGTCTATTTAAAATGTTCATTTAACCAGAATTAATTCATTAAAATAAATAAATCACTTGAATGAATGATTCAATAACTCCCTCATAAATACTTCATTACTGGATTGAATCAGCGTTTTTGAACAAATCTCTTGAATGAATGATTCAATGACAAATACATTTACCAGTCACTTGTCGCCACCTACTGGTGTAACGATGTAATCAACGCAATCATTATTTAAATCGCCAAGTTACTTTCAAAAGGTGATTTTGATCGCTACCGTAGACATCAGTGTTTATATCCGAACTATAAACTTTTATCCCGGTACTTCTGTGATATGAATATTTGTAACACAGAAATAACGATATTGTGTGGTTGAAAAGACTATTTGTGAAGCGGTTTCATACATGATAACTGCTCTCTCTGGATCAGCGGCAGCTCCAACACAGATTTGAACGTCCCGGGGTGATTTTATCAAAGGTTTAATAGACCTAGACAAATCGTTGTCATTTAGGAATGAGATCACGTGGGTGTTTGAATCGAGACCGTGATCTTTTAACGATTAATCATGCAGCTCTATGTCATGGCTTCAAAAAACAAAAGTAAAAGTGAAAGTAAAAGTGGTCCATCATAGCAACATTTTCTCAGCCAATGGCTTGAGTTTGAATTTCCTGTGTTGGCCGAGAGAATGGTGGATGAATGTTTAAAACATTACTTTCGCAATGCTGTTTGGTGCCTCTAGCAGCCCAGAAATTACACACTGCCATTTTAAGCAAGTCTGGCCAATTGAATACATTTTAATTGCAATTAAACAAATATGGCTAAATATTAATGTTCATGTTGCAAGAGGTTTTGGGGCCATGAAATTACATTATCAGGGACGTGCAGAGAGTTCCGCAGGGGCTCAAATGTAAAAAATGGCCGTATATATCCATCACTTTCAATATAACAATTAATAGTAGCCTATATTCAGTGGTGTGCGTGGTGTTTTAAAATGAAGAGGCAAAGTCCTCACATTTTTTTTACATATCAAATGTAAATATATGTCTCTACACTTCATTTTCCTGGTTAAATAAACAGAAGTTGTTTACTTAATTAGTCTGATTCGAGTATGCGCATGAAATCAAGAGGCGGGATTTATCGCGTGAACCAATCATAACCGATCATATCCAATCATAGCGCAACTTTGAGTCTGTTAAAAGTCAATGGGCTCCGGCAACCCGCTGTAACTTTACCCGCGGGTGTCGCTGTTGGACAGTGTTACCTTATAAAAACGAGTGATTTTTATACTTTTTAATGTAGCGGTTTTTAATATTTGCGTTGTTTTATTTTTTTTATATTATATATTGTTGCTTTAATTTTTTTTGAGGAGACACTGCCTCTCTTGCCTCATTGACAGCCTACATTTCAAATAATAGCTTTGATTAATGATGAAAAAGGTTTAAAAATCGTGATTGTTTGGCTTGTTTTTTCCTGCCGTCGAGCCACAGGCGTTCACTTAATGACCCATATGGCTCGCGAGCCTAGAGGTTCCTGACCGCTGTTGTAAGCAGACAGTTTGGTGACAATTATGAATTTGGGATAGATACAAACTTATGGTATTTTACTTTTACAATGAGCAGAATAACTACAACAAAAATAAAAGGTCTATGAGCAAGACACGCCACCCATAGCAACGCATTATGGCAACCACATTTCAGACTGACAGATACGTAAAAAAAAAAAAAAATTCCGACTTTTGAGCGCTTTGTTATTGTTTTGTACACGTTGTTATATTAATTATTCAAATTCTGTTTTATTGGCCACAATATTATTGATGATGGTTGAGTGGGGCACTTTTGATTCATTTTCAAAAAGCCCTCTCCTCTGCACGTGCCTATACATTATTGAATTATTCCTTAAAGAATCAGAGCAAACCAACCTTCTGTGCTTTGTCCTTCTGAAACACAAACACTGGAGGAGCTATGGCAGGCTTCTCTGTTAAAAACAAAACAGAAAGAAAATTAGTTGGAAATCTATGATATTTCCCACAATAAGGTAGTTTCTCAACTCAAATTTTAATGTAAACAAGCGAGAAAACAGGTCAGCTGCGATGTACAAATGTTACATTTCAGATCGATCCAAGTTTCCCTACATCACACAAAAACATCCAAAGTCATGCAAGATAATCATTCACAAAATAGGTCATTTCCTAAAATGGTCCGGACAAATAGCATCCAAAGCAAATGTTGTTCTTGAAGTAATATCTTAGTTTAATTACACAGCCGCTTTTTGCGTAAAACCCTCTGAGTAGTTTGCCATTGTGTTAAAAGCACAAAAATCAACATGGTTAAGGGGGTTTGGGGCATTCGTGTCATGCATGAAAACATAACATCACTGTAACGTACGGCCTCCAGTAGCTTATTATTTTTGCATAAAAACAGCAATATAACAAAAAGGCAGCAAAGTTTAAATCCCCACATTATTAAAGGATTAGTTCACTTCAGCTTAGTTTTACCCATCCCCACATCCTCCAAGATTTCTTCAGTCGAAAAGAAATTAAGGTTTTTGAGGAAAACACTCCAGGATTTTTCTCCATGTAGTGGACTTCAACAGGATACAACAGGTTGAAGGTCCAAATTGCAGTTTCGAAGGGCTCTACATGATCCCAGCAAGGAATAAGGTTCTTATCTAGACACAAACGATCAGTCATTTTCTATAAAAAAAGGTAAAACAACGATGTCGGACGATTTTGAAGGTGGAGGAGAAAATGAGAAGGAGTTTTTTCACCCTACCTACCTATGTCATGCGTGACCTTTCCAATGTGATTATGTAATGAGACAATAGTACAAGACGAGCATTTGTGGTTTAAAACTTTATAAATGTTAATTTTTTATAGACGATGACCGATTGTTTGTCTAGATAAGACCCTTATTCCTTGCTGGGATCGTGCAGAGCCCTTTAAAACTGCAATTTGGACCTTCAACCTGTTGAAGTCCACTATATGGAGAAATGTCCTGGAGTGTTTTCCTCAAAAACCTTAATTTCTTTTCGACTGAAGAAATCTTGGATGACAGGAAATTTATCAGGAAATTTCTATTCTGAAGTGAACTAATCCTTTAATCTATTAAGCACATTTATAAGTGAAGAAATGTGTTATATTAAGTCATAAATATTAAGAAGAAAAACAATGTCTGCTCTGTTATGGAGCAGAAAACCAACATTTATATGAAAAAGGTGTTGATTATGTTAAAGGGATAGTTCACCCAAAAATGAAAATTACCTCATGATTTACTCACCCTCAAGCCATCCTAGGTGTACATGACATTCTTCTTTCAGACGAACACAATCAGAGATATACTAAATGTCCAAGCTTTATAATGGCAGATGAGATTTTGAAGCCCAAAAAAAGTGCATCCATCCATCATAAAAGATATTCGCACTGAATATGAAGCGAAGCGATGCATTTGTGTGAGTAAAATATTCATATTAAAAATTAAAATAACTAGCTTCCGGCAGACGCCAAAAGAGTAACCCCTGACACAATGTAGGAGTAGCGTCCCAGGTGAAAGAGACTATTAATACTATTAAATGTATTAAAAAGGCACTTGAAATTCAAGTAGTATGTTTATATTATATTTGTATTGTACTAAAAACATACTCAAGCACATTTATAATACATTTAATAGTGCGTCTTTTCCACCTGGGGTAAGCTTTGACACCTGTGGTTCAAACAAATAAGGCTGGGCAACAAACAAGCTCCTCTTCTCTAATATTTAAATCCTCCGGCACTTCTCTTTAAAAATTCTCGTTTTAGACTCCGCACTTCCGCATTCATCAATACGTCATGTGTCAGGTCGCCGTAAATCGATGCGTACGGCCATCTGTCGGAAGCTACTTATTTTAGTTTATAAAGTTTTATATATGGATATTTTTCTCACACAAACGCATCGCTTCAGAAGGCCTTTATTAACCCCCCGGAGCCGTGTGGAGTATGTGATGGATGGATGCGCATTTTTGGCCTTCAAAATCTCATCCTCTATTCACTGCCATTATAAAGCTTGGAAGAGCCAGGACATTTTTTAATGTAACTTTAATTGTGTTCATCAGAAAGAAAAATGCCATATACACCTAGGATGGCTTGAGGTTGAGTAAATCATGGGCTAATTTTAATTTTTGGGTGAACTATCCCTTTAAGTTAGTTTGAACATTCATAGCACTTTGAAGTGATGAATGCAAGAGTCAACAGATGCTAATATGATCGTTATACGTTTAGGATATGGGTTATTAAAATGTTCAAGCAATTACTCAAACAGTAAACGCCAAGGTTATGGGTTTGATTCCATGAACTAATACAAATGTATACCTTCAATGCAATGCAAGTCACTTTGGAATAAAGCATCTGCAAAATGCATAAAAGTAAATGTTGTCCATTGCATTGAAAAGCCATATCAATCAACCACTTTTTTTTTTTAACCACAACCTGTGTCGCATGTTCTTTCTGGGGATAACCAGTCACTGCCTGCCAAAGCGTTGTCAAAGACGTTATCTTATTTCTTATCTCATTTCAAGGTGACCAATAAAACCCCAGACATTTCTGGGTCAATTAAAGGGCTTTAACATGCTTCGTAAATAAACAGAGACACATGACACCATGTGATATTTTTAGCTACAGCTCTTTGACAGCAAGAAAACTGGAGGATAATAAAAACAAATATTTGGACGGAAGAGCATAAAGCCTGTCGAAGATGATTTGAAAAACCACTAAAGTGTGCAATAGAGCCACACACACGTGCATCTGTAAACAGCTGCCTTTCCCAAAACAAATCACATGGTTATCTGGGTGGCTCATTCAGCACTGTAAACCCATGCACATCACTGTAATTAGGTCAAGGGGTGAGGCATCCACGATGGGTGATCTCACCACTCAAGGCTGCTGTACTGGAGGACATTAGAGTCCTAGAGGGGGCTAAATCATGTGTGCGTGGGGTTGCATTTCACCCCGGGGCAGGAGAAGGGTGGGCGGGCCTGCGTTAGCACAGGCAGCGGACCACGGTAACGCCACTAGCCGCATGAGCTGCACCGACAGGCGGCTTGCCCGTGAACGAAGCACCGCCACCTCCTCCGGACTCTGCTTTCTGACTATTAACCGATGCATTCATCAGAATATCGTCCAAAAATGATCGTGCATTGAAAAACCACGAGATGAGCAACTCACTACCCCACCCACCACACATTTGCTTTCGTTCGTTTCTGAATTTGCAAGACAGACTGGTTAAAGAATGACCACTTAAACGGAGACAGACGTATTTAAGCCACGATTAGAATAAAATAACACGTTGCATCCCAATAGTGTCAGTTTAAAAAGATGCCACTATAATGCACAATACAGTTTAGTTAGATAAATGGAGACATGCATGCCACATATATTTGATACTAAGTAATATATATATATATATATATATGCATGCAATCACGTGCACATTAAAAATAGCGTCATTCATTAAACCTTTATTACTATGCATCACATTAATCAATGTTTTCGTTATTTTAGAGCGCGCGCGCGTACGTGTTGCACGCGAGAGCACCGGGGTGAAGCGCGTGCGTTTCCACCCGCCTAAAAATCAAAAAGAGAAACACAGCGAGAGGCCGGGGGTTCGTCTGTTAGCTGCACAACACACTCAACATACACACACAGTCTGTCAGTGCGCTGTTTAGCCCGCGAAGCTAACACACTCATCGGCTAACTTGAGCTAAACATCCACACACACTCCCGCTCAGAGCCGCTAATGCGCGCAGACCGTGCCACAAACACGCGTGGATCTCTAACCAACACTATTATGGTGTGTACGGCTCATGGTGGCGGTTTATTTGCTTTATTTTGCTCATTTTGCGGATTCACACGGTTGCCTACCTTCGTTCGCCAAGTCCGCCATTTTACTTCTCCGTGCACACCCACAATGCACCGCGGCACTAGTGCGCTTTATTTCACAGAGCAGCTGCACTTACATTTGCATTTACATTTGAATATAAGTCATTTTATATGAAATATCACCATATTATGCATTAGTACTGTAGAATAATTAATATGTAAACTTTTAACTAATATTATAAAGTAAATAATACTCTATAATGTTATTATTATTATAATAATATCTAGTTTTAATCGTTTTACTAGGCTATTTGTAAATTATTGTCTTGTTGCCTGTACCAACAGTATTAATTATTATTAAAAACGATTATCTTATGTTACATGGGCTATTACAATAACTGTTATTATGACATCTAGATATTATTCACTAGGCCTATATTTTAATATATGAAAATTATTATTATTTAATTTATTTTAATAATAATATTATAATTATTATTATTTTGGGGAAGGCAAGAATCCCCGGTTTTGGCCACCTCTAAAATCAAAGAATATAATATAAAATAAAGGAATATATATATTACATAAATTAGTTTTTTCATATTTATTTATTTATTATTACTTGATGTTTAAATAATATTATTTTAATTATTATCAATATGAATTATGTGTGGTTATAAGAGTTTGATATGTGAATTTTAACTTAATTTTTTAAAAACTTTTTTATATGTACAAGTATATCTAATTATGTTAGTAATTATGTAATGATGTACTTTTATAGAAGAAAAAAAGAAAGATTATTGGGGAAAAAATATGCCTATAAAGGAAATGTTTATTTGTATAATTGTGTTAAATGATTTTGAATGGAAAGACATAATAAAGTATAAAAAAAAGTAAATTATTAACAATAGCCTATAATAAAAAGATTATCTTATGTTAACATATTACAATCCCTAATTGTTATTTTTGTTATTATAAATCACTACATTATCTTACTATTTGTAAAAAATTTTCCATTGTGTTGTTGCTGCCATTTACTAACACAATTAATTAATCATATTAAATGTCAAATGATTATCTAATGATTATCATATTACAATGTTTAATTACTAATTATTTATTATATTAGTGGTATTTTATTTGTCACAATTCTTTTTGTTTTGATTTAGATTATCTTTATTCTTGTTTTTAATATTAAGAAATAATATAATAATGCATATTGCTAATTGAATGTTAAAATTATATATATGTATATACATATATATATAGGAGAAGTGAATAACACTGATTATCTCTTCATCACCTGTTAGTGGGTGGGATATATTAGGCAGCAAGTGAACATTTTGTCCTCAAAGTTGATGTGTTAGAAGCAGGAAAAATGGGCAAGCGTAAGGATTTGAGTGAGTTTGACAAGGGCCAAATTGTGATGGCTAGACGACTGGGTCAGAGCATCTCCAAAACTGCAGCTCTTGTGGGGTGTTCCCGGTCTGCAGCGGTCAGGATCTATCAAAAGTGCTCCAAGGAAGGAACAGTGGAGAACCGGAGACAAGGTCATGGGCGGCCAAGGCTCATTGATGCACGTGGGGAGCGAAGGCTGGCCCGTGTGGTCCGATCAAACAGACGAGCTACTGGAGCTCAAATTGCTCAAGAAGTTAATGCTGGTTCTGATAGAAAGGTGTCAGAATACACAGTGGATCGCAGTTTGTTGCGTATGGGGCTGCATAGCCACAGACCAGTCAGGGTGCCCATGCTGACCCCTGTCCACCGCCGAAAGCACCAACAGTGGCACGTGAGCATTAGAACTGGACCACGGAGCAATGGAAGAAGGTGGCCTGGTCTGATGAATCACGTTTTCTTTTACATCACGTGGATGGCCGGGTGCGTGTGCGTCGCTTACCTGGGGAACACATGGCACCAGGATGCACTATGGGAAGAAGGCAAGCCGGCGGAGGCAGTGTGATGCTTTGGGCAATGTTCTGTTGGGAAACCTTGGATCCTGCCATCCATGTGGATGTTACTTTGACACGTACCACCTACCTAAGCATTGTTGCAGACATGGAAACGGTATTCCCTGGTGGCTGTGGCTCTTTCAGCAGGATAATGCGCCCTGCCACAAAGCAAAAATGGTTCAGGAATGGTTTGAGGAGCACAACAACGAGTTTGAGGTGTTGACTTGGCCTCCAAATTCTCCAGATCTCAATCCAATCGAGCATCTGTGGGATGTGCTGAACAAACAAGTCCGATCCATGGAGGCCCCACCTCGCAACTTACAGGACTTAAAGGATCTGCTGCTAACATCTTGGAGCCAGATACCACAGCACACCTTCAGGGGTCTAGTGGAGTCCATGCCTCGACGGGTCAGGGCTGTTTTGGCAGCAAAAGTGTGACCAACACAATATTAGGAAGGTGGTCATAATGTAATGCCTGATCGGTGTATATATATATATTAATAACATAATTTAGTATTTCATGAAACAATTATTTTTGTTTATTCCCATGTATTTCTGTTTTATTTTTATTCCTATGTGTTTTGTAGTAATCAAATATGACCACTAGATGGCCAAGTTAGTCAAGGCTGTAGTTTGGGATGAGCTGGACTTGATGGTTGGCCTGAACTTCACCTTGCATTTAGACTGAAAGTATTATTATTATTTGAAATAAAGTATTTGAAATCTTCGCTACTTTTCATATATATGCAATAAGCTGCAAGTCCCAGTAAAAAAGTTCTGATTAGTGTTATAGTCAAGACCACCTAAACCGAGACCACCAAGACCAGACCAGTACTCCTCAAATTCATTTAAAAGATGCACATTTACTGCCTGAGAAATGTCTTATATATTCAATAGGCAACATACAGAATAATAAAACACTGTAATCAATAATATCAAAATTCATCTTTGTGTTACAGAGGCGGAGCAGAAGATGCATCAAATTACAGCTGACTAAATAATGTTGAGACAAATAAATCAGGCAATGCGCAGCAAAATAGTGATATCCTCGCAGTTTGAAATCAAATCCAAAGTCCTCTTAGTCTGAGAACGAGACAAGACCAAGACCTTCAAAAAATGGTCTCAAGACCAAGACCGGTCTCAATACAACACTAGTTCTGATACACAACAATTGATCGTGTTTCTCCCCATGCTGCAAATCAACACTGACCTTTGACCAAGCAACTTTGCATAAAACTCTATATAAAAAACAAGCAAATAGTTCACTTTTAATATCAATAATGATAATATAATATAACAATAATATAAATGTTTTTAAGACTGCCCCTACCCCCATGTGGGACGTTTGCGATTACACATTTATAATTATAATATCTTAGTCTTAACCTAAAATAATCTTGATAAACTATATATCATTTGAAAGCTTTCAGACTCTGGTTATCATATGTGGTGACTGATTTTCAAAAGATATGACAGAGCAATAGCGAAATAGAGATAGATTCTTTATTTGTGATGCGGTGCCCAACTATAACACACACCCTGGTTCTTTTGAAAAATATATTTTATGTAAAAATAAAATAAAAAATAAATTGAATATAAAAATACACTCACCTAAAGGATTATTAGGAACACCTGTTCAATTTCTCATTAATGCAATTATCTAATCAACCAATCACATGGCAGTTGCTTCAATGCATTTAGGGGTGTGGTCCTGGTCAAGACAATCTCCTGAACTCCAAACTGAATGTCAGAATGGGAAAGAAAGGTGATTTAAGCAATTTTGAGCGTGCCATGGTTGTTGGTGCCAGACGGGCCGGTCTGAGTATTTCACAATCTGCTCAGTTACTGGGATTTTCACGCACAACCATTTCTAGAGTTTACAAAGAATGGTGTGAAAAGGGAAAAACATCCAGTATGAGGCAGTCCTGTGGGCGAAAATGCCTTGTTGATGCTAGAGGTCAGAGGAGAATGGGCCGACTGATTCAAGCTGATAGAAGAGCAACTTTGACTGAAATAACCACTCGTTACAACCGAGGTATGCAGCAAAGCATTTGTGAAGCCACAACACGCACAACCTTGAGGCGGATGGGCTACAACAGCAGAAGACCCCACCGGGTACCACTCATCTCCACTACAAATAGGAAAAAGAGGCTACAATTTGCAGGAGCTCATCAATATTGGACAGTTGAAGACTGGAAAAATGTTGTCTGGTCTGATGAGTCTCGATTTCTGTTGAGACATTCAGATGGTAGAGTCAGAATTTGAGAATGAGAACATGGATCCATCATGCCTTGTTACCACTGTGCAGGCTGGTGGTGGTGGTGGAATGGTGTGGGGACACTTTAGGCCCCTTAGTGCCAATTGGGCATCGTTTAAATGCCACGGCCTACCTGAGCATTGTTTCTGACCATGTCCATCCCTTTATGACCACCATGTACCCATCCTCTGATGGCTACTTCCAGCAGGATAATGCACCATGTCACAAAGCTCCAATCATTTCAAATTGGTTTCTTGAACATGACAATGAGTTCACTGTACTAAAATGGCCCCCACAGTCACCAGATCTCAACCCAAAAGAGCATCTTTGGGATGTGGTGGAACGGGAGCTTCTTGCCCTGGATGTGCATCCCACAAATCTCCATCAACTGCAAGATGCTATCCTATCAATATGGGCCAACATTTGTAAAGAATGCTTTCAGCACCTTGTTGAATCAATGCCACGTAGAATTAAGGCAGTTCTGAAGGCGAAAGGGGGTCAAACACAGTATTAGTATGGTGTTCCTAATAATCCTTTAGGTGAGTGTATATTTTAAAAGAATATATAATTAAAATTTTCATAAAATTTTATTACTTTTAAAACTCTACTTTTACAACTTTTATCTACAATAATCTGTGAAGTGTTACCTCTAAAAAGACACCAAACTTGAGTGTGCTCTGAATTATTCAAGATTTTTTAACAGTTTGTCATTTTTTACGTCTATGCTCAAAAAGTGGGACACACAGTTAACAGACAAAACAACTTTTTATTTTCACAAACTTTGAAAATAAAAAGTTGGTAACTAGCAAGAAACTGGCACTTCAGGAGTAGAATTGAAGAGCTCTGACATACAACAAAGAAGTGTTTTTTTTATTTGGGGTCTGTACAGTTGCTTTTGAACAGATTGACCCACAAACAGCAAGATCGTACAAAAGTTATATATGCACATTTCACAAAATATTGAAACTTTGCATGCATGTTCATGACTCTAAATGAGAAAAAGTCACAAAATGTCAAGAAAAATAACATAGGTTAGCTCATTTTTACCACCTGTGAATGACAAAATCCTTTTTACCTTTACAAGGGTAGTTAAAAACCAACATAACAAAATTTTTTGGGGGGTCAAATTGACCCATGAACATCACAAACGTAACAAAAATCATGTGTGTATATGTCAAAACACATCAACGCGTTGAAACTTTGTGTGCATGTTCATGACCCTAAATGAGAAAAAGTCACAAAATGTCAAGTAAAAAAAAACACCATTGTTTAACCACCATTTCAGTCAACTCAAATATCAAAACGGGTCAAATTGGTCCGCAAAAGCACACGCAAACGGCAAGCAGCTGGTCCTTTTTATTAAGCTCCAGTATTTCTATAAAAGAGAGGAGAATGTATATTCTTTCACAATGCATTTACAAAGGCCTCAGGCAAAACCCATGTAACCACATGCAACCAGACCTCCCGGCAGAAGTGAAAAAAGATATATGAAGACATCTCTTGATTGAAGGATTTAGATTCCTCTATGAAAGGGAAACTGCATTGTGTGTATACACAGGTGTTTTTCATTGTATTGCAACTATTTTGTAGACAAAAAGTAAAAAGATGGATTTGTTTTTGTATTTGACCATTAGAACTCATGAGTCACAGTTAGATGAACTGTCAACATCCACGTTTCTCACAGGCTCATTCAGGCTTAAAGTGAAATATGAGTTGCTGATTCAAGTTTCTTGCAGATACACACAATCCTTTAAAGGTGCAGTATGTAAGAATGACAGCTAGTGGTTGAAATGGGTACTGCAGTTCAAATTCAAGATATAGTTTTGCTGCCTTCACGTGCTATCGGGATTATCGTAAATACGAGTTTCCTAGGTAAAAATTGCACATGAACACCCTCTGATGTCATGTACCACTGGGAAGTTCGGAAATAATTTTGATACCCAAATTCCCAAGATGGGCGTGCCATAAACTTTAAACATGATGGCGGGGAGAACTACTGCTGTGACAGGTGTGATTTATTCGTTTTTCCCACAAAACAGCTAGATCGTCTTGTCTTGACATTAATGTAGTGCATATTTACATATACGAGTAATCATTTGAAGCGTTGTGTTTTATACACAGCGAAAATAGTCCGCTTTCTGCCGATTCTGTAATTTCAGTCAAATGCAGGCTATCTGGATAGCATCGTAAATGTTTATATGGTTGTCAGTGCATGTGCCACTACATATAAGTTTGGTTTTAATAAGATTTTCCCAATAAATAGGCAAGAATAAACCTGGTGTCCATGAGTCCTGTGCACTTGAATGCAGCAAACTCGTAATCACGACTTCTGAAGTGGGAATTATGAAATTTCCGATAGCACATGAAGGCAGCATTAGCCCTCACGCGGGTTGCCAGTTTGAGGACACGCAACAGGAATGAGCGCAATTGACATTGGACGGCGAGGAGACGTACACACTGTAAGTTGATGAGTTGATTTAACCGCGTTTCCGTTCATAGAGATTTTTAGATGGATGCTGAGGCGTTTAGGTCGGGTAGAATCTGCGATCTCTGATCCGGTCAGCTTCCATAGCTGCAATACGATGTGTTTTCCGCCAACTGGCAACCTGTGGTGTCGAAATACTATTGGGTAAACGAGCGGCATGCATTATTGCACAGACCAAAACAAAAACAGACATTCCGACACGGAGCGCACATTTCAAAGTAAAATAACTTCAGCATTCGAAGAAACGAGTATGTGAACTCAGCATGTTTCCTAAATATCTGCAAACATATTATGGTATTTTTATGCTTTAGTAAAAAGTCAAAAACTTACATACAGCACCTTAAAGAACCTTTGAAATGGTTATTTTAAGAACTGATGCCTGAAAGGTTCTTTGGCAGAACAGAAATGTTTCTTCTGTGACATCACTGATGACATCACCCTTTTGGAACCTTTATTTATTTAAAAGTGTATCAGATGTGTTATTTGTGCTGTGTGGAATCCCCATTCGTTCTTAAGACCATAAACAATATGATCTCAGATCATTCCAGATTAGATTTGGCGTACTGGTTCATGAGCTCAATACTGAACAATGAGCTGGATTATGTAAAAGGATGTTTAATGGCTAATAAACACCTTGTCAATTTTGCAACACAAAAGATATAGAGTAACACTTTCATCATGGATAGCTTGTGTGAATTGATACAGGGGATCTCCAGAATCTTACAACAAAAACATCATTTATTTCCTGTTTTGTCGAGTATCCTCATAAGAGCAGTCTTAAATGAGTTAAATAATGTCTTAAGTGAACTTAATGAGTTAATGAGAAAATGAGTTGCAGGTCAGATCCTCGTCATGCTCGGCAGCGGCAGATCTTAAAGTGACAGCAGCCACTAATGATGTCTGTCATTAACGTTAATCAAAGAACAAAGGGAACAGAGAAAAATTTATATTATAGCTATATAGCTTTAATAAGGATTAATCTATATTTAATGTATTATTTATGCAGTGCAGTGCTGATAACTTTGTTAAATTTCTGTATATTAGCTACCTGTTAGACAGGAAGGCCACAGGTAAATGACATTTATTATAATAGGTTTATGTGAAGATTGTTTTAAGTTCACTTTTCACTGCAATTTTTTCAATTCACTATACGTTCGTGTTGTTTACATTGCACTTGCACGCCGATTGCCAACAAAACAGGTTTCGACTCATGATCGGGAACAAACAAACACACTTGCAGAACTCTGGAAACACAAACTGCATCCACTGTTTCCTTAACGCTGGGATATTTGGGAAGCTGAACAAGGTGATCTTTCCCTCACAACCAGAAACACACTTCTTTAGTGACATTGTTGATTTCGAGGTCTAAAAACAAAATGCCAGCTGTCGACGGCTCCCGTAACCCAAACGAAGCTCGTTGATGGATGCGCTCTTGCTCTCGCTCTGGTTGACGTGCGCATACAAGGAATTACGGCCTTTATGACATCATACAGGGCCATACTCTAAAAAAAACGTTCCGAAACGTATTCAAATCCTGAAGGAGTGTATTTGGCACAGAAATACCAACTCGTTTTTTGAAATTTTGGCCGTTGAGCATGAGAATCAACTCTTTAACAGTGTAAATAAGTCAGAATGCATGAAATAGCATTAGACCCCCCTCCCCCCTTTAAATTAAAAGCTGTTATTTTTTTAAAGCCTAATACATGTTAAAATGGATAGCTTTCAATTATACTGTAATGTTGAATGTCTATCATTAATGTTTAAAAAAAATAGTTTCATAGAGACATCAGTATCAGTATCAGTGATTATGACCTTCATTCATAAAAAGATGCCATTACAACACATATTTAAAATATACTGTCTTTAAGTTGTTTCTACATTAATTTGGAGAGTAACTGAAATTATTACAGTATAAAAATATTAAAAACTCTGATGAAAGGGATTATTTACAGAATCAATGAATTACAGAAAAAAAAAGTTTAATCGATTGACAGCACTAATATATACATACATACATACATACATACATATGGTATTCAAGGTATTTCCAAGAATAGCATAACATACATTCCTGTCTTTTGCAACCTCATTTCAGGCCGGATATTCACATATGATTGATTATTTTCCCATGAGAGCTACTTGTTCCTGCCTTTCAGGCTTCATATGGTGGATCTGAGTTGCTTTATGTAACAAAAACAATTACTACAATTTAAGTGAGACATCAAAAGACATTAATGTCACAGGCTGACTATATGACACACATCAGTGCTTTTCTGTCAGATATTTGACATGTATGTCATCTCAGGTGCACCTTTAGATTAAATTTCTCCCATGCCAGTGTTACGTAACATTCCTTATGTTACTTGAGCCAGAAATTTAGAGAGATATTAAGACACATTTTGAGGGTAACCCTTATGTTCTCCTCCCGTACCTGTAACAAATCCCTCCCTCGTGGGTCAGAATGATTAGGATTATACATATTAATTTTTTGGTCCAGAAAGTTTATATCATTTAATTTTTATAATATAGTTTTTTTCAAGATATTTTGTCGTTTTTAATTTTATTTACCTCAAAATTTACTATTACTAGATTTAATCAATAATTATAATATAATATAAATTATATAACACATTCTTTCACTTAAATACAAAATTACTCTCCATTACATGCAAAAACTTGTAACATGTAATTTTAGTTAGTGTGTAATGTTGCTAGGCTGACAAGCCAGACCCACATCAAGATGCTGCGTCTGGGAACACACCATTGGTAGGGCTCAATCTGAGGGGCAGGATAAACGGTTGTCTTTCAAATTCCCTCTGCATGCCATAGGATAGCGCTACAACCAACCAGAGCGGGTTGTGGCTGAGTCCCATGCGTTTTCCCACCAGCGGAGCTAGTTGATAGATTAAACTTTTGCCGTATCCGGTTGGCAAAACTCCGAACACATCTTCCTTTTTTAAAAATGACTTCAGTGAAGTTCTTTGTTCTTTTCTCAAAGAAAAGCTTAACTCCAAGTCTTCCAGAGTCGCGGCCAAAGCCAATTCGAAAGACCGCTGTTCACCAGCTTGTTTGTTTTCAAGTAGCAGGGAATTCATGCGGAACCGCCGCAACTCTGCCGTCATTATGTTAAGCCCGCCCAGCAACTCTATACACGATGTGATTGGTTTTTCAAGCTCGCAAGCCAACGGAGAGTTGC
This sequence comes from Rhinogobio ventralis, assembly GCA_039654625.1. NCBI lineage: Eukaryota > Metazoa > Chordata > Actinopteri > Cypriniformes > Gobionidae > Rhinogobio > Rhinogobio ventralis. Next base: position 3,103,281 of record CM077200.1, on the reverse strand, counting down.
TAGACGACCCTAGCTGCAAATTACATTTGCTGCCGCTAGGGTGCGTCTAGATTTCTAGGCTATAATGTTGCTGTTTGAGCATAGGCAACATCTGCAAAGTTACGCCGCTCAAAGTTCAAAGCAAAGGGAGATATTGTCTTTTAAAGAAATCACTTTTTAAGGACTAAAACAAACGGCTGGTAGGAACTACAACAAGCTTTTTCAAGGGTTAGTGACATCACAAACCCTAAAAATTTGCATAAACCCCGCCCCCCGGGAACATGCAACAAAGGCCATGTTGAGAAGAGGAAGAGTTGATGTAGTCGAGCACATTTGGGAGTCGCTCAAGCTGTCATCCGTCTTTCACATTTATCTTACAACAGTTCCCACACGAGCGATTTATAGATTATCATGACAGAACATGCTAATCGATGACTTGAAGAGTTAACTCATAAATTCATCCACTAACCCTTCAGAAACGTCCTGTCTCATTCTACATGTTGTCACTACTTCTTGAGTCTCTCCATCATTTTCCGACTCCGGTTTGAACATAAAAGGCTGAATAGTTTCTGGGCTTTTCAGTGCGCGTCTGTGACTGCTAACACGAGCTCTTGAAGCTCCGCCCTCTTCCTCAACAGCTAATTTGCATTTAAAGGGACACACACAAAAACGGCTATTTTTTGCTTACCCTCAAAAAGTGAAAATTTTAACGTGCGATAAAAAATTATCTGTGGGGTATTTTGAGCTAAAACTTCACATACACACTCTGGGGACATCAGAGACTTATGTCGCGTTCCAGGCAACCCATAACCTGTGTTTTTCCAACCTTCTACCCGTGAAAGTGCACTGGAACGGTGGTCAAACTCGTGACTTCCCACCCGCGAACTCGTAGTAGATCGATGTACTCCCATTTACACGCTCCGACGTCACATAGCCCGCGAAACAACAATGGCAGCCCCTACGGATGCGGTGTTTATGAAAGTCGTACATTAAAAACTAAATCGTTCATTAAAATAAGGTATTGCTCTAACGTTATTTAGCCGCAAATGTTATGCATTATCAGCAGCTTTTCTAGCGTTAGCTAGTTTTCAGTCCATTGAGTGCAAGAATAAATTAATACCAAATACATTTCCAAATATACAAATAACGTAAAATAAAAGGTATAACAGCTTTTCTTGCCTTATGCGCCATTTTTTTCCTCCGTTTCCCTCAAATAAGCAAGGAGTAAGCACCTTTTGTGGATAGAAATGATTGTAAATGAGCATAAGCCCCGTCATAAGGTCCGCCATGCTTTGTTTACTTCTAGCTACCACAATTCCTTGCGCTCAGGCAGTTTGCCGTGACTTTGCCTGGAACGCTACAAAGTCGTGAGTCGTGGTTTGAAGTCGTAACTTACGGGCTCAAAAACCTGCCTGGAACGCAGCATTATTTTACATCTTGTAAAAAGATGCATTAAAACCTTTAAAACTGCTCAAAAAGTCTCACATTGGGTGTCTTTGGCGACCTCTTTGCAAAAGACCTCTTTGACCTCGAGAGCAAGAGAGGAGAAACAGTTCAGCGAGAGATGTCATTTTTGATGTTTCTTTCCTATGGGCAATGTAAATCTCTTTTCGTACATCTCTCTGTCTCCAAGAGACACAAGTGTTTATGACAGACTGAAGATCATGGCTGATTTTGAGGCCCTTTGAATTCTCCATCTGCCCGGGGCGAATCTGATCCGCTTATGATTGATGACAACTATATTTTCTTCTAAAAACTCACAGAAAATGACCTCAGCGCAGTAAAGTTGGCATAAGATGGGAACGATTCTCATGGTATGCAGAGGACAACGTGCATATTTGTTTTTTCAAGCACAAAAGAAACAAGTGCGGTTGGCAGCAGACCATCAGTTTCTGGATGTCTTTTTTGTAAAAAAAATAAAATCTCTTTGCTATCGTTAGACATCAGTGCCATTAATCCATCAAGATGGTGCTCTGATGATCTTTTACGGGAAAAGAAAGATCCAGATGCCAACACTTCTCTTTCACTCTCTCTTCACTGTTGTTATGCCAGCTAAACGTCAGTGTTCAGACAAATTGGAATTTTCTTGATAATGAGCCCGTTTTCTTATGAACGTCAAGAAACGGAACCTTTAGCAAACAATTGATCACTATTTTTGGGTGGGGGTGTATGTAATAACACAAAATAAAAACAGTCAACACTTGGGTAGTTTCTGTGTAACCCAAATCCTGGATCAGACGTAACAACCAAAAAATGATCAAAAAGATACAGAATATACTTGTTAAAATATGTTCTCAGAACTGTACACTGTTTATGGACAGGTTATGGAGTCATTCACAGCATATTTCGCTACGTGTGAAACGCAGGGCAGCGGTCTAAAGTTAGAAGTTCTTCCGCTGAACATGACACAAGCTCCGGCATGAGATCCAGCGCCGTTGCGGTGGAAACGGGACAACAGAGACTGGATGATTACACTTGAATTACTTTTAAATGTTTAATTTTTACTTCTAATATTTGTTAAACGAGCTTAAATGTTGGCAATGTGTTACACTGTTAAATGTCATCAAAAATAAAGGAATTATCATGCAAGCCAGTGGCTGTTTAGAGTATTTTTTTAAAAAGTTGAGGATTTAAGTTAATCTCAAGTAGACATTAATACTTGTATGAAATAAAAAAAGAAAGAAAAAAAGGCAGCTAGTATTATAGTACAAATCAACCCATTATGCTGGTGTCACAGGTGTGTGCATCCAGGCAGGAAGATAAAGACGGGTAAATACAGTTCCCAAACGTAGTTTAATTATAAATACGCCAAAGACAGGCAGAACACAACACAACAGACAAGGAATGCAGGGGAAGGAACAACTTAAGTAGCAACACAAACGAGGATGATAATTAGCACACAGCTGACACATATGAACTAATAATGACAGTAACTATGGTGACAGACGAGTGGCGGGAGTCAGAACAAAGAAACACGTGACAATTGAAAACAAAATGAAAGTCCATTGCTGCGTCCCAATTCGCCTACTTATTATACGACCTAAAAGTATGTACTCTTTTTGTGAAGAAGAAGTACATACTTTTGAGTGTTTAGCAGAAGCGTATACACTCACCTAAAGGATTATTAGGAACACCTGTTCAATTTTTCATTAATGCAATTATCTAATCAACCAATCAAATGGCAGTTGCTTCAATGCATTTAGGGGTGTGGTCCTGGTCAAGACAATCTCCTGAACTCCAAACTGAATGTCAGAATGGGAAAGAAAGGTGATTTAAGCAATTTTGAGTGTGGCATGGTTGTTGGTGCCAGACGGGCCGGTCTGAGTATTTCACAATCTGCTCAGTTACTGGGATTTTCACGCACAACCATTTCTAGAGTTTACAAAGAATGGTGTGAAAAGGGAAAAACATCCAGTATGCGGCAGTCCTGTGGGCGAAAATGCCTTGTTGATGCTAGAGGTCAGAGGAGAATGGGCCGACTAATTCAAGCTGATAGAAGAGCAACTTTGACTGAAATAACCACTCGTTACAACCGAGGTATGCAGCAAAGCATTTGTGAAGCCACAACACGCACAACCTTGAGGCGGATAGGCTACAACAGCAGAAGACCCCACCGGGTACCACTCATCTCCACTACAAATAGGAAAAAGAGGCTACAATTTGCACGAGCTCACCAAAATTGGACAGTTGAAGACTGGAAAAATGTTGCCTGGTCTGATGAGTCTCGATTTCTGTTGAGACATTCAGATGGTAGAGTCAGAATTTGGCGTAAACAGAATGAGAACATGGATCCATCATGCCTTGTTACCACTGTGCAGGCTGGTGGTGGTGGTGTAATGGTGTGGGGGATGTTTTCTTGGCACACTTTAGGCCCCTTAGTGCCAATTGGGCATCGTTTAAATGCCACGGCCTACCTGAGCATTGTTTCTGACCATGTCCATCCCTTTATGACCACCATGTACCCATCCTCTGATGGCTACTTCCAGCAGGATAATGCACCATGTCACAAAGCTCCAATCATTTCAAATTGGTTTCTTGAACATGACAATGAGTTCACTGTACTAAAATGGCCCCCACAGTCACCAGATCTCAACCCAATAGAGCATCTTTGGGATGTGGTGGAACGGGAGCTTCGTGCCCTGGATGTGCATCCCACAAATCTCCATCAACTGCAAGATGCTATCCTATCAATATGGGCCAACATTTCTAAAGAATGCTTTCAGCACCTTGTTGAATCAATGCCACGTAGAATTAAGGCAGTTCTGAAGGCGAAAGGGGGTCAAACACAGTATTAGTATGGTGTTCCTAATAATCCTTTAGGTGAGTGTATATGCAAGCTTTGAGACATACTACTTCGTCATCTTTAACGGACTCGCTTAGTTACGTGCATCCCTTCACTGTTTAAACTGCCCTGTCAATCATCCTCACAGTTAAAACCCTCATTCAATATCATTTCCTACCGTATCAGAGAGAAATGTAGTTAGTAGACGTGCCATTTGTGGGTCTTTAATGCAGAGACTCTCCTCATGTGTTATAATGCATATAATGATGCATTTAAAAGTTAATGGCCAAACGTATCATTACAGAAGTTCACAATGCTGCTGCAGGTGAAATATAATGTGGATGACATTGAATAAAATATATTTTTGTCAGGTTAAATACTGATAATTGGTCACTCAAGACCCTTTATCTAAACCTCTCTACCTAACCGTCGGACTCGCACATCCGTCATGTTTGTAGTTTTTTAACACTTTTTATCCGCGTTTGTAGTTCTAATCGAATCCTCGTCCAACTCGCAATGGTTTGTGGGCAATATCAGCCGTTAGAGTGTGAGTCGATCTGCACTTCGGATTCTGACCGGAAATAGTAGACCATCCGGGTATCTTTGGAATGCTCTTTTCAACATACTACGATTTGGGACATAGGGCCTACTAATTCTACTTTTGAATACTATTTAGGACGGATAGTATGCGAATTGGGATGCACCGCATGAACAAAACTAAACAGAATGTTGACAGCTGAGTTAAATAAACCCAATTTGCTGGGTAAAATTAACCCAACATGTGTTCTGTCCTATACTTACCCAGCTCTTGGGTTGAAAACAACCCAAATTGTTGTTTTTAACCCAGTGTTTTTTAGAGTGAAAGAATTACATGTAATATTTTTGAAGCCTGCTATGGATTAATTTGTTTATGTAATGGATTAATTAAAACAAATCAATCATTTGTACACCAATTAAGACTGCACTGAAAATTGTGAAATATTATTACAGTTTACAATACCCGTTTTCTATGTGAATATATTGTAAAATGTAATTTATTCCTGTGATCAAAGCTGTATTTTCAGCATCATTACTCCAGTCTTCAGTGTCACATGATCCTTCAGAAATCATTCCAATATGATGATTTGAAGAAACATTTACTATTATTATCAATGTTGAAAACAGATGCTTCATATTTTTGTGAAATCCAACCGTGAAATTTTTTTTTCAGGATTCTTTGATGAATAGAAATTCTTTGCTGTCACTTTGATCTATTTAATGTGTCTTTGAACGGTATATACAATTAATCTGTGTAAATGCTTCGAAAGTAGCAGCAGCTTTTAGAAACAGGCACAGTCCCGTTTGCCCATCAATCTTACCATGTTGTTGGTCCTGTCATTAAAGGCAAAAAAGCCCATGACTAACCTAAAGGGAGCATCACATCCCGTGAGAAACAAACAAAAGACAACTGCATCTGTCGAAAGCGAAATGATTCAGCTCTTGCTATGGATCAACGGATGCTCTGAAGAAAGTGAGACATCATAAACATGGACCCACGCTGTCCCACATTCCCACATCGGAGCTCTGGCGTCTCAGGACAACTCTGAAATGGAAACAAGGGCCCAAAGGGGCAATACATTAGAACACATGATTTAATGTTCTGGTGACAGAAGAGTTTGAAATATGATGCAAAACGCTGTCAGAACATGATACAACATGAGATAGAGAACAGCTTGGGAAATAAACGCTCCAATTCATCCTTTTGACTTTTTTTTAATCCTATGGAGTCCCTGTTTCTTTGCACTGAAGTTTTTTTTTGGGTACAATATAGGCCAAATGTCAAATGCCTTTGTCATATACGCATCTGTACAATCTGAAAGTAACAGCACAATTATTGTTTTGTTCACAGTGTGGGTGTTAAAAGTGACACTGAAGCAATAGAGTTAATTAGATACTTAAAGAGGGGGGGGGGGGGTGCTAATGCTATTTCATGCATTCTGACTTATTTACACTGTTAAAAAGTTGATTCTCATGCTAAACATGGCCAAAATTTCAAAAAAACGTGCTAAATAAACTCCTTCAGGATTCGAACAATTTTCGGAACGTTTTTTTTTAGTATGGCCCTGTATGACGTCATACAGGGCGGAATTCCTTATATGGGCACTTCTCCCGGATGAGTGCACACACACACACACACACAACCAGAGCGAGAGCAAGAGCGCGTCCATCAACGAGCTTCGTTCGGGTTACGGGAGCCGTCGGCAGCGCTGGCATCACGAAATCGACAATGTCATTAAAGAAGTGTGTTTCTGGTTGTGAGGGAAAGATAACCTTGTTTAGCTTCCCAAATAACCCAGCGTTAAGGAAACAGTGGATGCAGTTTGTGTTTCCGGAGTTCTGCAAGTGTGTGTGTTTGTTCCCGATCATGAGTGGAAACCACAGGCGGTGAGTGAAACTGCATCAAATGTCTGTGTTTTGTTGGCAATCAGTACGTAAGTGCATATAATGTCAACAACACCAACGTATAGTGAATCGAAAGTTATCCAGGGATAATGCCATGATGTATTTTGTGTGTGTGTGTGTGTGTGTGACTCTTTAGCTCCACGCCTCCACGAACTCGGCTCTTTTCAGAAAGAATTGGTACAGTGTATCTGTCTTTTATAAATATGATAAAACTAAAGACTCTTCTGAGATATGAAGGATGCAACACTACTCTATAGGTACTCAAGATTAACATGAGACTGGCAGAAACTGTGTGTTGAAATGTTTGGTCACCATTATGGTGATCAGTGTTTTCTATAGTTGGGCAGTTTGACTCTTGGTTTTTTAAGTAAGTTTGTGGTCTTTGTACATCTTGATCACAAATTCATTCCACTCTCATATAATATTCTGATTTTTACTGATTCTGTTACTCCAGTTTAATTTTGATTGCATTGTAAAACAAATCACGTACGTTTGAGTAGTTTAAAAAGTTTATGGCGTGACTCTCAGCTGTAGAATTTACACATACTATGAATTTCAGTTCAACTCCTTTAGGAGTTCAAATTATATCTTGTGGAGTGTGAAGTCAAGGCTTAGAAAAACATAACTAAATCTTACATAACAGCAACCTGACAATCAGAAATTAAAATGCCACACTAAAAGGTTTTTAAAGAAACATGATATACTATAACATTTGTGCTTTTAAGCTGAAGCATGTTTGTGTCTTCAGAGGTCGAAATCTGATGAACTTCTCTGCTGTCACTCACGTTTTGTATAATTGCAAAATGCTAGAAGTCTCATTCAACACAAGTCAAGTTTAAACAGCCCTGCGTTTGGCTCACATTTCCTCAAAACGCTGCAAGGCCCGAATTTGCACTGATGGCTTGTGTTTCAGATTTTTTCTTTACATAACACCTGGCAAGAACTGAATGATCATCATAAAATGTTTCATACAAGCCAAATGAAAACATGCTTTATTTTAAAAATGATATATATATATATGAGAATATATAGTAAATGTAATTTATTCCTGATTGAAGCATCACTCCAGTCTTCAGTGTCACATGATCCTTCAGAAATCATTCTAATATGATGATTTGATACTCGAAAAATTGTTTTTGCTGATTCATATTTTTGTGGAAACCGTGATACGTTTGTTTTTTTCAGGATTCTTTGATGAATAGAAAGTTCCAAAGAACAGCATTTATTTAAAATAGTTTGGGGAAAGTAAAATCTTATTTAAAAAATGTATGGACAGTAAAAGAGACAGTAAACACATTTATAATGTTGAGAAAAAAACGCTGTTCTTTTGAACTAAAGAAATGTATAAGGAATTGTATCACATTTTTCATACAAATATACACTCACCTAAAGGATTATTAGGAACACCATACTAATACTGTGTTTGACCCCCTTTCGCCTTCAGAACTGCCTTAATTCTACGTGGCATTGATTCAACAAGGTGCTGAAAGCATTCTTTAGAAATGTTGGCCCATATTGATAGGATAGCATCTTGCAGTTGATGGAGATTTGTGGGATGCACATCCAGGGCACGAAGCTCCCGTTCCACCACATCCCAAAGATGCTCTATTGGGTTGAGATCTGGTGACTGTGGGGGCCATTTTAGTACAGTGAACTCATTGTCATGTTCAAGAAACCAATTTGAAATGATTGGAGCTTTGTGACATGGTGCATTATCCTGCTGGAAGTAGCCATCAGAGGATGGGTACATGGTGGTCATAAAGGGATGGACATGGTCAGAAACAATGCTCAGGTAGGCCGTGGCATTTAAACGATGCCCAATTGGCACTAAGGGGCCTAAAGTGTGCCAAGAAAACATCCTTTACACCATTACACCACCACCACCAGCCTGCACAGTGGTAACAAGACATGATGGATCCATGTTCTCATTCTGTTTACGCCAAATTCTGACTCTACCATCTGAATGTCTCAACAGAAATCCAGACTCATCAGACCAGGCAACATTTTTCCAGTCTTCAACTGTCCAATTTTGGTGAGCTCGTGCAAATTGTAGCCTCTTTTTCCTATTTGTAGTGGAGATGAGTGGTACCCGGTGGGGTCTTCTGCTGTTGTAGCCCATCCGCCTCAAGGTTGTGCGTGTTGTGGCTTCACAAATGCTTTGCGGCATACCTCGGTTGTAACGAGTGGTTATTTTAGTCAAAGTTGCTCTTCTATCAGCTTGAATCAGTCGGCCCATTCTCCTCTGACCTCTAGCATCAACAAGGCATTTTCACCCACAGGACTGCCGCATACTGGATGTTTTTCCCTTTTCACACCATTCTTTGTAAACTCTAGAAATGGTTGTGCGTGAAAATCCCAGTAACTGAGCAGATTGTGAAATACTCAGACCGGCCCGTCTGGCACCAACAACCATGCCACGCTCAAAATTGCTTAAATCACCTTTCTTTCCCATTCTGACATTCAGTTTGGAGTTCAGGAGATTGTCTTGACCAGGACCACACCCCTAAATGCATTGAAGCAACTGCCATGTGATTGGTTGATTAGATAATTGCATTAATGAGAAATTGAACAGGTGTTCCTAATAATCCTTTAGGTGAGTGTAAATATTTAACCATTATAAAATCAGAATCATTATTAATAATTGATCAAACATAACAATTGATAATAATTTATCACTAAAACATCATATTAGAATGATTTCTGAAGGATCATGTGACACTGAAGACTGGAGTAATGATGCTGAATATTCAGCTTTGATCACAGAAATAAATTACATTTCACAATATATTCACATAGAAAACAGTTATTTTAAATTGTAAAAATATTTCACATTATTACAGTTTTTACTGTATTTTTGATCAAATAAATTCAGCCTTGGTGAGCAGAAGAGACTTTCAATTTTTTTTTTTTTTTAAATCGTAATTATTCCAAACTTTTGACCGCAGTCTCTTGTGGTTTAACTTCATGGCTGGCTAAAGTAAAGTTACAGTTCTCCTATCACCTCATAACATCTAAAGTCCATTTCCTGCATGCGTTTACATATTACAATTTTTGCATGCACTGATGACCAAAAAAAATTATTATAGAGGGAAAACCACCGATGCTAAACTAATGCATATGATGGTTAGCCACAATTCAAAGGAAATAATTACAAAATCCTAATAGACAAATCAAGTAAGTTGATTTCATAATTCCTATCATTTTCTGGAGGGATGTGGCTTTACCTGGCTCAGGTATCAGGGCTGGGCCTGTTATAAGCCAATGCGGATGGGAAACGTGCACAGAAGAAACCGCTTTCCTCCTTTCTTAACAAACAGGTGAGCCATCTCAGCAAAATCATTTTTACAGCAACCATTCTATATAATGGTTTAACAGCAATGCTTTGAAAATCTCTTTGAAACACCGACCGTCACCTCTTTACTAGCAAATATGACTTAGTGATGATTGCCATTTTACTGCATTGGAGTGACAGGAAAAACTGTAACACAGGTCAATATTCATTAATGATTTACAGCATTAATGTGTTGGTTACATTCAGTTTTTTGGTTTTTCTTCTCTATATGCAACTCATAAAGTGTGTAGGTTGCTTGTTTTATTCAGAGGGGATGTTTTTATAGCATCTGTCGTAATTTTAAGGGATTTTTGACAACACATAAAGCTTTTTTTATGTTCACTCTTAATATGTTAATGATGTCCAAGGGTCAAGGCTGGAGAAATAAGGATAAGAGTATCAGTTTGTGATTTTCCGTCTCATTTTACAGTAGAGACACTGGGATAACATGCGGTTCAGCGCACTCTTCTTCATTGTCCTCCTGGGCTTCCTCTACCTCACACTGGCTCAAGGTAAACGCCACATGGGATGATGATGATGTTAAGCTTGTGTTTTGAATGGTTCCTTTTTGAGGTTGCAATGTGAAGAGTTTAAGAAAACATACCGGAACGCATTGCATTATGCTTTATTTGTTATTGCATGTTCAGAACAACAAATAAATTAATTTCAAATTGTCAAGGTGCCTATTAAAATTCATTCTAAAAGAAAAAAACAAAACAAATTATAATGCAGCAATTATTGTTAAAAATGCATGATTTTAAATGTTAATTAAAATCACTAATGCAACATAATTTTTTTTTGTCATATGCATCTGTTTAGCATAATTGTCGTATGATATGTTTTAGTCATATTGCATATAGAAAAATGTGTCTTTTTGGAAACAATAACTAAATGATTATATTACTCCAATTGTTCCACTTCTGATTTGTAAAATTAAAGCATATAATAATTGAATAAATGGTAACACTTTTATGAATATTGTTGTAAGTAACATTTATTTATATTGTCATAAGTAGTATTTATTAATATTATTGTAAGTAACATATGTTAGTTTAGGGTCCAATTCTCACTATTAACTAGTTGTTTATTAGCATGTATATTACTAAGATATTGTCTGTTTATTAGTACTTATAAAGCACATATTAATGCCTTATTCTGCATGACCATATTCTACATCACTTAATCCACCCAATACCTAAATTTAACAACTACCTTATTAACTATTAATAAGCAGTAATTGGGAGTTTATTGAGGCAAAATTCATAGTTAATAGTGAGAATTGGACCCTGAATAAAAAAAGAAATAATACAAATTAAGTACTGATGATAGTCTGTCCACCTCACGGTAACTAAACATTTTGTTTTCTTTGCCGTGCATGCAAATGCTTTAGATAATTATTTAGTTTACTTCTTTAAAAATCATCTGGGAGACGATTCTTACATGATAATCACACACGTGTTGTTTTTCCACCCCTTTCTCATACATTTGCAACTATTTATAGTTTTATGAGACAGTGACACATTCACTAAAACATCTGTAAAAACAGTTGTGTGATGATTTATATTTATGCCTTTGTTGTGTATCTGTCTGTAGGCTCATATGAGGACTGCTGCCTGAAGTATGTCAAGAAAGTTAAATCGTCCATGAGGAACAGAGTGACCAGCTACAGAAAACAACAGCAGGACGGAGGCTGTAACATCCCTGCCATTGTGTAAGCAACATATGATAATATATAAATGTGCATTTTTGTACCTTCAGACTTTTTAGACTGTGTGTAAAAAGTAAAACTTCAAAGACTCTACTTTGAATTTTGCATGTCCAATTATCACCTCATATACACTATATTGCCAAAAGTATCCCCTCCAAATCATTGAATTCAGGTGTTCCAATCACTTCCATGGCCACAGGTGTATAAATCAAGCACTAGGCATGCAGAAGCTTCTACAAACATTTGTGAAAGAATGAGTCGCTCTCAGGAGCTCAGTGAATTCAAGCGTGGTACCGTGATAGGTTGCCACCTGTGCAATAAGTCCATTCGTGAAATTTCCTCACTACTAAATATTCCACGCTCAACTGTTAGTCGTATTATAACAAAGTGGAAGCAATTGGGAACAACAGCAACTCAGCCACGAAGTGGTAGGCCACGTAAAATCACAGAGCGGGGTCAGCACATGCTGAGGTGCACAGTGCACAGAAGTCGCCAACTTTCTGCAGAGTCAATAGTTACAGACCTCCAAACTTCATGTGGCCTTCAGATTAGCTCAAGAACAGTGTGTAGAGAGCTTCATGGAATGGGTTTCCATGGCCGAGCAGCTCATCCAAGCCTTAAATCACCAAGTGCAATGCAAAGCGTGGGATGCAGTGGGGTAAAGCACGCCGCCACTGGACTCTAGAGCAGTGGAGATGTGTTCTCTGGAGTGACCAATCACGCTTCTCTGTCTGGCAATCCGATGGACGAGTCTGGGTTTGGCGGTTGCCAGGAGAACGGGACTTGCCTGACTGCATTGTGCCAAGTGTAAAGTTTGGTGGAGGGGGGATTATGGTGTGGGGTTGTCTAAGTTCCAGTGAAAGGAACTCTTAATGCTTCAGCAGACCAAGACATTTTGGACAATTTCATGCTCCCAACTTTGTGGGAACAGTTTGGGGATGGCCCCTTCCTGTTCCAACATGACTGCGCACCAGTGCACAAAGCGTCGGTCCATAAAGACATGGATGAGCGAGTTTGGTGTGGAGGAACTTGACTGGCCTGCACAGAGTCCTGACCTCAACCCGATAGAACACCTTTGGGATGAATTAGAGCGGAGACTGTGAGCCAGGCCTTCTCGTCCAACATCAGTGCCTGACCTTACAAATGCGCTTCTAGAAGAATGGGCAAAAATTCCTAGAAACACACTCCTAAACCTTGTGGAAAGCCTTCCCAGAAGAGCTGAAGCTGTTATATCTGCAAAGGGTGGGCCAACTCCATATTAAACCCTTTGGATTAAGAATGGGATGTCATTAAAGTTCATGTGCATGTAAAGGCAGACGTCCCAAAACTTTTGGCAATATAGTGTATAACAAGTTTCAGGTGGAAAATATATAATATAAATATATATAATATCTTGAGTCTTGAGTTTGAATCTTTTCCATATGGGAAGTGTGTGCATAACATCTGTGAAATCATGACTTGATAAATGACCCTATAGAAGCGAAATCTGACTCTTATCTATGACTCAACTTCAGACCTCATAGTTAATGATGTTTAATGCACTCGTCTTCCCGCAGCTTCACACTAAAACACGGTCGTGTGTTTTGCGCTGATCCCAGAGAAAAATGGGTCCATGAAATCATGCAGAGGGTGGACAGACAATCTTTCTCACCTATGAAGAGGAAGGTGTGTACATTTTAAAATGTATAGATATAAATGTATAGGAGATCACAATTTCTATTTTATTCTCTTAGCATTTGTAATCACTTACTGACTTTAATACTCCTGCAGAGTGACACATTTATTTTATTTTAATATTTTTAAGGCAAGACACTACAGGCAAAATTAATTCACTGGTTTTCAATCTTGAGCTATTTTGCTTGCATAATATGTCTTTCTTTGGACTAGTGGAAAGAAAACATCCAATGTGTACATTAATGTGTTATTTTATTACACTTTATCTATCTGCATCTGTAGATTTCAATTACAATACAAATCTCCACTTCAGAAGCACATACATCAAACTTTACAAACATTATTCCTATATCTATCTATATTTTAAAGGTTCATATAGTCTGAGATTTTTTTTCATTATTTGCCTGATTTATATAACATTTTATTTCTTAAAAATAGAGTGAACATTGATTTTTTGCAGTATTGCAGTATTTTCAAATTTTCAGAGTGATAAATGATAAATGTTACAGAAATGTATGCAAATTATGCGTCTCATAAATGCCAAAAATTTCTGTCAATGACGGGGAAGAGTTGTTTTTACAAAAGCTGGAAAATTCCGTCAATGGTGGGGAAGCGTCTCATAAATGTCGGAAAATTCCATTAATGGTGGGGAAGCGTCTCATAAATGTCGGAAAATTCCATCAATGGTGGGGAAGCGTCTCATAAATGTCGGAAAATTCCATTAATGGTGGGGAAGCGTCTCATAAATGTCGGAAAATTCCATCAATGGTGGGGAAGCGTCTCATAAATGTCGGAAAATTCCATCAATGGTGGGGAAGCGTCTCATAAATGTCGGAAAATTCCATCAGTGGTGGGGAAGCGTCTCATAAATGTCGGAAAATTCCATCAATGGTGTGGAAGCGTCTCATAAATGTCGGAAAATTCCATCAATGGTGGGGAAGCGTCTCATAAATGCCGGAAAATTCCATCAATGGTGTGGAAGCGTCTCATAAATGTCGGAAAATTCCATCAATGGTGGGGAAGCGTCTCATAAATGCCGGAAAATTCCATCAATGGTGTGGAAGCGTCTCATAAATGTCGGAAAATTCCGTCAATGGTGGGGAAGCGTCTCATAAATGTCGGAAAATTCCATGAATGGTGGGGAAGCGTCTCATAAATGTCGGAAAATTCCATCAATGGTGGGGAAGTGTCTCATAAATGTCGGAAAATTCCATCAATGGTGGGGAAGCGTCTCATAAATGTCGGAAAATTCCATCAATGGTGTGGAAGCGTCTCATAAATGTCGGAAAATTCCATCAATAGTGGGGAAGCGTCTCATAAATGCCGGAAAATTCCATCAATGGTGTGGAAGCGTCTCAGAAAAGCTGGAAAATTCTGTCAATGGCGGGGAAGCGTCTCATAAAAGCCGGAAAATTCCGTCAATGGCTGGGAAGCGTTTCATAAAAGCTGGAAAATTTGGTCAATGGCGGGGAAGCGTCTAGTAAATGACAGAAAATTCTGTCAATGGCGGAAAAAAACATTGTCTCATAAAAGCTGGAAAATTCCGTTAGTGACGGGGAAGAGTTGTTTTATAAATGACAGAAAATTCTGTTAATGGCGTAAAAAAGCGGTGTCTCATAAAAGCTGGAAAATTCCGTCAATGGCGGGGAAAGAGTTAATCAACTAGGGAATGTATGGTGATATCTATGGCTACATTTACACTTGTCTTTTCAATGTGTATGTGGACAACATCCTATACAAGTCGCATGTTATGTGTAAACGCAGCCTATCTGTCAGTTCAAAGTTTTACCCTATTCATCTGTGGTGTCTTGCCTTAAATGTACGAAAATTCCATGCAGTCATAAAAATGTTTGAAATGTAAATCTGTTATTAAATGAATTCTTTTTGTTTTGATATACAGAATACAAGGGGCTAAGCAAGCGAGAGGAGGGAAAGCTGCCCGAGTGTTTCGGCCAATCACATTCTTTCTTTGAGTCCCGGCTCTCCGAGCGCACATTTCAGCAGTGATTGACTGATGTTCTCAGTACTTCCTGTGATCCGCCCTGTGCTATCAGGTGGTATTTCCTGCTTCCAGACCTTTGTCGCTTCACTGACGGACTGCTGGTTAAATGCTCAGAATGGGAGAAGGCCATTATTTTCCCTTTCCACATGCTGCTGTAACCCTCACTTCCAGGCTCTGTTACAAAACCTTGTGAGCTGCCTTGATGTCTACTTCTAAGTGACTTTGCATAGGAAGCAACTCAATCGGCGCTTAGTTAGTGCTCCTCATGTAAAACATACAATTCGGCATTGCATGTTGCTAAGCTAACAATACAATAATCTAACAACCATAAAAAATAAAGTATATATGAATTCCTTTTGCAATGTATGTAATGCATGGTACATAGGCAGCTCACTGGGTTTTAGAACAGAGCTTAACTGTACAGGGTCGTTTTAAGCTATTGTATTATGAACTTTCACTTTGCACACTTTGATTTACCGCTTTTGCCCCACAGTATCTATAATAAACAGTCAGTGTGATAAAATATTAGGCAATAATTAGCCATAAATGTGGGTGGGAAGGTTTTGCAAGCAACACAGATAATCCTTCTATTTCCTTATGAGTTTATTATAAATCTGACGCACCGACAAGTGATTTTGGAGTTTGTACGATATTATAATGCATTGTAAATTATGATTTGTTATTGTGCTTAATGCAAAAAGCTTAAGAGATTATTTTAGTTAGCCTATTGATAAAATGAATATGCA
Source organism: Rhinogobio ventralis (assembly GCA_039654625.1). Lineage (NCBI taxonomy): Eukaryota > Metazoa > Chordata > Actinopteri > Cypriniformes > Gobionidae > Rhinogobio > Rhinogobio ventralis. Next base: position 3,087,117 of record CM077200.1, on the reverse strand, counting down.
TAGATCTCATTTATATTCGTAAATCTCAGTTTCTTTACTCTGACTATTTTCATTTTATATGCTTAGTAGAGTTTATTATTTAAGTGGAACTACTGTTTTTCACATTTAATGTTCACTTTGACACTCGATCCGATGAGAATTTTGTCTTTATAGAGGACGTGATGCATTGAGTTTGAAACTGGGTCACATGCTCTTTGTGTTCCTGATAAAATATTCTTTACACTGCAGATTTTTGCTCATATACGAAAAATAAAATGTTTGAAAATAACTGGATTTATCCTTTTTTTACATGATGCATGTTCAAAACTGAGTTTAAGTGTCAGATGCTTCTCCTAAAATCCCTTAGGAGACAATAGAGTATAGAGCTATAAAATCAATGTAGATCAGTTGATCTTAAGAGGATTGTGAGAAATGTTTGAGTTCATACCAAGATCTCTGAATTGTGATTCTTGGAAAATCACTTCTGAATGATTAGACACATGACAGTGCAAATCTGACAATCATAATCCATTTCAAAACATATGAAATAGTTTTAATTGTGCTGTAACCTACTTTCACTTTCCCGTGATACAAAAGACTCGTTGTGCAATATATAGCCTGGGTCAATAAAAAGCCAGAAAATTATAGCCTATGGCTCTTGTGAAACAGATTGTTAAATTTACTTTCTAAAGGTCAGCTTTTACATGAAAGTATGGCGGTACAGTGATGGTATCAGATGGTACTTTTATATGAAGGGGTGAATTCAGGGTGATTGGGACACTTAAGTCATCTCAATGACTTAAGTGTCATAAATAAGTAACTTACAATACACCATGTATTCAAATTGCACTAAAAGATTCTTTAAAGAATAAAATGGTACTACCATATAAAAAAACATATAGTGCCATGCTATTGTTTTCTTAGTGAAGGATGTGCCAAATTCTCCCATGCAACCATCACTATCTTGTCACGGCTAATAGCAAGCACTTTAGACACGCTGTCTGTCTGAATATCCGCCTGTGCTGCAGGTTCCAGCGTGCCGCTGTTGTCCCGAAGCTCTCATTTCACGTGTTTGTGAAGTCCCGTTTCTGCACCTTAACGCCAGTTTTCCTCTCTCTTCCTCTGTGGTGATAATGGAGGCTGGGGCATGTCTGCTCAGATAACATCTCAGCTAGTGTCTTCAGAAATTGGCTTCCTCTGTGATAAATTGTTTCTAGTCGATACGGTTTATTCTGCCTTCGAGACAAAAATATCCCGTAGCAAGGTTGGATTTCTATAGGGTGAATTCAGGGTGATTGGGACACTTTTTGCCATTGAGATGACTTGGAAAAAGTGTCCCAATCACCCTTAATTCACCCTACATCAAATGTGCAAATGGAGGCTGTAACATGTAATTTACCCTGGTAATGATATGACTGAGTGATAGTTAACTTTATCTACTCACACGTTACACCACTACAGTCAACCTATATATTTTTACCAATCCTCCAAAAATGATCTTATGATATTCACAAAAATGACTCTAATGAGTCAGTTCAGTGAATCAACAATATACATCATGAATCATGAACAAATTAACCTACTTTTATAAACTAGAGTCAAAATCATTCAGTGCGACCAGCGTAGTCCCATTCATTAAAAAATGACTCTAAGACGGTTCTTTTTAGTGAATCTACTGCCGTGTTCGACCCAAGTGTGCCGCACAAGCCCTAAAAAGTGAAACCAAAACGTTTCGGTCACCCCCAGGTGGCTGGACCCAGTATAGGTCATAAACCCCGCCCTCTCCATGTAATCAAATGGGACGTGGTTTCTGTCATTTTAGGTCGTTTTTATCACGCTGATGTAAGTTCAAGTGTTCGTTTTTTAAATATCCGGACCTCAGCTATGGCACATATGGCTCAGTTCTGGCAGCGGCAAAGGTCATATGGACTGTATCTGGCCCACACACATCAAGCCGGTTTTAGTGTGAGTTGTGGCTTGCTGTGTGTGGGCCAGATACAGTCCATATGACCTTTGCCGCTGCCAGAACTGAGCCATATGTGCTATAGTTGGCCCAGATGAAGCCCAGATATGTATGCTATTGCCAGCCACACTCAGGTTGAGTCATCGCCGTCATTCCATGCGGGCCAGAAGAATGTGGGAGATGTGGGCCACAACTGGACCAGATGTCATTTGCTATCTGGGTAGTCGCATAGTAGGCTACATATACAAAGATCAGGCATAACATTATGACCGGTGAAGTGCACAACACTGATTATCTCTTCATCACGGCACCCATTAGCAGACGAGCTACTGTAGCTCAAATTGCTCAAGAAGTTAATGCTGGTTCTGATAGAAAGGTGTCAGAATACACAGTGCATCGCAGTTTGTTGCGTATGGGGCTGCATAGTCTGAGACCACTCAGGGTGCCCATGCTGACCCCTGTCCACCGCCGAAAGAGCCAGCTTCGTGAGCATCAGAACTGGACCACGGAGCAATGGAAGAAGGTGGCCTGGTCTGATGAATCACGTTTTCTTTTACATCACGTGGATGGCCGGGTGCGTGTGCGTCGCTTACCTGGGGAACACATGGCACCAGGATGCACTATGGGAAGAAGGCAAGCTGGCGGAGGCAGTGTGATGCTTTGGGTAATATTCTGCTGGGAAACCTTGGGTCCTGCCATCCATGTGGATGTTACTTTGACACGCACCACCTACCTAAGCATTGTTGCAGACCACATACACCCTTTCATGGAAACGGTATTCCCTGGTGGCTGTGGCTCTTTCAGCAGGATAATGCTCCTGCCACAAAGCAAAAATGGTTCAGGAATGGTTTGAGGAGCACAACAACGAGTTTCAGGAGTTGACTTGGCCTCCAAATTCCCCAGATCTCAATCCAATCGAGCATCTGTGGGATGTGCTGAACAAACAAGTCCGATCCATGGAGGCCCCAGCTCGCAACTTGCAGGACTTAAAGGATCTGCTGCTAACATCTTGGTGTCAGATACCACAGCACACCTTCAGGGGTCTAGTGGAGGTCATGCCTCGACGGGTCAGGGCTGTTTTGGCAGCAAAAGGAGGACCAACAGAATATTAGAAAGGTGGCCATAATGTCAGGGATTAATGCATAAAAACCAATTCAGTTGTGCAATAAGCTCATCCTTTCAGATCTAATAAGCAAACAGTCCAAATATGTGGGTCAGGTTAAATATTTAGGCCATGAATGCAAAAACATCATTCAATGCTCATTTTGCCTAAGGAAACATGTGGTCATATGTTTCCATTGTTTTTTAATCCGAGACAACTGTTATCGTTGCTATTGGTGGATTTGGGAACGCTTGCATAGTTTAGAGGGATTAGATTTCCTCTTCAAAGAGATTTTATTTAAGGCGACTCAGTTCCGAACATGTTGGAGCCCAGCTTTAACATGCAGGAATACACAAGCATTTTACCTCATGCCAACTATGAGGATGGTGAAACATTTTGGATGAGAGGCAGCTCAGGAAGCTCTGGAACGATGTGAAAGTTAATAAAGAATAAGAAATGTTTTCTTGTCCCTGAACACCTCAGGCCGAATAGTACACATTTGACACAGTTACTTTCATTATTGCAATGGATTAATCACATTTTTGACGTGGTATGTTGATTGTGCACGTTATGGTCTAGTAAGAAATCAATTCTTGAACTGAATTTGAATGGCAGCCTATGATGAGATTTAATTAAAATACAATTACAGATATCAAGAATTATAGTTTTTTATAGTTTAAAAATTATACCAACCCTAACTAGTGAAAATTGAATTGTGGATATCAAGAATTTATATCCTGGAAATGAATAAAAGTCAAAATGGCTTGTCATATATGCAGCATTTCTGTAGCTCAAACAGAAATGCATGAACTGATAAAAATACACTGCTCAAAAAACATTAAGGGAACACTTTAATCACACATTGTATCTGATCTCAATGAATGAAATATTCAGTTTGAAAATCTTTATTTATATACATTCTATATAAATAAACAACAAACAACAGTCAATGAAAACCAAAATTATCAACACATTCAAAATTAAAACAAAAAATACATGTAAAAAACTGAAGATTCAGGCTGATCCAACTTGCATGAGGTTCAGCACAGCAACTCCAAGGGCCCTACTCTAAATATTTTTTGTGTTATTTAAAGGACACGTTAGAAATGTGCGCCTATAGGTGGGTGCATAACGCGTGTACACTCTGCTTATTACACACACAGGGACGCGCAGCAGCACACACACATTTTTAAATATGAATATCTCCTTTCTGAAGAAGCGTTCAGTCTTTCCGCTCGCAAATTCCTCCATGTAAATAGCGAATCCGCCATGGTGTAAGCTCTACTGGCTTTTAAAGGGAATGGAAGATGACACTCTGATTGGTTTATTGCACGTTACGCCCAAAACACATCCATGGCTCATTAAGAGACGAGGGACAACCCTTTTGGACCATGCGGCAGGCGCGCTGACCATTTTTTTCCGTTGTTAAACTAGCAAAACGTACACGCCCTAAGTGAACCTGCACCATGAGCTTCAGACCATGTGCTCAGGTCGTTAAAATAGGGCCCATAATGTAAGTCAGTAGTGTGTATGGCCCCCATGTGCCTGTATGCACTCGTCAACGTCTGGGCATGCTCCTGATGAGATGGCGGATGGTGTCCTGGGGGATCTCCTCCCAGACCTGGATCAGGGCATCAGTGAGCTCCTGGACAGTCTGTGGTGCTACTTGGCGGCTTCGGATGCTCTGATACATAATGTCCCAGAGGTTCTCAATTGGATTCAGGTCTGGGGAACGTGAGGGCCAGTCAATGGCATCAATACCTTCGTCATCTAAAAACTGCCTACACACTCTAGCCACATGAGACTGGGCATTATCATGCACCAGGAGGAAGCCAGGGCCCACTGCACCAGCATAAGGTCTGACAATAGCTCTGAGGATTTCATCCCGGTACCTAACAGCAGTAAAGGAACCATTGGCTAGCACATGGAGGTCTGTGCGACCCTCCAAGGATATTCCTCCCCAGACCATCACTGACCAACCGGCAAACCGGTCATGCTGGATGATGTTGCACGCAGCATAACGTTCCCCTCATCTCCAGACTCTTTCACGTCTATCACATGTGCTCAATGTGAACCTGCTCTCATCCGTGAAGAGAACGGGGTGCCAACGGCGGACTTGCCAATTCTGGTGTTCTCTGGCAAATGCCAATCGAGCTACATGGTGCTGAGCTGTGAGCACAGGTCCCACCAGAGGACGCCGGGCCCTCATGCCACCCTCATGAAGTCTGTTTCTGACAGTTTGGTCAGAAACATGCACACCAGTAGCCTGCTGGAGGTCATTTTGTAGGGCTCTGGCAGTGCTCCTCCTGTTCCTCCTCGCACAAAGGAGCAGATACCGGTCCTGCTGCTGGGTTGTTTCCCTTCTACGTCCCTGTCCAGCTCTCCTCGTATAACGGCCTGTCTCCCGGTATCTCCTCCATGCTCTTGAAACTGTGCTGGGAGACACACCAAACCTCCTTGCGACGGCACGTATGGATGCGCCATCCTGGAGGAGCAGGACTACCTGTGCAACCTGATAGGGATGCAGGTACTGCCTCATGCGACAGACTGGGACTAGGACCCCAACGAAACACAAAACTAAAGACAAATCTGTCAGGAAGAATAAGGGGAGAACAATTGTCTATGGCCACCACCTGCAAAATCATTCCCTTTTTGGAGGTTGTCTTGCTGTTGCCTCTCCAGTGCACCTGTTGTCACTTTCATTTGCATCAAAATGAGTGAATCACTTATGCTTCCTAATTGGACAGTTTGATATCCCTGAAGTTTAATTCACTTGGTTTTATACTGTGATGATTATATGTTCCCTTAATTTTTTTGAGCATTGTATATACCTTAAATGCAATGTAAATTGCTTTGGATTAACGTATCTGCCAAATGCACAGATGTAATTAGATTCAAAATATATATTATCAGTTCATGCATTCCTGGGGAATCAAACCCATGGCCTTGATGTTGAGAACTATACTTCTAATCCAAACATGCTGTCCAGTAAACATATACATTTATGATACATCAACTTAGGTATCTTAATAGAGTCATTGATGAATTTTGTGATATATTGTTTCAGTTATGTATTTAGTGATATGCTTGTTTTGCTATCGGGAAGTATGACTGGATTTTCATTTTTCATGAAATGGAAACTGAGAGCATCATATACAAACAGAAAAAATAAAATTATTACGAAAAAGAAAGTAAGACACAGACTCTGGTTATTTTTTTAATCCTTCAGCTAAAATACACCTATTTGCTGTGTTTTATATAAATTAAAGTATTCCGGGGAACTCCAAGATCTGCAATTACAATTTCCTTGCCAAAAATGTGTGCCGGATAAAACATGAAAAGCAGTTGCTCTGGGGAATGGGTTGTTAAGTTTAAGACAAGATGTTTAATCATCTCTGATAATTATGAAAATCCTTTAATTTCGTACCTGTTCTCAGGTCATACAGAATCAGTTTTGCAGCAGAATTATAATAATTGACTCCATCAACAATAATTACATTTTTTGACACATAACAGTGAACACATCTAATGGCATCTCCGAGGAGAATGAGAGGGTTTATGAAACGGGCTGTGCCATATGCACATGATCTTGTTTTCTATATATTAAAATGTAATTTATTCCTGTGATCAGCTTTGATTATTCTAATATGCTCATTTGCTGCTCAAGAAAAAAAAATTCTTATCAATTTTGTGAAAACTGTGATACTTTTTTCAGGATTCTTTGATGAATAGAAAGTTCAAAAGAACAGCATTTATTTGAAAGACATTTTGGGTAATGGGCCCTATTTTAACGATCTGAGCACATGGTCTGAAGCTCATGGCGCAGGTGCACTGAGGGCGTGTCCGAATCCACTTTTGCTAGTTTAACGATGGGAAAAATGGCTGGCACGCCCGGCGCATGGTCCAAAAGAGTTGTCCCTAGTCTCTTAATCAGTCATGGGTGTGTTTTGGGCGTAACGTGCAATAAACCAATCAGAGTCTCATCTCCCATTCCCTTTAAACGCCAGTTGTTCTTGCACCATGGCAGATTTACTATTTACATGGCGGAATTTAGGACCGTAAAGAATTTAAAAATGTTTGTGTGCTGCTGTGTGTGTAGCAAGCAGAGTGTATGCGCGTTGTGCACCTGTCTATAGGCTCATATTACTAACGCGCCCTTTAAATAATACAAAAAATACTGCGATCTTGACTTTAGAGCAGGTTTTTGTTGGTCAATGGCGCAGTCGTTTTCAGTTCCTCAAAATAGCAACGCGCCAACAATGCTCCTGAACACACCTGGTTTTCAGACCAGCACGCTCATGGGTGAACAGATGGACGCGAGTGCATTTGATATTTAAACAATGTAGAGCTGGACGTGAAAATGAGAACTGCGTCGGGATGAAACTAGCAAAAAACACTTGTGTCGTGCCTGGCGTCACATTGTGACGGTTAATGGTAGAGCCCTTTAGTTTAGGGTCCAATTCTCACTATTAACTAGTTGATTATTAGCATGCATATTACTAGGATATTGTCTGTTTATTAGCACTTATAAAGCACATATTAATGCCTTATTCTGCATGACCATATTCTACATCCCTTAATCCACCCAATACCTAAACTTAACAACCTTACTAGCTATTAATAAGCAGTAATTAGGAGTTTATTGAGGCAAAAGTCATAATTAATAGTTGGATAATAGTGAGAATTGGACCCTAAACTAAAGTGTGACCAAATTTTGTAACATTATAAATGTTTTTACTGTCACTTTTGATCAATTCAATGCATCCTTGCTGAATTAAAGAAAAAAATAAAATAAAACATACTAATCACCATATTTAGGATCATGAAACCACATTTCCTTGATAGTTCACCCAAAAATGAAAATGTACTCACCCTCAAGTTGTTCCAAACCTAAATAAATAAAATACAATGAAAGTCAATGGAGCCCCACAACTGTTTGGTTACAAACATTCTTTAAAATACTTTCCTTTTTGTCCAGCAGAACAAAGACATTTATACAGGTTTGGAACAACTTGAGGGTGAGTCAAATTTATTTTTTGGGTGAACTATATCCCTTTAAGACTACCTAAATTTCCCAAACTTATGTTCTGATAAAGCAGTATTATTATGATTTTTGGCATGTTTAAACACAGAGCAAGGAGCATGCCGTTTCTGTAGAAGAGCTGCATGTCTATATCTTTAGTAGCTCAATAAATTAAGTATGTAAATGTCAAGCTGCAGATCCGATCTGGTGCAGTATCACTGCAGGGCTCGACTGATCAAACAGTAGAGAGGGTGAGCGTGACTCATGTGTTTTCATACTTCTCTGGGCCTTAGAATTCATAAAATTACAGTGAATCAAAATGAAAAGAATTTGGCACAGATTTCGGCTGTATTATGACTAATCAGACGCGGGTGTGAAAGTCTTGATAGGATGACATTAACTGCTTCATAACAGCGTTTCAAGTTAATGACAGCAATCACTGAATATGTTTTGACAACAGTGGAACTATTAAAACCCATAAATTGTGCCTGACGGGTCATTTATGTCAAAAACCTGCTTGTGTGTAAAATTAGATCAGAATGAATAAGAATGAGTTTTGCTTACTATGCTATCGATATCTTTTTTAAATGTGTATTTCAAAATCATTTTGCTTTTTCAACCTATATTTTTCTGTACAAGCAAAATGCACATTTCGATGATAACTAAATGAATGGAAATAAAAGCAACAGTTTGTCATTAATAAACACCTCAAGTGCCCTGACCTTCACTCTGACCTTTTTTTTTCTACCCAAATCCGGGGTTGAGCCTTTTGGGTAATTTTTTGGGGTTATTTTTTCAGGGTAGTTTTTGTGTTCCCCAGATCCTGGGTCAGACGTAACAACCCAGTGTTTGGGTAGTTTTTGTGTTCCCCACAACCTGGGTCAGACGTAACAACCCAGTGTTTGGGTAGTTTTTGTGTTCCCCAGATCCTGGATCAGACGTGACAACCCAGTGTTTGGGTAGTTTTTGTGTTACTCAGATCCTGGGTCAGACGTAACAACCCAGTGTTTGGGTAGTTTTTGTGTTACCCAGATCCTGGGTCAGACGTAACAACCCAGTGTTTGGGTAGTTTTTGTGTAATCCAGATCCTGGGTCAGACGTAACAACCCAGTGTATGGGTAGTTTTTGTGTTCCCCAGATCCTGGGTCAGACGTAACAACCCAGTGTTTGGGTAGTTTTTGTGTTACTCAGATCCTGGGTCAGACGTAACAACCCAGTGTTTGGGTAGTTTTTGTGTAACCCAGATCCTGGGTCAGACGTAACAACCCAGTGTTTGGGTAGTTTTTGTGTTACTCAGATCCTGGGTCAGACGTAACAACCCAGTGTTTGGGTAGTTTTTGTGTTACCCAGATCCTGGGTCAGACGTAACAACCCAGTGTTTGGGTAGTTTTTGTGTAATCCAGATCCTGGGTCAGACGTAACAACCCAGTGTATGGGTAGTTTTTGTGTTCCCCAGATCCTGGGTCAGACGTAACAACCCAGTGTTTGGGTAGTTTTTGTGTTACTCAGATCCTGGGTCAGACGTAACAACCCAGTGTTTGGGTAGTTTTTGTGTAACCCAGATCCTGGGTCAGACGTAACAACCCAGTGTTTGGGTAGTTTTTGTGTTACTCAGATCCTGGGTCAGACGTAACAACCCAGTGTTTGTGTAGTTTTTGTGTTACTCAGATCCTGGGTCAGACGTAACAACCCTGTGTTTGGGTAGTTTTTGTGTTACTCAGATCCTAGGTCAGACGTAACAGCCCAGTGTTTGTGTAGTTTTTGTGTAACCCAGATCCTGGGTCAGACGTAACAACCCAGTGTTTGTGTAGTTTTTGTGTTACTCAGATCCTGGGTCAGACGTAACAACCCAGTGTTTGTGTAGTTTTTGTGTTACTCAGATCCTGGGTCAGACGTAACAACCCAGTGTTTGTGTAGTTTTTGTGTTACTCAGATCCTGGGTCAGACGTAACAACCCAGTGTTTGTGTAGTTTTTGTGTTACTCAGATCCTGGGTCAGACGTAACAACCCAGTGTTTGGGTAGTTTTTGTGTAACCCAGATCCTGGGTCAGACGTAACAACCCAGTGTTTGGGTAGTTTTTGTGTTACTCAGATCCTGGGTCAGATGTAACAACCCAGTGTTTGTGTAGTTTTTGTGTTACTCAGATCCTGGGTCAGACGTAACAACCCAGTGTTTGTGTAGTTTTTGTGTTACTCAGATCCTGGGTCAGACGTAACAACCCAGTGTTTGTGTAGTTTTTGTGTTACTCAGATCCTGGGTCAGACGTAACAACCCTGTGTTTGGGTAGTTTTTGTGTTACTCAGATCCTGGGTCAGACGTAACAACCCAGTGTTTGTGTAGTTTTTGTGTTACTCAGATCCTGTGTCAGACGTAACAACCCTGTGTTTGGGTAGTTTTTGTGTTACTCAGATCCTGGGTCAGACGTAACAACCCAGTGTTTGTGTAGTTTTTGTGTTACTCAGATCCTGTGTCAGACGTAACAACCCTGTGTTTGGGTAGTTTTTGTGTTACTCAGATCCTGGGTCAGACGTAACAACCCAGTGTTTGTGTAGTTTTTGTGTTACTCAGATCCTGGGTCAGACGTAACAACCCAGTGTTTGTGTAGTTTTTGTGTTACTCAGATCCTGGGTCAGACGTAACAACCCTGTGTTTGGGTAGTTTTTGTGTTACTCAGATCCTGGGTCAGACGTAACAACCCTGTGTTTGGGTAGTTTTTGTGTTACTCAGATCCTGGGTCAGACGTAACAACCCAGTGTTTGTGTAGTTTTTGTGTTACTCAGATCCTGTGTCAGACGTAACAACCCTGTGTTTGGGTAGTTTTTGTGTTACTCAGATCCTGGGTCAGACGTAACAACCCAGTGTTTGGGTAGTTTTTGTGTTACTCAGATCCTGGGTCAGACGTAACAACCCTGTGTTTGGGTAGTTTTTGTGTTACTCAGATCCTGGGTCAGACGTAACAACCCAGTGTTTGTGTAGTTTTTGTGTTACTCAGATCCTGTGTCAGACGTAACAACCCTGTGTTTGGGTAGTTTTTGTGTTACTCAGATCCTGGGTCAGACGTAACAACCCAGTGTTTGGGTAGTTTTTGTGTTACTCAGATCCTGTGTCAGACGTAACAACCCTGTGTTTGGGTAGTTTTTGTGTTACTCAGATCCTGGGTCAGACGTAACAACCCAGTGTTTGGGTAGTTTTTGTGTTACTCAGATCCTGGGTCAGACGTAACAACCCTGTGTTTGGGTAGTTTTTGTGTTACTCAGATCCTGGGTCAGACGTAACAACCCAGTGTTTGGGTAGTTTTTGTGTTACTCAGATCCTGGATCAGACGTAACAACCCTGTGTTTGGGTAGTTTTTGTGTTACTCAGATCCTGGGTCAGACGTAACAACCCAGTGTTTGGGTAGTTTTTGTGTTACTCAGATCCTGGGTCAGACGTAACAACCCTGTGTTTGGGTAGTTTTTGTGTTACTCAGATCCTGGGTCAGACGTAACAACCCAGTGTTTGTGTAGTTTTTGTGTTACTCAGATCCTGGGTCAGACGTAACAACCCTGTGTTTGGGTAGTTTTTGTGTTACTCAGATCCTGGGTCAGACGTAACAACCCAGTGTTTGTGTAGTTTTTGTGTTACTCAGATCCTGTGTCAGACGTAACAACCCAGTGTTTGGGTAGTTTTTGTGTTACTCAGATCCTGGGTCAGACGTAACAACCCAGTGTTTGGGTAGTTTTTGTGTTACTCAGATCCTGGATCAGACGTAACAACCCAGTGTTTGGGTAATTCCATCTGTAAAATACAGGTTTGTCTAGCCTACATTTTATTGTATCTATAAATTTGTTATCTTCCGTATATATCGTTTAAAATGTATGCAGAGCAACACACAGGTGCGCGATGTGAGTCACCGAAACGAGTGTTGCGTCAGTCTTTTTGCGTGATGGAAACGCCCGATGCTTTGCATGAAATGTTATGATTTTATATATATATAAAAAAAAAAAAGATACAGAGTATAAATACTGATGTTAAAACATGTTCTCAGAACTGTACACTGTTTATGGACAGGTTATGGAGTCAGTCACAGCATATGTCGGCTACGAGAGAAACGTAGAAGTTCATCCGCTTAACAGGACACAAGCTCCGGCACGAGATCCAGCACCATTACGGTGGACACGGGACAACAGACTGGTCGATTACACTTGAATTACTTCTAAATGTTTCTTAGAATATATAACAACCTTAAATGTTGGCAGTATGTATTAAAACTCTTACGGAACGTAGCCTACACTCAGGACACAGAGGAAGGGTTAACAGTTTATTTAAACAGCACGGAGCAACAGGCAGTTCAACAGGTGAGTGAATACTCAATGGAGACTTCGCATCCAGAGGATGAGAGTGTTATGTAATGTCTTGTCCTTACAGGTGCAGGGACTCGTGAGATTCGGAGCAGATGAACCAGGTTGGATGCACACACCTCGCCTTTCATCAGATGATCGTGGAGAATGAAGGTAACACTTGGAGGTAAACGAAGGAGACTAGGACTCACTGGAGAATCAGGCAAGTAGTCCGCGTAGCATCAACGAGACTGGACAAAGAACTGAGACGAGGTGTGTGTTTATAGCAGGTTGATGAGGGTGCAGATGAGGTGCATGTGTGTGTGATTAACGTTAGTAGGCTAAAAACTATACTGTAAAATATGATCGAAAATCAAGGAATTATCGTGCATGTCAGTGGATGTGATTTTTTTTTAAGTTTAGGGGATTTAAATGAATCAGTAGACATTAATTAATGTATAAAGTATTAAAAAAAAACAGATTAAAAAAAAAAAAAACCTAGTAGCCTATTATAGAAAAAATGAATCAACCCATTATGTTGGGTTATATAAACAACCCAAATAAAATTAACCCAACATGTGTTCTGACGTATTTACCCAGCCCTTGGGTTAAGGCACAATAATTAAACCCGGCTAACAGGGAACATTCTCAGAACTTTGGCTAACGTTCTAGGTTCTCATATGAACAGATGTTCTACTAGTAACATTAACAGAATGTTCGTTCAAAGTTATCAGGTCTTTAATAAAGTGCTGAAAATATACGTCATTCATGGGATGGAACGTCTTTTTCTGGAACGTTCATCTGACATTTTTTAAATGTTTCTAGTTTCAGAACGTTCAGTGAACATTCGAAAGCAACAATCGCATGTTTGTTATGAAATGGAATCGTTCACATAGCCTAAAGAAAAACGTTTTTAAAACATTTAAATAAATGACGTTTGGAACGTGCAGGGAACGTTCAGTAATAACGTTTCCATAACTATTAGCATAACGTTCTGGAATAGCTATATTTTCGCTAGCTAGGAGCATTTGACGCATGCAATGTATACAACGTTTTAAAAATGTAATTTCATGTATCAGATTAGACAATGTCATTTTGTCATTTTTGTCATTTATGTATTAAAAAATGTTCTGTCTAAGGAAATGATTACAGATGCACTTCACATTATATCAGTTAAACTTCACAGCACTGACATCAACAGTCTCTGTCGCCCTCTGCTGCTCATCAGTTATAGATGTTGCAAAATGTTTCATTCACAAACAAAAATTATAATGGTCAAGTTCTCCTTTGTGTCTTCCACGTTTCCTTGAATTCAACTTTCTAATTTCATGCTAGATTTTTGAGGCTTTATGAAAGTTTATTTAAAGATGTGGTGTGATGTTTAATTTTGATATAATGCTTTTCTTATATATGTGTATTTTTGTAGGCTATACATGTTTTTCGGTAACACTTTCTATGAAGCCTGTATTAATAATGCACCATACGGGTATTCTTAATGCATTATAATTATAAACAACCTTATAATGTGTTGTATCATCTCATGAATAATCATAACAACAGTAATAATACTTACCTATTTGTGCTTAGAGTATGATGATTTATAACACACAATGATCATAATTGTATCCACTTAAGTTATAATGGTTGTAACTGTTCTTATGATTATTTATCAGATGATACAACACATTATAAAGTTGTTTATAAGGCCTTATGCATGTATCATAATGCATTAAGAATACCCTTATAATGCACCATAAATACAGGTTTCATCTGGGGTTATAATGCATTGTACTCTTAAAAGTTATAACCACAAATAGGTTATTGTACCTGTTGTTATGAATATGATTATCTATCAGATAATACAACATATTATAAAGTTGTTTATAAGGCCTTATACATGTATTATAATGCATTAAGAATACCCTTATATTTATGCAATGTATTAATAAGACTTGAATTGTGTGTCCAGTTTATAGTTACCAATACAAGTCCCAAGGTAAGAAGATTTATGCAATATAGGTATATTTATTTATCAAGTAATACAGTTTTTACAGTAAGGGATGAATGCCGTTTGAAAAAGTGAATATTTGTAGCATAAGGCTTGTAATATATGATACAGTAAATCTCAACTGTGGCATTGTAAATGCTGTTATTATTATTATGCCCCAACACATATTAAAATGTAATAATTTAGCTCTGCATGCAATTAATGAACCATTAAAACAGCTCTGCAGATTTTTCAACACCAAAATCAATCACTCATAATTTTTTTGTCTGTTTGTTTATGTTGTCTATAGGATGGCACAGAATGCGGACTGCTCTTCTTTCCTGTGGACGGTCGGAGGGTGAGACCAGCATCTCCGGCCGAGGCGGGTGTTGGAGGGACAGAGCGCCGTGTCTCCCGCGGATTCTCCGGATCTGCTCTTCTGGTTTCGGTGCAGAAGTATCCGGTAAATCCCTGTCAGCGGGCTACGGCAGTCCAACACCACATTGTTCCTCAGGTGAGTTTCAGTGATGCCCATCTCCTCGAGTGCGAGCTTGACCGACCGCTCATCACTGGAAAGCGTCCGTGAGGGGTCGGCCAGGTGCGCAGGTGTGGGCAGGGCAGGAGGGTACGGCTGCGGGTACTCAATTCCCCTCAGCCACGCGCTGGACATGATCTGCGACAGGGAAATGCGGTCGGCGGGAACGAGCCTTAACGCGCCCTTGATAACATGCTGGCAGACGTCAGGGACGTAATCGGGAATGGCGTAGGAACCCCTGAGGATACAGAAGCGCAGTCTTCTCAGGCTGGAGCCGTTGAAGGGGAACGTGGCCGTCACCATGAAGTACAGCAGGATGCCCAGAGCCCAAATATCCACCAGCGGTCCGATGTAACCCTTGTCCCGAAAGAGTTCAGGAGCCGCGTAGGGCGGAGAGCCGCAGAAGGTGGTGAGAATATCGGTGGGTTTGCATTCAGCGCTGAAACCAAAGTCGCCCACCTTGATGCAGTATGTGGTGGTGTAGAAGACATTTTCAGCCTTCAGGTCACGGTGGATGATGTTGTTGTCATGCTAAAGATAAAATATATATAAAGATACTGCTGGATTAGTTATGCAGTTTTCTTATAAACTACTTTTACATGTGATTTCTCTAATATTAGTTATATCTTTGGGGGGGTTATTTTTGATAAAAATTATTAACTTTTTTTTCTCAGAATTGCGTACTATAAACTCGCAATTGCAAGTTGTAAGTTATAAAGTGTTATAAAGAAATAAAGTCAGAATTCCAAGATATAAACTCGCAATTGGGAAAAAAAAGTCAAAATTGGGAGATATAAAAATGGTGAGAAAAAAAGTTTATATCTTGCCATTCTGACTTTATTTCTCGAAATTGAGAGTTTATATCCCGCAATTTTAACTTTATAACTCGGAATTGTGAGAAAAAATTCTGAATTGTGAGATAAAAAGTCGCAATTATCTTTTAAAAGTTTTTATTCCATGGCAGAAACAAGCTTCCATCGCTGCTTGTTTGTAGGGCTGCACAATTATAGTAGTATACAGACAGTGGCTGTGTGTAGTTAAAAAAAATAAACTTCAGTGTTTAATCTCAAAATATAAAGGTTGACCACTGAGGCGGTGAGCAGCACAGTGTCCTCTCACCATGTGTTTGACAGCAGACAGTATCTGAGAGAAGACCAGTTTACTCTCCAGATCAGACAGGCGTCCTCTGGTGGCGATCCTGGAGAACAGCTCTCCTCCAGGTGCGTACTCCATCACCAGGTGAAGTCGGCGAAACGTCTCCACCACCTCATACAGACGCACGATGTTGGGGTGGGACAGTCTCTCCATGCTGAGTATCTCAGAAGAGAACAACCTCTGTGAGCGCTTGTCCAAACGCAGCTTATCCAGGATCTTAACAGCAACCCTTTCTGAGAGAGAGAATGGGGAGAAAATGCATCACCAATGTCACATGATCACATCAAGTCACCTTTATTTATATAGCGCTTTATACAATTCAGATTGTTTCAGAGTAGCTTTACAGGGATAAATAGGAAAATTATTTAATTATGCAAACATAATTCATTTCTGCTGTAAAGCGGCTATAAAAAGACAATAGTGTCATTGTTCAGCTGAAGTCAGGTCAGTGTTGATTCAGTTCCGTTCAATAACTGTTTGAAGTTCGTCAATTATGCAATGAGTTTAATTAAGCTATAAAGCAACAAAAAATGTAGTTTTGCATATGGCAAATATGCGCAAGGTCAAGCGTGTTTCGTCTTGATTAAATGATTATAAAAATGCTAATTGGTATAAACAAGTAAAAAGTAGTAATATATTTTCATTAAATATTCAATACACATTTTAATCATTTACTTAAATATAATAAATAAATAAATAATAAATAAACAAGGTTACCATGCAATATTCATCAAAATTCAATTCAATAAAAAACACATTTTGACATTTATTTATTTATTAATATTTAATTTATTTATTTTTTACTTCAAGCACCACAAAAAAAATTATAAATATAATATAGGGCTACATTTTTAATTAAGAAGCTTTAAATGTGTTCATCATAGAAGACGTGTTTGTTTTTTTGTTTTTTTTTTGTATTTTTTTTAAATGGGCTATATGTAAGAATTTTCACGTATTAACCATTTTTATTGGCAATGTGTGAACAGTTTGTAACGAAAATTAAAAAACGAGACCTCCCCCGAATTCTAACCTGTAGACTGATTTTATGTGATGGACTTGGGCCAGTTTCGGCGGGAAAATCAAAAGGATGTGACGGTTATGCGCGCTCCCGAGAGCCTCTCTTCCGTTCAACGGTACATGAAATGAATACAATATTCAGGATAATGCAAAAAAAACAAACATTCTGTACAGTAATGTCAATGTATCATGCACAGAAAAGGGATTAATTCAAACTATAGTCTCACATATCCAGATCTATACAGTCTATAATCTCAAATATACTTTATAATCAAACTATCATAACAGTGTAGTTTTAATTACCTCATCTGTGGACATGATGCCGGTAAATCGCAGAGCTGGTGCAAACATATCCACATCACTATGATCAGATGCTTTCTTAACCGCTGTTTCTCACCACTGTCATTTGTGTTGTGTTTATATTGTTTGTTGTTGAGAGGAAAGCGCGCAGGCGCAGCACATATTCATAAACCTCACTCAGCAGTGTGTTTGGGGTCTGGATGTGCGTATTTTACTGCAAAATGATTTCCAACTTTTTACTTCTAAAAAACGAAAAAGACTATCAGTCTCTCTTGTACGTTGCTGGCTGCAGTGCACTTAACGGCCAACCACTGTCGCTGATAACAAGAGTTCCTGAAGTCTACATATCGACCCAGGAATAGACTTTTGTCCTCTGTAGTGGACATTATATTTTAGTGAATTTCTCTGACAACATACATGTCACAGTTTTAATTCAGGGCTTTTCAGAGATACCAAATGTTTGGATGTTTCACAATGACAACCGCCTCTGCTTGGGCTTTAAAAATGACTGACATTAAAGGTGCACTATGTAACTTTTCCGTCCGCTAGAGGTCGCCTATTCAAAACAAAGGCGTAGTTTGATGATGCCAAGTTTGAGCGCAGAATCTTGGGACATGTGGTCTTCACCTCACAGCCGGTGGAAAAGAATCGGGATAGGACTCGGGCAGAAATCATATTCATGGATGCGATTTTTAACGTTACTGTAGTATGAAGCAGAGCAGACCCGAGTGTTGTGGGAGCGGAGCAAGGCCGCTGGAGCGATTGCGCAACACACGCCTCGCGAGCGGCGGGACTTTTATTATGCCACAGTCGCCGGCGCCATTTCCGCTTTTCCGGTCATGAGTATGAGGTAACGCAGCTCTGTTTATCATATTAGATACATCTGAGTGTGTTGAAAATGATGTTATGACGTTACTCTGTGCGTTCGCTCGGCGGCTGCTATAACACTTGTTGCACACTGCAGTGAGAGTAAAGCGTTTCTGCTGAATAAAACCAGAAACCGAGAGTAACGCAGATATGACGCCATTGACAGGCGACTCCCTCACACGTCCCGGTTCCTTGGTTGAAATAGCAATTTTCTCACGATTTACAAATAGTTGGAAACATTTGGGATATTGTCAGCTGAACAAAATATATAACACTGGCCTAGTGGCTTTTGGATATTTTACTGAAAAAAAGTTACATAGTGCACCTTTAATTCAGTGATCAAATTTAACACTTATGGAAATATGATAATATTTTGTCATTATAATTTAAATTTGACTAATTTTTTAATTGTTTGTCATAAATAAACATCTCAGGAAAATGTAATGGGGTTTCAAATCAAAATATGACTTTCTGTTACGAAACAGGGCATTGATTTCATACTTGTCGACTGTAGAGGAAACCAGGACTTTTTTATCAGGCATTTTAGGAGACACAATAAGTGAAATTTTAGATATTATTATAAAACTCTTGCCAATTACTACTCCCATTATTATATTAATTTTTTCATTACATGTTGCCCCAAGAACATATTAATAAGCAATAGATACATTGTATATAATGGCCATTTTACACACATATTGCATAAAGATTATATATCAATGATATATTCATAAATAAAATTATATATCAAATCATTCTGTTATATCTTTCATAACATAGTTGAGAATCATCCTGAAAAAAAATCCTGAAACCTAAAAATTGATTGGTGATTTAAAAAAAAAAATCCCATTGATTTTGCCTATTCATGTCTTTTTATTTAAGAAAAAAAAATTGTCCTGGTGTCATCTACAGAGGACACAGCATAACATATGAATAAAATATAATTTTTTCAAAAATGTTATTTTTCCATTTTTTCTCATGCTCTAAACAATGTAATGACACTAAATTCACAAAACGTTTTTTCCTTTTCTGGTTCTCAGGAGGATATAATCCCTTTAAATAATTTAATAGATCTGGGAACAAAAAATGAGCATCATGTCAATGACATAAACATCTGAAACGATAAAACATTTATAAAAATAAAAAAAAGACGAAATCACATATTGAAATGATTTGACTGTCCTTTCACTTTCCTGGTAAGATTCATATGTTGATACTTTATACAGGACATTAAGGTGGGTGTCTTGGGGGGGTTTATAGAAATGAACATCCTGAAAGAGATTAATTATAATCTTCTGGATTAACCTTGATTTGACTCCCCCCAGATTTACAGCAGCAGACGTGATGAACACATGTTCATTCATCATCCACAACACGAGACGGCTTTAGAGCAATGATAGATGTTTTGTATCGAATGCAGTGACATTTAGACCTGTGACTCTCAGAAAGTGTCTCTCACCTTTGGTCAGGTAGTGAATGCCGAGTTTGACCTGGGAGAAGTTTCCATTGCCTATTTCCCCGCGCAGCTCGTAGAAGCCGATCCGTCTGCCGAAGGTGAGGTCATCGACAAGCTTCTCCTTGTGTCCGAGGTCATAGACGGCTCTCTCGAAGGGCGTCTGCTTCGCGCTGACCTCTGGACTCACAGCCGCAGGTGCTTGACCTCTTGTCTTCTTCTCTCCCGTTATTTGTCCGACCTCCATCCAGGCCAGCTGAGGCACAAGCTCTTTGTGGTGAGACGGCATCGTCTGCTTGGCCACCTGCCCTGTAGGGAGAAACAGATCTCTTTAATATCTCAGGTGTTTCTCATAGAAAGCAATGCAATTTTGCAGGCCACCTTCTTCTTCAGTTTCTTCAAGTCTCACAAGTCTCCTTTAGAGTTTCAGAAGAGATCTCAACATCTTAAGATGTGCTCAGAATTGCCATAATATTAAAGGAGACTTTCCAGTTCTCATTTATGTTTCATTTAAGTATCAACTGATGCTTTCCATAAAAATCCTTATGAGAAATAAACTCAAACATACAGTTCTTGCGAGAGCTAAAGGAAACGTTTGAGTTCGTATTGAGCACAGTTTGAGATGTTTTTGAGATCTTTTCTGAGATTACTGGGGTTTTTTCTCAAGAGAAACACCTGAGATGAAGGGCACTTAATTCAGCAAACATCTCCATTTAATCTCATGATTGTTGAAAAAATCCACATAATGCTTATATATGTGGAGAATATGAACTCGAACATTTCTCATCAAATGAGTTATGCTATACACATTTATATAGATCTAAAATGTCTTTTGCATGTCTTTTTATACTAAGGAACCTTAGGAGAACATCTGAAAACGCCATAACGTTTCCTGAGCTATGAAAGAGCAACCTCTGAGCATTAGCATATTCCTCTTCATCCTAAAAACCCAAATAAAACCATTCTGGGTTCAAAATTGTGCTTTCAAACTCACACATAATCTGTGCTTTCCCATTTTTCTCAGTAGGAGTCAAGTAGGTATCAACTTTGTCTCAAATGTTCCTCCTAAAATTGCATATGAGAAATAAAAAGATGCAAATGAGTCAATAGTCGTCAGTTCTTTAGAGAACTAAGAAACGTTTGAGCATTTTTAAGATCTCTTCTGAATCTCGTAAGGGGATCTTTTTCTCAAGAGAAACTCCTAAAATGAAGGGGACTTCAGAAACGTATCCATTTAATCTCATAATTGTTTGTCTAGGAGAAAAAAAAAATCCAGATTTGGGGAGCATCTCAATATGACCTCAAACATTTCTCATCAAATTCTTCCAAGTCCAAATGATCTGATATGCTATACACATTTATATAGATCTAAACTGTCTTTTGCATCTCTGAGCAATTAAATATTCCTCTTCATCCTAAAACACCCCAAATAAAACCATTCTGGGTTCAAAATTGTGCTTTCAAACTCACACATAATCTGTGCTCTCCCATTTTTCTCAGTCTTTTTGGATAAAGAGCCTCTTATTTTCTTCTTATTTAAAAACATCCTCTACGTCTTCTGGTTTCTCCTCACAGTCTCAGATATGTCCAGTAGTGTCCGAATGCGTCTTCAGTTTATCTAGATCTGCCCATTTACAGTTCCAGGTTGCCAAAAGTCCATGAGATCCTAATATTATTGATCATATCAGTCTTATTCAACCAGAGTAGTATTATTCATTAAAGTTCATCTCAATGAACTAGAATCTTCCATCGTTCTACTGTATGAGTCTTGACAGACATGGTCCACTCGCTCCCGTAACGAAGAGTGCCGTTCCCTCTCCACGCTGCTGGATCATGTGTGTGTAAATCCTGTCTCACACACTCACCTACAGACAGGTGACTCACCTCTGACCCCTCCTGCCGTGGGATTAGTGTCCAGCTGTCTGTCACTCGCTACACGTGCAAGTGGAATTTAGGTTTGAGTGTCTGGCTCCATATTTTATTTAAACATGTTTTGCACCTTTAAATTGTTGCTATGTGGTTGCGAAGATGTTCTGAGTGGTTGCTACAATATTGTTAGGTGGTTGCTAGAACATTTCTATGCAGTTATACATGGTTGCTAGAATGTTCTAAGTTGTTTATAGGTGGTTGCCATGGTTTTCAGCATGGTTGCTATTGCTAATGTGTTCTGAGTGGTGGTTATCACTAAGTGGTTGTTAAGGTGTTTCTATGCAGTTGATAGTGTGTTTTAAGTTTTTGCTAGGGTGTCTATGTCATCTCTATGTGGTTGCCATGGTTTTCTGCATGGTTCCTACAGTGTTCTGGGTGGTTACTACAACATCACTAGGTGGTTGCTAGGGTGTTTCTATGAGGTTGATAGTGTTCTGTGTGAAGTGGTTGCTAAGGTGTTCTATGTTCTAGGTGGTTGCCATGGTTTTCTGCATGGTTGCTACAGTGTTCTGGGTGGTTGCTATCACTAAGTGGTTGTTAGGGCATGTCTGTGCAGTTAATAGTGTTTTAAGTTATTTTAAGTTGTTGCTATGAAGTTTATAGGTGTTTGCTAAGACATTTGATAGGTTGCTAGGGCGTTGCTATGCAGTCACTAGGGAGTTTTCAGTGGTTGCTAGAGTGTTCTAAGTTGTTGCTGTGTGGTTGCCATGGTTTTTGCTAGAGCATTGCTATGCAGTCACTAGGGTGTTCTAAGTGTTACTAGTGTGTTTGTTATTTCTAGGTAGTTGCTATGGTTTTTACATGGTTGCTACAGTGTTCTGGGTGGTGGCTGTCACTAAGTGGTTGTTAGGGCATTTCTGTGCAGTTTATAGTGTTTTAAGTTGTTGCTATGAAGTTTATAGGTGTTTGCTAAGACATATGATAGGTGGTTGCTATGCAGTCACTAGGGTGTTCTGAGTGGTTGCTACAACATCACTAGGTGGTTGCTAGGGCGTTTCAATGCAGTTGATAGTGTTTTAAGTTGTTGCTATGGTGTTCTATGATGTTTATATGTGTTTGCTATAACATTTGATAGGTGGTTGCTAGGGGATTGCTTTGCAGTCACTAGGGTTCCTTGAGTGTTTCTAGGTGATTCTATGGTTTTCTGCATGGGTGAAAAGTAAAAGATGAATATAAAAAATGATTCGTAATATCATACTTCTTCACAAGGCTATCAAACACCACCGGTAGTTTACTATTTTAATGTCTTTTTCTTCAATACTCTCCTCACACATGAATGAGAGGTTACTTACATATAATTGCATAATGTGACCTAATTATACAAGACTATTGTTTCTAATAGGACGTGTCCTTCAGCACTTTCAGACCGAGGGATAAACAAAGCCACAGTCCCCATTAGGACCAGACGTCTGGCATCAGAGGGAGCTGGACGTGTCTATCTGTCTGATGTCTGTCTGTCTGTCTGTCACAGAGACAGTGACTCACATCAGATCCGCTGCAGTTCATTCTGCCGACAGAGGAGGAGTCACAGCAGTTAGACAGGCTGTTTCTTCTGTTTCACACCTATGAAACCATAACAATTCTAAATAAAACATAGTTTTACATTTCTATTTATAGCTTTTTTTTTTGCAATACATAGTAGGATATTAAAGCGAGATCAGTATATACAATATATATTATACAAGATATAATATAGAAAAATTAAACAAGTAAAATAAAATAAAATTAAGTAAAAGTAGTTGCTAGGGTGTTCTGTGTTATTTCTAGTTGGTTGCCATGTTTTTCTGAATGGTTGCTACAGTGTTTTGGGTGGTTATCACTAGGTGGTTGTTAGGGCGTTTCTATGCAGTCGGTAGTTTGTTTTAAGTTGTTGCTAGGGTGTTCTATGATGTTTATAGGTGTTTTATGGTGTTTGCTACAACATTTGATTGGTGGTTGCAAGGGCGTTGCTATGCAGTCACTAGGTGTTTTCAGTGGTTCCTAGAGTGTTCTAAGTTGTTTCTATGTGGTTGCCATGGTTTTCCACATGGTTGCTAAGGTGTTGTAAAATAAAATAAAGTAAAAGTACAATTCTAAATATTACATATTTATTTGCCATTTAAAAGTCAATTTAATTGAGGCAAAATCACAAATTAGATTATAACCAAACAGAATTTGCTCTTGTGAATGTAATATTTTGCCAATAAAATCATAACATTAACTATACTAGACCTTGATCATAGTGAAGAAAAAATAACATTATGTCACATGTGAAATTTCAAAGTAACAAAACCTGTACAGAGAGTGTTGAAACTTTAGTTCTTTTGAAGTCAGTCAAATCATTATTATTCCATGGTCTTGGTCCAGTTGGTGAATTCTGGAGTATTTTATTTGTGGTAAAATCTCTGGTTTGAATTTCAATTTCTCTCCTCTGCATCCCACATTGTTACCGTTATTGTTGAAGCAACTCTGGGGCGACGGAGGGCCTCCAACAGCATCTGAGCTTCATTCATCTCTGCTTTTCTCTTGTTTTCTCATTGAAACTTTCCCTCAATTCAAATGCGTCATGTGGAGGAGGGTCCCGGACCTCTCCGAATGCCATTATCATGGAAAAATGGCTGCTTTTGAGACCAAACCAGCTCATTCCATATTCACGTATAGTGTTGCATGTGTCTTCTGATCTGCTGGATGAACAAACAGAATACTAGGTGAAAGATAATCATGATTGATTGGAGTTTCTTTGAATAGATTAGTGGATTAATCAGCGGCCGGTATTTAAGTAATCATTGCATTGGTCTTTGTTGTGCGAGGCGTAACCCGTTTAGTGATTATAACTGAGGTGAAAACAGCTCTAGTGGAGGAAACATCAGAGCGCAGAAACACACCCAATACACACAGAATAATACACTGTAGGAAACACAACATCAAACATACAATGGAGTTTTTAATGTTTTCCCAGGAAGATGGATTCACACTTTTATAATTATTTATAGATTCTAATGATGTGTTAAATTAACTTTTTAATAGCAGTTCTTAGATAGATAGATAGATAGATAGATAGATAGATAGATAGATAGATGGATGGATGGATGGGCAGATAGATAGATAGATAGATAGATAGATAGATAGATAGATAGATAGATAGATGGGTGGGTGAGTAGATATAGATAGATAGATAGATAGATAGATAGATAGATAGATAGATAGATAGATAGATGGATGGATGGGTGGGTAGATAGACAGACAGATGGGTGGGTGGGTAGATAGATAGATAGATGGATGGATGGGTAGATAGATGGATGGATGGATGGATGGGTAGGTAGATAGACAGATAGATAGATAGATAGATAGATGGATGGATGGATGGGTAGATAGATAGATAGATAGATAGATAGATAGATAGATAGATAGATAGATAGATAGATAGATGGATGGATGGATGGATGGATGGATGGATGGGTGGGTAGATAGACAGACAGATGGGTGGGTGGGTAGATAGATAGATAGATGGATGGATGGGTAGATAGATAGATAGATAGATGGATGGATGGATGGATGGATGGATGGGTGGGTAGATAGACAGACAGATGGGTGGGTGGGTAGATAGATAGATAGATGGATGGATGGGTAGATAGATGGATGGATGGATGGATGGGTAGGTAGATAGACAGATAGACAGATAGATAGATAGATAGATAGATAGATAGATAGATAGATGGATGGATGGATGGATGGGTAGATAGATAGATGGATGATGGATGGATGGGTGGGTGGGTAGATAGATGGATGGATGGGTAGATGGATGGATGGATGGATGGATGGGTGGGTTGGTAGATAGATAGATAGATAGATAGATAGATGGGTAGATAGATAGATGGATGATGGATGGATGGATGGGTGGGTGGGTTGGTAGATAGATAGACAGATAGATAGATAGATCACTAAAAATGTTGAGTTGTTTCAACCCATGTTTGGGTCAAATATGGACAAACTGAACCGTTGGGTTTTAAAAAATATTTTAAACATTTAAACCAATGGTTGAGTTTGTCCATATTTGACCCAAACATGGGTTGAAACAACCCAACATTTTTAGAGTGATGGATGGATAGATATATTTTCTGGGCTTTTCCCATAACTTCCTATAAAACCGGGGTATTTAATAAACCTTTATTCTTTAATAGACATGAAAATGTTCAAAGAGAAAAGACACATTACACATTCAAAGAGACTGACACACACACCATTTGTCCTGATGTGGAATAAACACAAAGGCTCTCTCTCTCTCTTTCTCTCT
This sequence comes from Rhinogobio ventralis, assembly GCA_039654625.1. NCBI lineage: Eukaryota > Metazoa > Chordata > Actinopteri > Cypriniformes > Gobionidae > Rhinogobio > Rhinogobio ventralis. The sequence continues at coordinate 3,061,214 of CM077200.1, read as the reverse complement.
CTCTCTCTCACTCTACAGGGGGCAGGGGCCCGTTGACATGCTTTGAGCCCGTTTTGTTTTAAGTGGAGGTGCTAAACACCTTCCCCCTGAGATAAAAGATGATTAATACCTTTGAATGAGGGCCGCTTAGTGGCTCAAAGTCCCTTAAGCACTTAATTAGTGAAGGGATGGGCCTGACAGCACACGAGCAGTGCGTTCTCACAGTCAAAGACAGGGGGCTGGTGTTTAACAGCGGCTCTTTGATGTGCTTCCCTCCTAACAGCAGGCATTAGAGTGATGGAAATTTGATTAGTTCTCTCCCATTCACTTAACACCGCTCGCAGGCATTTAACCAGTGACATTTGTGGATGCCGGTATAAATATCCCAGAGGAACGGGGCTGAAGGGACAGACCTGACGTTGTGTGTGTGAAGAACATGACTATGGATTTACTGCCACTGTTTGTGTTTCTTCTGCTCTGCGCCGTCCATCAGACCTGTGAGTATTGCTCAACTTTGTTATTATGCAAGATCATCCTGATTTAGTGGAGCATGCATGTGATTACAATCTAATCTGTTTAACCCTGCAGGGATATTCATGTAATCTGTCATGTGATATGACACTGTTGAAATATAAGCAACGTTAAAATGACACTTTTGGTCAGCATGTATTTTAGTGTGTATGCATGGTATGACCATGTGGTTGCACTTTATTTTACAGTATGTGCACTTGTGTGTACTTACATAGGAAAGTACTGGGTAAAATAAGGCAACTATGGGTTAAGGTTAGGTTTAATGGTGTGGTGCCTAGTTACTAATAAAAAGTACATAGAATGTAAATGCAGAACGATAACTGGGTAATGACTAGTACTAACCCTGAACCTATTTCTAAACCTAACCTTAACCCATGTAGTTACCTTATTTTACCCAGTATTTTCTTAGGTAAGTACACTGTAAGTTCACGTACTGTAAAATAAAGTTAAAATAACATGTTTTTGGGCATCTTTGTAGTGCCATTTAGATACAATTCTTATGAATATGGTAATGATTCGTATCACAGCCACAGTAATTTATGGCAGATAAGCTACCATGTTTTGTATGTACGGCAATTTATTCATGAGATACTGTCACATTTAGTATCATAAATTTCATTATAATTTTACTTATTTTTTTTGTAATTTTGTTGCGTTTTTGTCATTTTGTTTGTTTTATAAAAATATGTCTGCATAGTTTTTATTCAGTTTTAGTTATTTTAGTGCTTAAACTAAATTAAAATATTTGAATTCGTTTTTATTTTTATATTTAATCAAATAAAATGTGTGTGTATATATATATATAATATTTAATACAATTAAAGGTATATTTTTTTTATAAGTTTGACCTCCCCTCCCCATGTTTTTATTTTAATTTCACTTAGTTTTAATAATTTTGTTGTGCTTTAGTCATTTTTATTAGTGTTTTTAATGTCTATATTTTTTATTTCAGTTTTAGCCATTTTAGTACTTAAACTAAATGAAAATGATATTTTGATTTAGTTTTTATTTTCATATTTAATGAAATAAAATGTAAAATAATTTTGTTGTGCGTTAGTCATTTTTATTAGTGTTTTTAATATGTCTATATAATATTTTTTAGTTTAGTTTTAATTATTTTAGTGCTTCAAACTACATGAAAATGAGATATATGGTGCTTTATGGGCAACTAGCTGAAATAAAAAATAAATAAATATATATTTTATTTTACTCCAGGTAATGTTTATTTTATTTCAAGCAACTAAAATGTTTTTTTTTTTTTTTAAAGCTTTTAGTTAATGGCAATCACTCACATATAGACTATTAGGGCAATTTCATTCTTTGCAAATGATTGCTTTTTCTCAGTATCTATCAGTGTAATTAATTACTGTAATTTAATTACTTTTCCTTGAAAAAGTAAAGGATTACTCTTATTCTTTCTGTAATTTAATTACAGTTACTTCTGATGTAATTGCATTAAATACTGCATATAGAACTATAGAACAATTCTACATAAAACAGTGGATTTAACATACAAAACGTCCAATGTTAAATGTGTGTGTGTGTTTTTTTTAATGTAAACGTCTCCCTTTAAATAATGAGGATTAATGAGAACTAATATAACTTATCTGTGTCATTTAGTCACAGCAGTTTTAGGTAAAAACACAGACTCCAGAAACCTGTTCACAGAGAGAGCCTGCTGCAGACGTCAGAGTCACGCCATCTACATCGGCAAAGGTGAGGGATTTTTATTATTATTATGCCAAAAATATATCTTGCTTAGTTTGCATCATTTGAAAAGCATTTTTTATGACATTCTTTCTTACCTGTTATGTAACAGATATCTCTGGCAGTCCTGTGAATGTTGACGTGGGCATGTGCAGAACGCATTGTGGCCAATCAGCGCGTTTGACGTCATTGGAGGCGGGGCTGAGGGCTTCCAAACATTCTTCAATGCTCGATTTCCTGCGACACAAAAAGGTAAAGCGATTCTACAGCTGACCACCAGAGGGCGACATTTGTCGAAATTACTCAAGCATGTAATATATTATTGTGTATTACATTCAAATAATTAAAAACTAAGTTATATTTTTTTTTACAACATTGACCTTCCCTCCCTCAGTACACACAAGCACATGTTGTGTTTTCATGTTTTATGGGGACTTTCCATAGACATAATGGTTTTTATACTGTATAAACTGTACATTTTATCCCATTACCCCATAACCTACCCATCACAGACAACTTTATGCATTTTTACATTTTCAAAAAACATAACTTCATATGATTTATAAGCTGTTTTCCTCATGGGGGCCAAAAAATGTCCCCAAAAGGACAAGGATTTTGGATATTGCCATCTTTTTGTCCCCATAATGTAGGGTTTACCAGGCGACACACGCTCACACACACACTCAAAAATAATTAGTTGCTTAAGTATCTTACAAGCCCAACTTAATATTTGTCCCATAACCATTATAGATGAGACGTCTGGATCTATCATCATCATCCTCAGAGCCCGTCAGCGGCTCCCCGTCCTGCGGGTCGAGCTCCAGCTGTGAGCCGGCCGGGGTCCGTGTGGACCGAGTGATGCTGTATGAAGGTCTGCGGGAGGTTGAGATCATCGAGGACTGTCACTGCGAAGCCAAAATGAGCCAGTGTGTCCGAGCGCCGTCGCTGAAAACATACTACTCTGAGACCCCGTATGAGACCGTTATAGACGCAGGCAAATGTGTGGGGTCCAAAGGGGCACCAGGTAAAAAGTCTTTCTACAATCACCGTGCATTATAATCAATCCCTAATAAATGAAAGTAGTGATGTGGGTCTTCTGATGATTGTACTAACTGTAACTGTTGGTCTTTACAGAGGGATTTTCATGCGTTCCCACTAAGTTTGATTCCACCCTGATTGAAACGCCAAACAAAGTGGAGCTGATCCAAACAGTGGCTCAATGCAAACTAATGGAGGGATGTTACCGCATCCCGTATGTAGAGCATCACTACGAGATCACATACAACGATGATGGAGTCCAAGTAGAAAGTCTGAGGGTGAGTAAAACAACATTGCAAATGCATGAATTGCTTGGGAACTGTGGTTCATTTGTTAAAGCTTTATTCAAAACAACATATTTCATCTCTGTCTGATTTGGCTGCTTCTCACGAACGTTCTCAGAATGTTTTAGAAAGGTTCTCTCAACGTTATGAACAAAAGTTCTTCCAGTAACATTAATGGAACGTTCAGTGAGAGTTATATGGTCTTTAATTTAAAAAAAAAAAAATGTTTTAGAATGTTCTGAGATCATTTAAAAGTAACATTCACATAATGTTTGCAAAATTCTAAAATAGAATGTTCCATAACAAGACTTTAGATGTTTTAAAATTCCAGAGAACTTTCAGAAAACTTAATTGGAACATTAGTAAAATGTTAGAACATTTCAGCCATCAAATGTAAATCTCTCTGGTTGTGTTTGAATCCAAGACGTGGCCAAATACAGTTGAAAAACTAGCACAAGGGTTTTTGATGTTATTTTTAAGTTCAATCAACTTGGATTTAAAAAAAAAAAAGTTGAAAATTACTTACCTTATTCTGGTGAGTTAAAGTAATGTAAAAACATATGTTGTCATGACTTATTGATCATCATTTTTACGGTCTTTACTGAACTGAGATTCACTCATCCAGTGCTGATGGATCTCACACCAGTAAATGCTTCTAGTCAAAGAGGAAATTAGTCATTTCCAAGTGATCCCCTGCTTGTGTTTCCATTTGTTAGACTAAAAGATCAGGATCCTGATCCATTTCCCTCTCCTACAAACATTTCCAATTCACATTTCCCTGATTGGACAACAATGAACTCAAGTGTCGATATGCATGAAGATGTTACACACTAAATAACTTATTAGTGCTGAAAATCCCATAGCACACCTTACAACCTTACAAATAGGCCATGCTAAGATGTCATAAAAAATGCACAAGATGCTTTGATTTAATGCAGAAGCATGAATTAAGCATGAACTGGTTATTTCTGATGCAAAGTGCCATGAAAAGTGAAACATGCACACAAAAAAGCTCCTCACATTCTACGTTTTACATCATATTTGACATTTTCTAGCACATTTTGCTCCAGAAAACCAGTTCCGAATGCCATATTAAGTAAAAGTTCATTTCTAAAACAGATACTGAGCCATTGAATGACGTTAAATCTCCACATTCTGAAGTTTAAAGCGATCTTGCATTAGGTCGAGCGTGTGCTTATTGAACACATCTGTGTCAGATGTTCTGTGTCTGTCGCCGCACTCGTAAAAGGTGCGAGGAGGTCACAAATGGTCCCTGCAGGTGCCAAATCAAAGCACTTAGCATGTTAACAGGCCGTCCTGCATTAACAGCAGGTGGTGAACTGATTGCTTCTCTCTTGTGTTGCTAATTTTCTTACAGGAAATAGATGTTGGCAGATGTTTGGGAAGCTGCACCTCAGGGAGCCGCTGTCTTCTCAGGTACACGCCGGAATATCCCACCTTACACACAGCTAAGCAAACACACACACACACGTTTTAAGGGCACTTTCCATAGACATAATGATTTTTATACTATTTTTACATTTTCATAAAACATGTCCCCACAAGGACAAGAATTGTTTTAGACATATATATATATATATACATACAGTTGCATGAAAAAATATGTGAAATGCTTGCAGAATCTGTGAAAATTAGAGTAATTTTAAATAAGCAATTCAAATTTAATTAAAATAACGCAAACAAAATGCAAAATTACCCGTTCAAAAGTTTATGAACCATTGATTCTGAATACTGTGTGTCGTTTCCATTATGATCCACGGCTGTGTGTGTGTGTGTGTCGTTCCCTGATGATCCACGGCTGTGTGTGTGTATGTGTGTCGTTCCCTTATGATCCACGTCTGTGTGTGTGTATGTGTGTTGTTCCCTTATGATCCACGGCTGTGTGTGTGTTTTGTGATGGTTGTTCTTGAATCTCTTGTTTGTCCTGAGCAGTTAAACTGACCAGCATTCTTCAGAAAAATCCTCCCGGTCCTGCACATTCTTCAGTTTTCCAGCATCTTTTGTATATTTGAACCCTCTCCAGCAGTGACTGTGTGATTCTGAGATCTGAGGACGATTGAGGGACTCAAACACAACTAATAATAAAGGTTGAAACATTCACTGATGCTCCAGAAGGAAACATGACGCATTAAGAGCCAGGGGTGTCTGCTGGAGAAGGTTCAAACATACAAAAGATGCTGGAAAACTGAAGAATGTGCAAGACCGGGAGGATTTTTCTGAAGAATGCTGGTCAGTTTAACTGCTCAGGACAAACAAGAGACTCAAGAACCATCACAAAACACACACACAGCCATGGATCATAAGGGAATGACACACACACACACTCACACCTGTTTGTTTTTGTGAATTGTGGGGACATTCCATAGGCGTAATGGTTTTACGCCTACCCCTAAACCTACCCATCACACACACACACACACTACCCCTAAACCTACCCATCACATACACACACACACTACCCCTAAACCTACCCATCACACACACACACACACTACCCCTAAACCTACCCATCACACACACACACACACACTACCCCTAAACCTACCCATCACACACACACACACACTACCCCTAAACCTACCCATCACACACACACTACCCCTAAACCTACCCATCACAGGAAACATTCTGCATTTTTACATTTTTAATAAAACATTGTTTAGTATGTTTTTAAAGCTATTTTAAATATGAGGACATATGAAATGTCATGTCATTATACAAATTTGTGTCCTCATAAATCACAAAAACAAACACACACAGCCGTGGATCATCAGGGAACGACACACACATACACACACAGCCGTGGATCATCAGGGAATGACACACACACACACAGCCGTGGATCATCAGGGAACGACACACACACACACACACACACACAGCCGTGGATCATCAGGGAACGACACACACACACACAGCCGTGGATCATCAGGGAACGACACACATACACACACACAGCCGTGGATCATCAGGGTACGACACACACACACACACACAGCCGTGGATCATCAGGGAATGACACACACACACACAGCCGTGGATCATCAGGGAACGACACACACACACACGCACACACACAGTCGTGGATCATCAGGGAACGACACACACACACACACACACACACACACAGCCGTGGATCATCAGGGAACGACACACGCACACACACAGTCGTGGATCATCAGGGAACGACACACACACACACACACAGCCGTGGATCATCAGGGAACGACACACACACACACGCACACACACAGTCGTGGATCATCAGGGAACGACACACACACACACACACACACAGCCGTGGATCATCAGGGAACGACACACACACGCACACACAGCCGTGGATCATCAGGGAACGACACACACACACAGCCGTGGATCATCAGGGAACGACACACACACACACAGCCGTGGATCATCAGGGAACGACACACATACACACACACACAGCCGTGGATCATAAGGGAACGACACACATACACACACACACAACCGTGGATCATCAGGGAACGACACATACACACACACACAGCCGTGGATCATAAGGGAACGACACATACACACACACACAGCCGTGTATCATCAGGGAACGACACACACACACACACACACAGCCGTGGATCATAAGGGAACGACACACATACACACACACACAGCCGTGGATCATCAGGGAACGACACACACACACACAGCCGTGGATCATAAGGGAACGACACACATACACACACACAGCCGTGGATCATAAGGGAACGACACACACACACAGTCGTGGATCATCAGGGAACGACACACACACACACACACACAGCCGTGGATCATCAGGGAACGACACACACACACACACACACAGCCGTGGATCATAAGGGAACGACACACATACACACACACAGCCGTGGATCATAAGGGAACGACACACATACACACACACACAACCGTGGATCATCAGGGAACGACACATACACACACACACAGCCGTGGATCATAAGGGAACGACACATACACACACAGCCGTGTATCATCAGGGAACGACACACACACACACACACACAGCCGTGGATCATAAGGGAACGACACACATACACACACACACAGCCGTGGATCATCAGGGAACGACACACACACACACAGCCGTGGATCATAAGGGAACGACACACATACACACACACAGCCGTGGATCATAAGGGAACGACACACACACACAGCCGTGGATCATCAGGGAACGACACACACACACACACAGCCGTGGATCATCAGGGAACAACACACACACACACACACACAGCCGTGGATCATAAGGGAACGACACACATACACACACACAGCCGTGGATCATAAGGGAACGACACACACACACAGCCGTGGATCATCAGGGAACGACACACACACACACACACACAGCCGTGGATCATCAGGGAACGACACACACACACACACACACAGCCGTGGATCATAAGGGAACGACACACACACACAGCCGTGGATCATCAGGGAACGACACACACACACACACACACAGCCGTGGATCATCAGGGAACGACACACACACACACAGCCGTGGATCATAAGGGAACGACACACACACAGCCGTGGATCATCAGGGAACGACACACACACACACACACACAGCCGTGGATCATCAGGGAACGACACACACACACACACACACAGCCGTGGATCATCAGGGAACGACACACACACACAGGATTAAGAATCATAAACTTTTGAATCGTTTTAATAAATTACATTTTTTTGTCTTGTGGACTAAATGTAAACATTTTTATGTAAAATATCTTATTCAGGACAGCACTGAATAAAAAACACATTTTGTATGATCTCTTTTATTTTGTTAAAATTATTCACATTTTCACACTTTTTCTTGCAACTGTATATATATATAGCAGCATAGAGTAATATAATCTACTATGGCTGACAACAAAGAATACACTATTAATATATAATATGATATAGTATAAAAATATAATATAGTATAAAAATAATAATTCCACACAGTCTGACAGTAGTTAGACAGAAAGTTGTTATACTGTAAATGAAATAGGATAATAAAATGTAAAGTGTTAGTATATAATAGTATAGGGCCTACATTATTAGTTGAAAGTTTTAATGTTTTTGAAAGAGGTTTCTTCTGCTCACTAAGGCTGGATTTATTTGATCAAAAATACTGTAAAAACAGTTAAATATTATCATTTCTATGTGAAAATATATTAAAATGTAATTTATTCCTGTGATCAAAGCTGTATTTTCAGCATCATTACTCCAGTCTTCAGTGTCACATTATCCTTCAGAAATCATTCTAATATGATATGATGCTCAAGAAACATTTTTAACTGTATTTTTGATCAAATAAATGCAATCTTAATGAGCATTTTTATTGGTTGTATGACTGGTTTTGGATTTCATACGGTCTATATCAATGTGGACTCATTTAATCAGCTGCTGATCCGTATTGAACAGCACTTTAAACAGATTTGCTAAAAGTATTACTCATTATTTTATGTTTTTTTACACAGTTAAATTAAAGCTTTGGCTCTGAGGATTTGATGTGTTTTGTAGATGTTCACTAACACACTCTCCTGTTGATTTGTGTTTCTGCAGGAGTGCGTCGGATCTCGGGGAGTGTCTGCTGTGGGCGGAAGGACAGGGCAACGCTTGTGTTCCTCAAGACTACGAGAGCCACACTTTCCTCAGTCAACACGGCCAAATCCGTACCGTTCTGGCCATCACTTCCTGTCTGTGCCAGTCTTAAACACAGCGCCGCCTACTGGAAGACTTCAGCAACTACATTTAGATCATTTGCACAGCCCTAATGTCAGGTTTTGTGTTGTGCAATAATGAAGGCATGATGCAATGATGCCGTTCAAATATTTCTGTAATATATGTAAATTATGTAAAAAGTATTTTGTAAATAAAATCTATGTGAGAAATTGGAAAGGTCTTTCAGTCTGCCATTTTTGGACTAGCACTAAAGAGTGTTACACATGCAAATCATGTCTCAGCTTTAAATCACGTTACAAATCAACCAATAATTAAGGCATTAGCAAGACATGCAAATGACAAAGAGGCGTTGCATATGCAAAATAGCCTACAAAATACTGTAATCCAAATAAATATTTATAGAGAGATTAAATTAAAAGTTAAATTAGACAATTAAAAGTTATTAAAACCCACTTTGGCAAATGTGGGTAAGATAATTTCTCACATTTTTGGAAATTTTAACTATGAACTGTTCAATTCACAATACATACGGATGGATGGATGGATGGATAGATAGATAGATAGATAGGATTTGGAGCCAAATTACAGAGGGGTAAAAATGACTTTAGAAAGATGGCAGCATCATTATTTTAATTTTACACAGAGATTGGTAGGTCTATTAGTAAAATCTGTTTACTTTAGCCATCTTTGTTGCATTATATGCCAACGGTGACAGTTCAAAAATGGGGGAAAAGCACTTCTTGTGTTCTTTGACCCAAGTTTGCATGCCTGTAACTCAAGAACTATTAAAGATATCTTAATATTCTTTTAGATTCTGGTTCTTAACAAAGTTTCTTTTTGGTATCTTCATTTTAAAAGCCCTCGATGGTTCAATCCCAGAGATATGGAGATCTTAATGTGGCTCCATGAGTAAATTGTACACATTTTTAGTGGCCAAAAACCAAATATGGGTCACTTTGCATACAGTTGATACTTTAAAAATAGTAATATCTGAACAATCAATAATGTTGAAACTAGAAATGTATCTGGTTTTTTTTCTATCAACACAATTGCATAGAATATAACTGAGCAAGGTTTGCATGCCTTCAACTCAAGAAGTATTAAAGATATCTTACAGTAATATCCTTCTAGATTCTTATTCTTAATACATTTTTCTTTTGAAATCTTATTTTTCAAGGCCCTATATGGTTCAATTGCATAGCTATGGGGTTCCCAATGCGACTCCATGTTCAAATGGTTGAATTTTAACTATTTTCAATGGTATAAAACCAAATGTGGGTACACTTTTTAAAGTGGGAAACAAGATACATTTCTAGTTTCAATATTATTTATTGTTCAGTTCAGACATTCTCTTTTAAAAGCAATACGTATCAGCTGTGTGTAAAATGAACCACATCTGGTTTTTGTCCATTGAAAATGGTCAACAAATTTAACATGGAGCTTCATTGGGATCCCCATATCTATGGGACTGAACCACATAGGAAAATGCCTTTAAAATGAAGATTTCAAAAGAAAACTTTAAGAACCAAAATCTATAATCATATGGAGATATCTTTAATACTTTTTGAGTGACAGGAATGCAAATTTTTTGGGGAAAAAAGCATTTTTATGGCACTCAGGTATGTCATATCTATGCAATTGTGTTGGTAGAAAAAAAAAAACGAGATACATTTCTAGATTCAACATTATCGGTTGTTAAGATATTCCTCTTTAAAAGAAAAAAGTATCAGTATTCTATGCAAAATGACCCACACTTGGTTTTTGGTCACTGAAAATGTGTTACCAGTTTACTCATGGAGCCGCATTAAGATATCCATATCTCTGGGACTGAACCATTTAGGGCCTTTAAAATGCAGATACCAAAAGAGAAGTTTGTTAAGAACCAGAATCTAAAAGGATTTTAAGAGATCTTTAATAGTTCTTGAGCTACAGGCATGCAAACTTGGGGCAAAAAAACACAAGAAGTGCTTTTTTTCCATTTTTGAACTGTCACCGTTGGCATATAATGCAACAAAGATGGCTAAAGTAAACAGATTTTACTAATAGACTAACCAATCTCTGTGTAAAAATAAAATAATGATGCTGCCATCTTTTTAAAGTCATTTTTACCCCTCTGTTATTTGGCTACAAATCTTATGTGAACATAAGTGGATTACTCAGTAAATATACATCCATTACACCTAATATTTTGGCTTTCATCTCTATTTATGTTTGTCTTTCTTCAATATTAACAGGATTAAAATGCATCAAGCTCCTATGGCATAATATAAGAAGAGCTCCTGCCATCCATTCAGCTTATGCAATCCATTAGTATTAAGAAATCTCCCCACACAGTGCCAGACGGATCAGGGGATTCAGACACACCATAATGAGCCCCTAATGAAAACAAACACATCAGATGAGAAATTAAACTAGTCTAACCTCCCGGCAAAGTTACTCACGCACACTTACATTAACTATCTATTGATTCAAACTCGACGAGGATTGAGCTCATTCATGCAAATGTTCATTAATGTTCTCATTAACATATGAGCCATGCGAGATAGTGTTAAAATGAGGCGATTTTTAATTTGCTCAGACTCAAATCTCTGTTTGAGCAGGTGTGTGTGCCATTAACATGAAAACACAGGGCGCATGCTGTCGAAATAATTGTTCCTGTATCACATTATCCTCGTTTTGTTTCAATTAATGGATCCATTCAGAAGGAAGTTAACCACCCGCCGCGCGCAAACTGCGTACAAAAGACTCCTCAAACCCACATAGACGAGCAAAATGTAGTGCGATCAAATATCTTACCTATAGTTTTAACTTTTTTTTATCTTCGAGCTAAATATATAAGGCTTATTTACAGCAATGCACATTCCATAAACACTAATTTCCTCCAGGATCTCGCCAGAGGACCACCAGTCCTGTTCGCACCTCGTTAACACCGCCATTAGATTTGCTTTACATTCACTGATTGTTGATTTACATTTGCGACTAAATAGCAGCTCTTTATGGCTGTTGACCGAAGACTTTGGCAACATCATATAAAACGGTGCCAATCCGGTGGAGCTTCATTCAGTCCAGCTCCAGCTACCAAAGACCATCCCTGAGGATTTTCTCATCATGTTGCCTGCAGTGATCTGGATCTCTCTGATGGGACTCGCCATCAGCAGACCGTCTCAGAATTACCTGGAAAACCACTTTACGGTGCAGAACGAGTCTGAAGAAGTGCGCTCCGAGGCGATCAAGAGGCTGTTGGAGGTGTTTGGGATGGAGGATCCTCCCGCCGCACTGGTTCGTGGACACAAACAGCCTCCTCAGTACATGCTGGACCTGTACAACACCATCGCGGATGTGGACGGAGTCACCAAAGACCCGACGCTCCTGGAGGGAAACACGGTCCGCAGTTTCTTCGATAGACGTAAGAGACATACTGATTTGTTTATTCATTTGAAGTGGGACATTGGAAGTAAAAAAAAAAGAACATTTGGAATGGAAAAGTGTTGGAAAGCAGTTGTCGTCTTCACTCCAAAAAATGAAGGGTTGTTTCAAACCACGTTTGGGTCGCATGGACAAACCTAACCGTTGGGTTTGAAATTGAAAAAATTAAAACTAACCGTTGGATTTAAAAAAAAAAAAAAAACAACCGTTGGGTTTAAAATTTAAAAAAAAAAACCGTTGGGTTTAAAATTAAAAAAAAAAAAAAAAAACCGTTGGGTTTTAAATTTAAAAAAAAAAAAAAACCGTTGGATTTAAACATTTAAAAAAAACGGTTGAGTTTGTCCATATGTGACCCAAACATGAGTTGAAACAACCCATCTTTTTTAGAGTCCACAAATACAAAAGTGCAACTGTACAAAACAACACAGACTCCATTTTCTCAATAACCAGCTTCACATAGAAAAGGGGTTCACGTAGATCTTCATGCAAAATAATCTAAATTAAATATAGTGCTGGATAATAACTGATTACATGTAATCTAGATGATGTAATCAGATTGCAAAAATTAAGTACTTGTAATTAGATTATATTACATTTTTAAATACTTGTAAGCAGTTACTTTTTATTGATTACATGTTTACACGTTATTCTCACAATGGCAGTAAATTATTCATAATTCATTGATTCACCCAACTACAAGCAGGTTAACATTTACTTGTATGATTCAATTACTTAATGGCTTTCATTAAACTCACTGACCCTGTCTGGGAAACCCTGACGTAATGTAATATTTAATGCACTTCATGTTGTTGATAACAAAGAATGAAATATATTTTCTTTTTTTATATATATCAATATGGTACAAGATTATCCTATTCAAATCAATGGGATAAACGAGTTAGGTCCAAAGTAATCTAAAAGTAGTCTGATTACATTACCTTAAATGTGTAATGAAATGGAATACGTTACTAACTAGAATATTTGTCATGTAATTGGGAATTAGTAACCGACTACAATTTGTACCTAATCTACCCAGCACTTAATATATTTGTCTACAAAACTAAACGTAACTTTATAACTATGAACTATGAAATGTGGAATTGCATGAGATGTGAAGTTGTATGTTTTAGTATTAAATTTAACTTTAGGCAAGCATGTATCAGAATATGTAAATGTGAAGTTTTGAGAATGGCTCGTTAATGCTGCTAATCTAAATATGAAGGTTAGGATGGGGGGGGGGGTGATGATGGTTCCAGCCCTGAGATAAGGTGTAAAAATGGACAAAGTATGTGTCATTTCACATCATGAATTCTCTCGTCATATCTCTTTAGTGCACAGTGAGCATGTTGAGTTTCTCTTCAACATGTCCACGGTGGCCAAGAGTGAGAAGATCCTGACGGCCGAGCTGCATCTGTTCAAGCTCAGACCTCAAGCATCTCTCACCTTCAACAGACATCACTTCTGTCAGGTACGCTGCTTATTTGCCCACCCAAAGAAAAGCACATGATGCACTTCTACTGGTTCTTCTGGCTAATCATGTAAGTGGTGTTTTTACACAGGTCAGTGTCTATCAGGTTCTCGATAGCAGCAAAAAGAACGTCTCACAAGGGAAGAAGCTGCTCTCGTCCAGACTGGTGCCCGTCCATTCCACCGGCTGGGAGGTTTTTACCATCACTCAAGCCGTAAGTATCAACGAAAGTCACACTTTGAGAGATTTTATGCTAATAATGCTATCTTTGAAGCTGAATAGCTGAATATGTTTTAGAACAAGCCAAAAGAGTTGCTTGTGCTAACTCCGTTTGTTTTGATCTCAAAGGTGCGCTCTTGGATGTCAGATGAGCGCAGTAATCTGGGTCTGCTGGTCACGGTGAGGACTCTAGCAGGTCTTCAGATGGACCTGAAAAGCGTGCGCTTCGCATCAGGCCGTCATCACCATCACAGCAAACAGCCCATGCTGGTCCTCTTCACCGACGACGGCAGACGGGCCGCTTCTCTGGACATCACTCCTAAAGGTAGGACATACATATGCATCTCTTTAATATCTCAATTGTCTAAGACTGAGTAGTCAAAATCTCAAAACATGTGTATGGATTCAAATAAATTCATTTCAGACATCTTGCTCTAAACCAGGGCTTATTCAAACCAGGGAGTTGCCAAGTAAATGATAAAAAAAATAAAGTAAATAAAAAATATAGTGATATAGTAAATAAAATTAAAATATTTCGTAAATTTAATTAATTTATTATTAAATAAATAAATAATAAAAAGGTGACTTAAATGAATAAAATAATACAGTGCAGTACTATAGAGTATAAAAACATGTAGTAATGTAACAGAAATAGTGTTATTATACTTAAAACTAAAAAATATTTCCATTACTTGAAATACAATAAACATTAGCCGAAATAAAATACTACAAAATTTAAACATTTTATTTCAGCTAGATTTTTGACATGACAAATATGGTCTTTTTTTAACTTCTATATATTTTATAGGCATTAAAAAAACTAAATTGCTAAAACTTTAACTAAAAGTAATTAAATATTAATAAAAAAATCTTAGTATCTTAATAGTATCTTATAGTAATATAGAAAATATAGTATAAAAAATAAATTAAACTAGTTACCAAAAAAAAACAAATACATGAAAAATACACTTTTAAATGTTTAAGTTATGGGTTCCTCACACAAGGATGACGATATCTGGGCCTGTTCTAACCTGCTCCTCTTTCTGTTCCGGTTCAGTGGATTCTCCGGTTGGACCCAGTCTCCCGTTCCCCAGCCTCCCTCTTCCCGCAGCGGCCCGTCGCATCGCTCGCTCCGCAG
The DNA here is from genome assembly GCA_039654625.1 of Rhinogobio ventralis. Lineage (NCBI taxonomy): Eukaryota > Metazoa > Chordata > Actinopteri > Cypriniformes > Gobionidae > Rhinogobio > Rhinogobio ventralis. Next base: position 3,045,670 of record CM077200.1, on the reverse strand, counting down.
ATTACGACGACGGCGGAGAGAAGATGCCCTGTCAGCGTCTGCCTCTGTACGTGGACTTCGAGGAGATCGGCTGGTCGGGGTGGATTGTGTCTCCGCGTGGATACAACGCCTACCACTGCAAAGGCTCCTGTCCGTTTCCTCTGGGTCAGAACATGAGGCCGACCAACCACGCCACGGTCCAGTCCATCATCAACGCCCTCAAACTGACCAAAGGCATCGAGACGCCCTGCTGCGTCCCGGACAAACTCTTCAGCATCAACCTGCTGTACTTCGACGACGATGAGAACGTGGTGCTGAAGCAGTACGATGATATGGTGGCAGGAAGCTGCGGCTGTCACTGAGCCGGCAGTGCTGATGCTGGGAATCTGGACTGGGATGTTGTGGCGGGATGAAACTGTAAAATATGTAAATAGACATCAAATTTTAATATATAGAGGAGCTTGAGTCAGTCACTTGTAAAAGATGTAAATTTGTATATTGCATGTTGTGAACTATTATAAAGTCTAAATAAATTCTTACACAAAAATGATGGACGGAGTTGGTTTTTATTTCTGAGGTTCACAGAGATTTGAGCGGGAAGAGACGGGAAAACCACTCAGAAACACCTTCGACTTTAACACGCAAAATACATACAATTATCATGCTTTCATTTTACCCCTTTTTTTCTTTTCCCATTTTTCTTTCTCTCTCGTCCTTTTTTCTTCTGCCCTTTTTATTTTCATTCCTTCCTTTTCCTCCTTTCTTTTTTCTTTTCCCCTTTCCCTTTTTTCTCCTCCTTTTCCTTCCCCCTTTTCTCCCCCACTGTTTATTTTCCCCTTTATTTCCCTGTATTCTTTCTCATTTTTTTCTTTTCCCCTTGTTATTTCCCCTCTTTTCTTCCCCTTGATTCCCTTTTTCCCTTCTCCCTTTCATGTCTTTCCCGTTTTCTTCCCCCCATCTTTTTTCCCTTGTCCTTTTATCTTTTCCCCTTTCCTTTCCCCTCATTTTTTCACTTTTCCTCCTCCTCCTCCTCAACCATCATGCTTTCATTTTCCCCTTTTTCTTCCCCTTCATTTCTTTTTCCCTTTTTTCCTTTTCATTCCTCCCTTTTCCCTGTTTTCTATTTTTTCCCCTTTTCCTTTTTTCTCCCCCCCCATTCTCTCCCACCCTTTATTTCCCTGTATTCTTTTTCTTTTCTTTCCCCATCTTTCTTTTCTTTATCTTTTCCCTCACTTTTTTCTTATTTCCTCCATTCTTTTCTTTTCCCCTTTTCCTCTCCATTTCTTCCCCACTGTTTACTTTCCCTTTTCACCATATTCTTTTTTTTCATTTATTCTTTTCCCTTTGTCATTTTATTTTCCCCCATTTTCTTCCACCTTTCCCCCTCCCTTTTCCCCCTTTCTTTCCTTCTCCCATTTGATCTTTTCCCCTTTTCCTTCTCCCTCCATCCTCTGTCTGCATTAATCAGCCCATTAGTGAGTTTCAGATCCAAACATCATCAGAAAAAGCAAAAACACGAACACACCTGTCAAACTCAACATTGATGTCACATGTAGTAACTTTGCTCTGGTATACGGCATCTGATCTGAATCCCTCCAGACTGCCCATGTACCTTCCCATGGGCTCATATAGGAAAAGTGCCAACAAAAGCAACAGGTGACAGGTATAGCTGATCTCCTCCTATAGAGGGAGAAAGTAAGAGAGAGAGAGAGAGAAGAAGGAGTAACAGGCAAAACAGCTGCAGGGCTTCCACAGGATCAACTGATACCGTTCAGCCTCTGCCAACCAATTAAACTCACAATGGTCAACTAGTGCACCAATGCTTGCATATTTAATGCCATAATTGAGATGCATGTGCCGATATTAACAAAATACACCAGGCTGCTTTTAACAAGATCTGGAGCCAAAACACTTTATTAGGAAAATGACTGAAACCAGGATAAAAGAGTTGAATCTCATGTCTGCGTCAGATTTTACTCAAAACAACAACACAACACACCACTATAGAGAACAATGAGGAAAAAAGTCAAACACAAACTTCACTGGCATAGAATATATTGCTTACCTTTCATACACATGAAAGTTAAGCAATATACACACACACACACACTCACTCTCTCTCTCCCACACACACAGTTATTTTCAAATTGTAATATTTCATATTTCTGTTTTTACTTTATTTATGCTCAAATAATTGCAGCCTTAGTGAGCAGAAGAGACTTGTTTAAATCTTGATTATTCCAACACTTTGTTTCATTTACAGTATAACAACTTTCTGTCTAACTACTGTCAGACTGTGTAGAATTATAATTTGTATACTATATTTCTTCATTTTATAGTCTAATGAGTAAATAATTATATTTATATATATATACTGTAATCATATTTAAAAATTGATAACATCTAAAATAACTGGTTTTATTCAAGTCAAAAATATTATTTAATATGGCTGAATCTACCTAATTTATGCAGCAAAAATAACTTTTTATAGGTAAAATCAAGTAAAAAACTGATCTTTTAGAAATCAATTGCAGGTTGCCACTTCTTGCATTGTGTGAATCAGTCAGTAATCTGACGCTGTCAGCCCTGCTCTCCAGTTGACCGACAGGATGCATTCACGTCCAAGAGAGACCGCCATTCATGGCAGCTAAATGATGAAATACTGCCATTATAAAAGAACTAAAGGCCGACACCTGATCTGCCCTGTCTCACTGCGGCCTTTTGTGCCAGTATTTCATATCTGAAATATCTGCTGGCATACGGCTGCAGACGACAGGGAGTTTGCCATGGCACTGCGAGGATGGGGAACAAACAGACCATCTTCACATCCCAGCAACTGGACGCATATCAGGTCAGTCACATGGGCCATTTCAGATCTTTATTCTGGATATTACACGACACGCTGGGGGCGGTAAGAATCTTTAATGCTTTTGAAAAAAGTCTCTTCTGCTCACCAGGGCTGCATTTATTTGATCAAAAATACATTAAAAACTGTGAAATATTATTATAATCTAAAATAACTGTTTTCTATTTGAATATATTTTAAATTATAATTGATTTCTGTGATCAAAGCTGTATTTTCAGCATCATTACTCCAGTCTTCAGTGTCATGTGATCCTCCAGAAATCATTCTGATATGATGATTTGATGCTCAAGAAACATTTATGATTATTATCAATGTTGAAAACAGTTCAAATAATATTTGTAGTAGTTGTAGTGTAATAGTTCAATTAAAAGTGCTGATTAATATTTTCTGTGGAATCCATGATACATTTGTTTTCAGAATTCTTTGATGAACCGAGAGTTCCAAAAGAACAGTTTTTATTTGAAATAAAATATTTTGCAACATTATAAATGTCTTCACTGACTTGCTAAATAAAGGCATTCAATTATTTAAAAAAATTGTACTAACCCCAAACGTTTAAACTGTGTATATCTCACCTGCATCTTAAAAATGCAATTACATTTGAAAACTGTAAAAATTAGTGCACTTTTGTCTCTATAGCAAGGTTTAACGTTACAATTGTCAAGATAATACTTAAGATTGATATTCAAATTGTTATGGTTAACCGCTATATTCATATAACAGCACCTCACACAATTATAAAGAATTAGCATGAATGCTGCTTTGTAAATCATTGCCTGTTTTTGCTTCATTTTGAAGGACTGCACTTATTTCACCAGAAAAGAAATTCTGAGGTGAGATACTCCCATACTAAAACTACTTTCTTATAGCCTAACGTCTTGTAATTGCGTAATAGAAGAAGTGTTCAAAAGAGTTATGAATGCATGTTGCCTTTCCTCAGACTGTTTCATCGATACCATGATTTAGCTCCACAGCTCGTGCCGCTGGACTACACCACCCAACCGGACGTGCGTCTGCCGTACGAGCTGATTGGCAGCATGCCGGAGCTGAAGGTACAGCGCGTCTCACTGCTGTGTTCCTCATCAATTATGAAACTCCTACTAATTGATCGCAGTCTTGGTGGGATTAAGCGTCATCAGATCCTCCTAACTCAAGAGAACCAACAGCTTAACTTCTTTAATCAAGTGTTTGTGAAGTATAGACCGTTTTTATAATGAAAATTCTGTCATCAATTACTTACCCTCATGTTGTTCCAAACCCGTAAGACTTTCGTTCATCTTTAGAACATGAAGGTATTTTTTATGAAATCTGATAGATTTCTGACCCTCAAGTGACACAACTACCACTTTGACGGTTCAAAAAGTTCATTAAGAGATCGTAAAACTAATCCATATGAATTGAGCAGTTTAGTCAAAATTGTATGAAGAGACATGATTACTTTATATTTAATTTAGACTTTAACCTCATTGGTTTTTGCTGAAGCTCAAACGTGCTGCATAACACCAGAATGAACCTCATTGGTTTTTGCTGAAGCTCAAACGTGCTGCGTAACACGAGAATGAACCTCATTGGTTCTTGCTGAAGCTCAAACGTGCTGCATAACACCAGAATGAACCTCATTGGTTTTTGCTGAAGCTCAAACGTGCTGCGTAACACGAGAATGAACCTCATTGGTTCTTGCTGAAGCTCAAACGTGCTGCATAACACCAGAATGAACCTCATTGGTTTTTGCTGAAGCTCAAACGTGCTGCGTAACACGAGAATGAACCTCATTGGTTCTTGCTGAAGCTCAAACGTGCTGCATAACACCAGAATGAACCTCATTGGTTTTTGCTGAAGCTCAAACGTGCTGCGTAACACCAGAATGAATCTCATTGGTTCTTGCTGAAGCTCAAACGTGCTGCGTAACACGAGAATGAACCTCATTGGTTCTTGCTGAAGCTCAAACGTGCTGCGTAACACGAGAATGAACCTCATTGGTTCTTGCTGAAGCTCAAACGTGCTGCGTAATACCAGAATGAATCTCATTGGTTCTTGCTGAAGCTCAAACGTGCTGCGTAACACGAGAATGAACCTCATTGGTTCTTGCTGAAGCTCAAAAGTGCTGCGTAACACGAGAATGAACCTCATTGGTTCTTGCTGAAGCTCAAACGTGCTGCGTAACACGAGAATGAACCTCATTGGTTCTTGCTGAAGCTCAAACGTTCTGCGTAACACCAGAATTAATCTCATTGGTTCTTGCTGAAGCTCAAACGTGCTGCGTAATACCAGAATGAATCTCATTGGTTCTTGCTGAAGCTCAAACGTGCTGCGTAACACGAGAATGAACCTCATTGGTTCTTGCTGAAGCTCAAAAGTGCTGCGTAACACGAGAATGAACCTCACTGGTTCTTGCTGAAGCTCAAACGTGCTGCGTAACACAAGAATGAACCTCATTGGTTCTTGCTGAAGCTCAAACGTGCTGCGTAACACGAGAATGAACCTCATTGGTTCTGGCTGAAGCTCAAACGTGCTGCGTAACACCAGAATGAATCTCATTGGTTCTTGCTGAAGCTCAAACGTGCTGCATAACACGAGAATGAACCTCATTGGTTCTTGCTGAAGCTCAAACGTGTTGCGTAACACGAGAATGAACCTCATTGGTTCTTGCTGAAGCTCAAACGTGCTGCATAACACGAGAATGAACCTCATTGGTTCTTGCTGAAGCTCAAACGTGTTGCGTAACACGAGAATGAATCTCATTGGTTCTTGCTGAAGCTCAAACGTGCTGCGTAACACGAGAATGAACCTCATTGGTTCTTGCTGAAGCTCAAAAGTGCTGCGTAACACAAAAATGAACCTCACTGGTTCTTGCTGAAGCTCAAACGTGCTGCGTAACACGAGAATGAACCTCATTGGTTCTTGCTGAAGCTCAAACGTGCTGCGTAACACGAGAATGAACCTCATTGGTTCTTGCTGAAGCTCAAAAGTGCTGCGTAACACGAGAATGAACCCCATTGGTTCTTGCTGAAGCTCAAACGTGCTGCATAACACGAGAATGAACCTTATTGGTTCTTGCTGAAGCTCAAACGTGCTGCGTAACACGAGAATGAACCTCATTGGTTCTTGCTGAAGCTCAAACGTGCTGCATAACACAAGAATGAACCTCATTGGTTCTTGCTGAAGCTCAAACGTGCTGCGTAACACAAGAATGAACCTCATTGGTTCTTGCTGAAGCTCAAACGTGCTGCGTAACACAAGAATGAACCTCATTGGTTCCTGCTGAAGCTCAAACGTGCTGCGTAACACGAGAATGAACCTCATTGGTTCTTGCTGAAGCTCAAAAGTGCTGCGTAACACGAGAATGAACCTCATTGGTTCTTGCTGAAGCTCAAAACTGCTGCGTAACACGAGAATGAACCTCATTGGTTCTTGCTGAAGCTCAAACGTGCTGCGTAACACAAGAATGAACCTCATTGGTTCTTGCTGAAGCTCAAACGTGCTGCGTAACACAAGAATGAACCTCACTGGTTCTTGCTGAAGCTCAAACGTGCTGCGTAACACGAGAATGAACCTCATTGGTTCTTGCTGAAGCTCAAAAGTGCTGCGTAACACCAGAATGAATCTCATTGGTTCTTGCTGAAGCTCAAACGTGCTGCGTAACACAAGAATGAACCTCACTGGTTCTTGCTGAAGCTCAAAAGTGCTGCGTAACACGAGAATGAACCTCATTGGTTCTTGCTGAAGCTCAAACGTGCTGCGTAACACCAGAATGAACCTCATTGGTTCTTGCTGAAGCTGAAACGTGCTGCGTAACACGAGAATGAACCTCATTGGTTCTTGCTGAAGCTCAAATGTGCTGCGTAACACAAGAATGAACCTCATTGGTTCTTGCTGAAGCTCAAACGTGCTGCGTAACACGAGAATGAACCTCATTGGTTCTTGCTGAAGCTCAAACGTGCTGCGTAACACAAGAATGAACCTCACTGGTTCTTGCTGAAGCTCAAACGTGCTGCGTAACACCAGAATGAATCTCATTGGTTCTTGCTGAAGCTCAAACGTGCTGCATAACACGAGAATGAACCTCATTGGTTCTTGCTGAAGCTCAAACGTGCTGCGTAACACAAGAATGAACCTCATTGGTTCTTGCTGAAGCTCAAACGTGCTGCGTAACACGAGAATGAACCTCACTGGTTCTTGCTGAAGCTCAAAGCTCTGTCAGTGGAGGGACAGAAATCGCTCAGATTTCATCAAAACGATATTCATTTGTGTTCTGAAGATGAACGAAAGTCTTACGGGTTTGGAACGACATGAAGGTGAGTAATTAATGTAATTAGAGTAATTCATTTTTTGTGTGACCTATCCCTTTAATGATAATGTAAATTTTCAAGGTGCCATTTGATATGAATCCCATTCCCTACGATGTGAATCGTATGATTTGTTTTGTTTGTTTTTTTAAGGAAAAAGGAAAAGTAAGAACTGTCACTGAGACATAAGCGTAACATAAAATAGGCCCTACTTACAAACAGCTGCTCTACTTTTAAGAATAAAATGTCATCTTCTATTTAGGATAACCCATTCAGGCAGAGGATCGCTGAGGTCTTCTCAGAGGACGGAGAAGGAAACATGACTTTGGACGACTTTCTGGACATGTTTTCAGTGCTCAGTGAAATGGCCCCGCGGGACCTGAAGGCGTATTACGCTTTTAAGATCTACGGTCAGTCTTAAGGTGCGGTCAGGAAATTTGGCGGGCAAAAAAGGTCCATAATCTATTGTCAATAGCGTAGCACATAAAGCACAACTCACAACTTTCAAACCAAGCAGTTTTGTGTTGTTCAGCGCGGCGAATTCATGTGACCAACTTGAACATGAGCGAAATCAGTGTGCGAAAATTTTTCGCCCTTACACGAAACTACTGGATTTCGCCCGCGGAATTTCACCGATCAACAGTAAATGTGACCGCACCGTTAAACAACATTTTGATGCAGAACTAGCAAATCTTTATAGGGTTAGTTAAAACTAGGTTGCAATTATACTAAACCACTCATTCAACCATTAATTACAACTATCATAGAATGATGCGTAGGATTAAATTGAATAATAATCACTTGATGTTCTGACTGATGTTGTTTGAAAGAACCAGTGTTTAGTATTATTTATATACTATTATAGTTTTTATTAATTTGTTTTCATGTTTTAATTTCATATTTAGGTTTCATTTTAGTCATTTTGTTATGTGCTTTTTGACTATGATTGCTCCCCCACCACCCCCAATTTTAGTTTTATTTATTTTCAGTTAGTCATTTTAATTTTCATGCTTCAACTTTAACTAAACAAAAAATTAAAATGTTGCCTTGTCAACTAAATGAAATAAGTTTACGTTTTTAAAGGGACTTAATGTAGAATTCAGAAACCCGTGTTATTAGCGATGTGAACCAGCAACTTAATGCTCGTGCTCGCACTCGTGGACACGTGACTTGCAAGGTTGAAAGTGATTCAACTGATAGACTCACGGCGAAGTTCCTTTTCGTTTTTTTGCTTAGAAGTAAAAAGAAGTTGGAAATACCTTAGTTTGCTGCAATATATGAACACACAGACGCCGTCCACGCTGCTGAGAGCGACGTTTAGATGAATATGTAAATGTACTGCGCGTTTTCCTCTCAATAACCAAATAAACACAACAAAAGTAAGAGCGGAGAAACAGCGGGTAATAAATTATCTGATCGTAGCGATGTGGATATGTTTGCACCAGCTCTGCGAGTCACTGGCATCATGTCCACAGATGAGGTAATTATGAATTTAAATACATTTATGATAGTTTGATTATAAAGTATATTGAGGCTATAGAAACTATAGTTTGAATTAATCTCTTTTTCTTTGCATGACACATTAATATTACAATAGCTACATTTTCCTGCATATAATTCGTGAAGAGAGGCTCTCGGGAGCGCGCGTAACCGTCACAACCTTTTGATTTTCCCGGCAAAAACGACCCGAGTCCTTCAAAAATCAGTCTACAGGATGTCGGGGAAGGTCTCGTTTTTTTAAGTTTCGTTACAAGCTGTTCACACATTGCCAATAATAAGTGATTAATGATTACAATTCTTACATATAGCCTCTTTAAAATGTTTAATGATTTTATTTATGCTATTTGCACCAGATAAGTTCTAATTAGATGAGAATATAGGCTTGTGAATTTCATAAAGCACATTTCATCCCAAAATTAAAAGAAAATATATAAAAATTCCTGGGAAGGTCTATTTTTTTACAGTTTTGTTACAAGCTGTTTACACACAGACAATAATAAGCGATTCATGCATGAAAATTCTTACATATAGAACCTTTAATCTAATATTTTTTGTTTTAGTTGTGCTTTTTCAATTAACAATTTTTTTTTAACCTCTTGGGTGCCACTGTCCATGTACGAGGACATTATATTTTAGTGAATTTCCCGCAAAGAGCACATTCAGGGCTTTTCAGAGAAACCATTTGTTTTGAGGTTTCACCAGGACAACAACTTCTCCTTGGTCATGAATGAATGAATGATAAAATGTAGCACCCTTATGGAAATATGGTAATATTTTGTAATTATCATGTAAATCGGACTACTTTTCAAATTGTTTGTTATAACTCAAAATCTCAGGAAAATGTTATGGGGTTTCTATTCAAAATATGACTTTTTGTTACAAAACAGGGCATTGATTTCATACTTGCACTATAGAGGACAGCGAGACTTAAAGCATGTTTATCAGGCATTCAGGAGACACAACAAGTGAATAGGGAAAGAAATTACATATCAATATTCCTGTAAAATATTAGATATTATTATGAAAATGTTGCAAACTGTTACTCCCATTATTACACTTCTTTTTTTAATTATATGTTGCTCCAAGAACACATTAATATGCAAATCAGATACAGTGCAGGCCTATAGATACATTGCATTGAATGGGAAAACCCATGTATGTCCATTTTACCCACATATAAAGATAAATGTCATATCTTTCATAACATGAGAATCATCTTTAAACAAAGTTTGGTTTAAAAAAATCCTGAAACCTAAAAATTAAAATCCCATTGTTTTTGCCTATACATGTCATTTCATTTTTATTTTTAGAGTCCTGGTGTCCACTTACGAGGACATAGCATAACATATGAATAAAATATTACTTTAAAAAAAATGCTCTACACAATGTAATGACATGAAAAAATACTAAATTCAAAAAACTTTTCCCCCTGGGTCAGAGAAGGTTAATAGTCTGAGTTAACAATAATAACCCTCAAAGGACATGTAGATATAAGTCAGTGTGTAAAAAATCATTTGATACTATGACCTGACCTCAATCTTCTGTTCCTATTCATGTAGAGATGAACCCGCAGAACCTTAACTGACACATGAATATCAATAATTCAAGAGGGAACTACCTATGAAAAGCTCTGTTCATATCTGTGTTGATGCGGCTGTCTAATTAAAAGATCTCAGGGAACCTGATCTGCTGCTGTCATCAGAAAAGACTCTGTTCTCATGCAACATTAACACGGGGTAAATGATAACGCTCTCAAACAATAGAGATCAATGCTTTGAACAAGAGCGCATGTTGAAATTATTTAAACACACAGAAGGATTCATTGTTGAGAATGTTCAAAGCATAAAGTTTACAAACAGGGCTTAACTGTGGCAGACCGGGTGTCTCGTATGAATAAGTTATATAATAAATATGAAATAAATAAAACATTGTATATTTAAGTATTGTAGTTACTCTAAAAATAAATCACATTAAGTAATAATAAATAAATACACATTTAAAATGGGTTAATTTATGTATAAAAAGTTAACAATCTGGATATTGATTTATTTTAGTTATGCATTGTTTAATGCCTTTGCATCTTTGAAAGGTGCATTAAAAAAAGTATTTCTTTTTTTCTACATGAAAGTTGAGCAATTGACTAATGCTTTTTACATGCAATTTAAATGTATTTATTTTATTTGTAACTTAAACTACATTTTAAACACAAATCACGTAATTTTCATAATAAATAATGCTCACATGTGTTTGCCAATTTTAACAGTGATCGCTGAACCCAACAGAAGTGCTAACAGAACTCACTCTCGTCTCGTTTTTCCCTCCAGATTTCAACAACGATGACTTCATCTGTAAATCAGATCTGGAGAAAACCTTAAACAAACTGACCCGCAACGAGCTGACCGAGGATGAGGTGAGGATGGTGTGCGAGAAGGTCATCGATGAAGCTGATCTGGACAACGATGGGCGATTATCTCTAGAGGATTTTCAGCACATGATCGTGAGAGCGCCTGATTTCCTCAGGTAACAGTTACACACACTTTTTCTTTTTTATTTTAAAGGAAAATTCTGGTTTAAATAAGCTCTGTTTTTATAGCATCTGTGTTATGAATATGTTGACCTGTCCCCAATGGTGGTCTATGGGTCATTTTATATTCATAACTATTAAACGTGTGTTAGTATGAAACTGCTGTGATACTATTACTATTATTTGTCTCCTCGATTCTTACCTTTATGATGATACAGTAGTGGCCATAAATGATGTCTGGCTAAGGAAAACTGACATCTTCACCCTTTATTCAAATATTATTAAGCATTTGTGAGTTTTTGTAAGCATATTGAGTAGTTGTGCTTGGAGTCGATTGTTGCCAAATTATGCCTACATCATTTTTGGCCAGGCCAGCACACGAATAAATTATGAACACATGCAAAAACAAGAGAGAACCAACAAAATATTAATAACTGATTATGTTGAAGTCAATCTATTATTATATATATACACTCCATTTATCTTGTTTAACATGCTATATCCAGTAAAGTAAGCCATTAGATTGAAGGGTGATTCTCACAAATTCTCTTTTTTTTATGGTAAATCCAAAAAAGGACACCTGGAGGCTCCAAAAGGACACCAAATAACCAGTTGATATAAGGAGTCCATATAATTCATGCATTTATGCACACCAAAACACCCATGATTTTTTTTTGTACAGAATTCAGTGTACACTATTTGTACAGTGCAACAGCAAAGATTTGGTACTAAAATACAGCTGGTACTAAGATGCGTTTTGGTTGATCGGATCACAATTAGACGAGGGAGACGCATTCCCGTTTACATCTGGTGTCTCTTTTTGTCCACTTTCAACCACTTCTGTCCTGATTTCTTCGAGAGGAGGGTCTATGTAAATGCATGTTTTTTTTCTTTCGATCTAATTGGAGAAATAAGCTCACACAATTTACATATGAACGCACTGGAGACAACAGAAAAACACAGAGAGCAGCAGCTTTCATTTCTGCTCTGACAGACACAAGACCAGCCGAACGCTGTGAGTGTGTGTTAGAAATCAGGAATGGAGAGAGAACATTAAGCTCGGGACGTTTTTCGTCTTCAAACAGGTCTCCAGCCAAAGTTTAAATCCCATCTGGCTAGCACACTTCCCATAATGTTACGTATTAAGTCAGTAGACGTAGAGAGTAGGCATCTTTTGTGGCTGTTTGAACACATTTGACCACGAGCGTTTACACTAAGAAAGCAATCCGGTCAATGCATTTTCAACTACCTCTGGAAGTGGTCAAAAGTGGACAAGCTCAAAACGTTTTAGACCCCGTTTACACCTGTATTTAGCGCCGTCCACTTGTGATCCGATCAACCAAAACGCATCTTAACACCAGGTGTAAACAGGGCCTTAGATAAGTCAAGTTGCGATAGTAAACAGGACCACATGGAGATGCCTTAAACCAATCACATTCATTGATCTGACTGCATATACCTACTACAGTACCCAGATCCATTCAGAATTACTACACACAGCAATAACACATGACAGATAAACACATTATCCTGAATGTGTATTAAAACAATGTGAATGTAATGATTGTCTGTGTATAAGTACAACATGCAATCAGTGTGTCAAGAGCGCATATGCATGGTTTGTTTGCATGGCCTCAAATGCTTACTGTACGATTCTGTACATCACTGCTATCGTCTTTACCTTGATTACAATTCACATCCATCAAAACTTTACCAGTGAGACGCTGGTTTGCTTTATCCAGCCGAGAAACGTAGTTTGCATATCATCTGGCCACATAGAGGTGGGATGTTTTGACCTTCCGTTCAGTCTGTATTGAGCGATGTGAGGACTTCTAAGATCATCTAACTGCATGACGTAAATTACATTAATGACGCATTTTCACGTGCTTCAGTAATTTATGTGCATTAAATTATTTTAATTAATCACATGCGTCAACGTTGACAGCCCTAATATAAATTTGTGTACGTGTATATGTATATGTATATACACACACCGATCAGGCGTAACATTATGACCACATTCCTAATATTGTGTTGGTTCCCCTTTTGCTGCCAAAACAGCCCTGACCCGTCGAGGCATGGACTCCACTAGACCCCTGAAGGTGTGCTGTGGTATCTGTCACCAAGATGTTAGCAGCAGATCCTTTAAGTCCTGTAAGTTGAGAGGTGGGGCCTCCATGGATCAAACTTTTTTGTTCAGCACATCCCACAGATGCTCGATTGGATTGAGATCTGGGAAATTTGGAGGCCAAGTCAACACCTCAAACTCGTTGTGCTCCTCAAACCATTCCTGAACCATTTTTGCTTTGTGGCAGGAGCATTATCCTGCTGAAAGAGCCACAGCCACCAGGGAATACCGTTTCCATGAAAGGGTGTACATGGTCTGCAACAATGCTTAGGTAGGTGGTACGTGTCAAAGTAACATCCACATGGATGGCAGGACCCAAGGTTTCCCAACAGAACACTGCACAAAGCATCACACTGCCTCCGCCGGCTTGCCTACTTCCCATAGTGCATCCTGGTGCCATGTGTTCCCCAGGTAAGCGACGCACACGCACCTGGCCATCCACGTGATGTAAAAGAAAACGTGATTCATCAGACCAGGCCACCTTCTTCCATTGCTCCGTGGTCCAGTTCTGATGCTCATGTGCCACTGTTGGTGCTTTCGGCGGTGGACAGGGGTCAGCATGGGCACCCTGACTGGTCTGTGGCTATGCAGCCCCATACGCAAACAAACTGGGATGCACTGTGTATTCTGACACCTTTCTATCAGAATCAGCATTAACTTCTTGAGCAATTTGAGCTCCAGTAGCTCGTCTGTTTGATCGGACCACACGGGCCAGCCTTCGCTCCCCACGTGCATCAATGAGCCTTGGCCGCCCATGACCCTGTCGCCGGTTCACCACTGTTCCTTCCTTGGAGCACTTTTGATAGATCCTGACCACTGCAGACCGGGAACACCCCACAAGAGCTGCAGTTTTGGAGATGCTCTGACCCAGTCGTCTAGCCATCACAATTTGGCCCTTGTCAAACTCGCTCAAATCCTTACGCTTGCTCATTTTTCCTGCTTCTAACACATCAACTTTGAGGTTCACTTGCTGCCTAATATATCCCACCAACAGGTGCCGTGATGAAGAGATAATCAGTGTTATTCATAATGTTATGCATGATCGGTGTATATACTGTACGTGTGTGTATTATATAAATTTGTGTGTTTGTGTGTGTATATTATATATATATATATATATATATATATATATATATATAAAAATGTGTATTATAACTTGCTGTTAATAAGATCTTAATCTTCTCGCTTCTAGCACCTTTCACATCAGGATATGAAGATCATCTGGACACTGACCAACAGGACATTTACATTCAAAAGACAATGTAGGAACTTTCTCTGCAGATTCAGAAGTCAGGAACAGATGGTGTCGCGCACATCAATTTTAATACTAAGAACAATATTAATGTTCAAAATATACACTTCAAATCTGATCTTGAACATAAAAACAAGCCAATAATGTGCCTGAAAAGCTTACACAGCTACTGATACTACATCCGTCAACATTAAACACACACACACAGAGCCATCTCTTAAAAGAATCTTGTTTTAATAAATCAAAAGTACAGATATCTACAAAAACTGTAGATCAGTTTTTTCAACGTTTTAGAAAGTACAGTACAATTTAAGTAGATCTCTTTTTTTTTTTTTTTTAAGAGTTATTTACAATTGTTTCTTTTTTTTTCTTACCAAAATGTAATTAACCAATCTCCCCAGTTACCTCACAAGCGACAAATGAAAACATGGTCATATAAAAGAATCTGTAAATGATATGGATCGAGAAGTACAAGAAAAGACAAAACTAAACCGCAAATTGACAGACATACGCATCACTGCTCAAACACTACACGACTGCAAAGCGTTTAAGACAGAAAGCGGTACCTGTTTGCTAATGTTCTTTTCCACTTGGTTTGTCTGCAAATCGAATAAAAATATTTTTTTCTGTTATAGTTGTTTTTGCATTTTATTTTATCTCTTTAAAACACCCCAATTGCATCTAAGGTCCATTATTACATGTTTTAAACAGTAGACTGTCCTCTAACTGCAGACAGTAGCTTTAATGTGCAGAACATCTATAGAAAAAATATACATACACAGACAAAACATACAGGAGGTCAACAGTATTACCTTCATGATGCATAGATCCAAAATGAGAGATCAAGTATTAGTTATTAAGACAAACGGCAAGTTGAGGACATTATTGGACAGGGAGAGAAGAGAGATGCTATGGGTACAGAACTCAGTTACACCTCTCCTAATATGAAACAAATATGAGCCCAAAACATCATCGCCTTGAGGTGGAAACAGAACAAGGTGCAAACAGGAAGTCATTTCAAGTTGGTCAACATTTAAGCTCGGAAAAGGAAAAGTGAATGTGCCTTATTGCAGCAAGAACAGAATTTCATACACCTCTGCATCGCAGGAAAAACAGTCAAACAATGTGCTTTCCTAATCTCTTTACAACACATCCAGGTCACATGACTATGGAAGCTTGTTTCCGCCACAGAATAAAAAAATGAAAAAAGGTCGAGTTTACATCTCGGAATTCGGACTCATCTCAGAATTGCGCGATTTAAAGTCGCAAATCTGAGATAAAGTATTTTCCCTCAGAATTGGACTTTATAACTTGCAATTGTGAGTTTACGTCACAATACTGACTTTATAACATGAAATTGCAACTTTATATCATGCAATTCTGAAAAAAAAGACAATTGTATAAAGTCGCAATTGCATGTTATAAAGTCAGATATGTAAACTCGCAATTGTGAGATAAAAAGTAGCAAATATATATATTTTTTTAAAATCAATGTTTTATTCTGTGGCGGAAGCAAGCTTCCCTACATTACACCCCAAATCCAATGGGGGAAAAATATATATATAACATTAAGAACATGGCAATTAACTTCCTAAGTTCTCATTATTGCAATGCATCCATATTTTACTCTAAGACAAAGAATGTATTATATATAAGAATTCAATACATTTTTGCAGTACAGTAATCAGAATAAGATTTATGTGCATTGCATTAATGAGAATGTGCTTGTCATTAATAACAAAAATGCCAAATAAACTGGTTTTGGGATGAAATTTGAATGTTCTTGTGAGGTTTTGAGAGATCAACACTTTTGGATATAATCGATGGAGAGTTTGTTCTTTCACTCACAGCTAACGGGTTTTAAAGATTCCTGACCTATTGCTGGTGTACATTAACCCACTGACATACAAAACACACATTTGAGTATACTGCAGTACAAAGGAAAAACTGCACAATGTGTCAAAATGAAACCGGTCTCTTGTGACAGACGATCGGATTGAGAGAAAACTGTGAAAACTCATATCAAACCAATAAAAAACAAGTGCAGTTTGTCTTTGAAGGGCTGTACAACTCATGCATTGCATTAATTACAAGCATGACAACACGCTACTCAGAAATCAGGAATGGTGGATTACTGTATTCTGGGTAGTTAAGCCTAGTCATGTGAACCAAATCTGTGCACTGTGCCATCCAAACTAATATGCTGTAGGACCAGTCCATTCATAATACATCAGACATATGAACAAATCAACAGAAGACAAGTTATTCAAAGCTGACCAAACTGCATCAATAGAAGCCATTGCATAAAACTAGCTTCGGTAGAAATAGATGACTGGGTGAAATGAAAACGCCTTGCTCTTAAAACTAGCATGAATTCGGCTCCATGTAACCATGTAAAAACACCTGTCTTTATGATGCAAAACTATCACTTGGCACAAACTACACACAACACAAAGGATACTGATAAAGTGCATGGACGTCTGTACGGGAGGTGCTTTCTCAAGTATAGCTCTGCTCTTTTCAGGTTACGTAGTCACCCTTTCTAATTGCTTTTGGTTATGCATAATTAATACTACAAACTCAGGAATTCCTTATCAGTCAGTTTCATTTGATCATACTCTAGAAGATTCAATTAAAGTGTTTTTAAATCAAAGAACGCTTGGGGGGACGTTTTCAGGTCGCAATAAAAGCAAAAGACCTGAGTTTTGGATGTATGCAAAGGATTATTAAAAAAGAAAGCTAGCGCTACTGCATAAAAGGCTGAACTATTTGGAAATAGCTTCATGTGCATGTTAAAAAAAGGGAGAGAACGAGCCAGTAAACATGTCTTGATGAATAAAAAGCAGGATCTTCATTTGTTTAATATGAAAATATCATTAGCCATGTCTGTGAAACCTTGACTGCACCAACGCAAGTGTTGCGTAACAGGTCAAAGGTTAAAGAGGGGGGGGGGGGGGAGAGAAAAAAAGCATATAGGAGGCGGGTTATAATAGTCCTTTACTTATAATAAGGTCATGTGATTGTCGAAGAATGCGCCGAAAATAAAATGGAATGATTATGATCGCCCCACGGAACTCTCATATTGGCTCAATGTTAGATCACGCTCTGCGGCCAGACACAAAATCACAACTACTTCCAGGTCGGCATGAAGGAATGGATCAATTTTGGCAGTCGAGTGCTCAAAACGAGCGTTTGAAACAAAGATGGAGATACGGGATCTTCTTTAGGTGCACGTTTACGGCGATGCATCAGCAACCAGCTCTTCACCTTGACTTGTAGAACCAATGCAGGCTTTCGCCAGGGAAGGGTCATGAGCGGCATCGCTAATCTGTCAATGGAAGAAGATAAGAGCCAGGAACGCTGACTGGAAGAAGAGCACGACAGAGAAGGAGAGATGGGGTAAAAGAGGAAGGAGGAGGAGTGCTAAGAGGGAGAGCATAGTCCAGTCATGTCCAGCCCATTGGTGGCGGACAGTAAGGCCTTGGTCTTCACAGTAGCACACAGCGAAAGAAACTGCTCTTTTTCTGCTGTTCAGGGGTAATTTTCACTCCGTGGTTGCTGCCCTGAGGATTGTTACCCTCCTGTGTGAGCAAAGAAAAAATAAACCTCCTTTAGACTCAAGAACTTAAGCTAGACAGAGATACTGAAGGATTCATTCATCCAAAAGGAAAAATGTAGTCCTTATTTTGTCCCTATTATTTACCAATTATGTACCCACACTGGAGGTCAAAAGATTTTTTTATGTTTTGCTCACCAAGGCTGCATTTATTTGATCAAAAATACAGTAAAAACAGTAATATTGTAAAATATTATCATCATGATCTTAAAATGTCATTCTAATATGCTGATTTAATGCTCAGTTATCATCAAATTACATTTTAAAACATTACAAACTAAAATGGAACAATTCACAATATTACTGTTTTTCAGAAGTTAATGTATGAACTAACAATGAAAACTTTTTTACCTTTGTTAATGTTAATTAATAAAAATGTTCATGTTAGTTCACAGTGCATTTACTAATGTTTTCATCTTAGAAATGTATTATTAAATGCTGAGATTAGCATTAGCTAAGATTAAAAGGTGCAGTAAGCGATTTCTGAAAAACTGTTGAAAGAGGATCGGACTAGGCAGCACAACACACTTTTAGACCATCAGCAGTAGGGGGCGTGTTCACTCATTATGGGGGAGAGAAAGTGAGCCAATCAGAAGTAGGGGGCGTGTCCACTCATGATGGGGGAGGAGAGAGAGTGAGTCAATCAGTAACGGGGCGTGTCCACTCATGATGGGGGAGAGAGAGTGAGCCAATCAGCAGTAGGGGGCGTGTCCACTCATGATGGGGGAGGAGAGAGAGTGAGTCAATCAGTAACAGGGGGCGTGTCCACTCATGATGAGGGAGAGAGAGTGAGCCAATCAGCAGTAGGCGGCGTGTCCACTCATGATGGGGGAGGAGAGAGAGTGAGTCAATCAGTAACGGGGCGTGTCCACTCATGATGGGGGAGAGAGAGTGAGCCAATCAGCAGTAGGGGGCGTGTCCACTCATGATGGGGGAGGAGAGAGAGTGAGTCAATCAGTAACAGGGGGCGTGTCCACTCATGATGAGGGAGAGAGAGTGAGCCAATCAGCAGTAGGGGGCGTGTCCACTCATGATGGGGGAGGAGAGAGAACGAGTCAATCAGTAACAGGGGGTGTGTCCACTCATGATGGGGGAGAGAGTGCGCCAATCAGCAGTAGGGGGCGTGTCCACTCATGATGGGGAGAGAGAGAGTAAGCAAATCAGCAATAGGGGGCGTGTCCACTCATGATGGGGGAGAGAGAGTGAGCCAATCAGCAGTAGGGGACATGTCCACTCATGATGGGGGAGAGAGAGTGAGACAATCAGCAGTAGGGGACGTTTCCACTCATGATGGGTAGGAGAGAGAGTGAGCCAATCAGCAGTAGGGGACGTGTCCACTCATGATGGGGGAGAGAGTGAGCCAATCAGCAGTAGGGGACGTGTCCACTCATGATGGGTAGGAGAGAGACTGAGCCAATCAGCAGTAGGGGACGTGTCCACTCATGATGGGGAGAGAGAGTGAGCCAATCAGCAATAGGGGTGTGTCCAGTCATGATGGGGAGAGAGAAAGCCAATCAGCAGTAGGGGGTGTGTCCACTCATAATGGGGAGAGAGAGTAAGCCATTCAGCAAGAGGGGGCGTGTCCACTCATGATTGGGAGAGAGAGAGTAAGCCAATCAGCAATAGGGGCGTGTCCACTCATGATGGGGGAGAGAGAGTGAGCCAATCAGCAGTAGGGGACATTTCCACTCATGATGGGTAGGAGAGAGAGTGAGCCAATCAGCAGTAGGGGATGTGTCCACTCATGATGGGGGAGAGAGTGAGCCAATCAGCAGTAGGGGACGTGTCCACTCATGATGGGTAGGAGAGAGAGTGAGCCAATCAGCAGTAGGGGACGTGTCCACTCATGATGGGGAGAGAGAGTGAGCCAATCAGCAATAGGGGTGTGTCCAGTCATGATGGGGAGAGAGAAAGCCAATCAGCAGTAGGGGGTGTGCCCACTCATAATGGGGAGAGAGAGTAAGCCATTCAGCAATAGGGGGTGTGTCCACTCATGATTGGGAGAGAGAGAGTAAGCCAATCAGCAATAGGGGCGTGTCCACTCATGATGGGGGAGAGAGAGTGAGCCAATCAGCAGTAGGGGACGTGTCCACTCATGGGGGAGTAACATTGGTTTTGCTATGTTTTACAGAACCAAGATATGCTGTTGCTGTAATGTTAGCTGTAGTAACAGGACAGTTTTGAGTGTCATTGTTTGTCTGGAGCTGCTGTTGACTAACAACCAACTTTTGCTTGTATATACTCTTGTGTGCTGTATGTTCATTTTTTTGTTCTTCCTTGTGGTTTGTTCGTTATCTTCGCTTTATTTTTCGCTAAGCATTATTTTGCTTTGCTTCAGCTGAGAGATCTACTCTTGCATTGCATGTTCATGCATTTTAGGGGCGGAGCAATGAAGGGAGGTGTGTATTTGTTCGGGTTGATTTCAAATATTAACAGTATTTCTCAGAAATCGCTTACTGCACCTTAAATAAATGCTGTAGAACTATTGTTCATGTTAACTAATGTAGTTAACTAATGAAGCCTGCCCTAAATTCATTTTTACACAAACCTAAAGCACAGAAAGGGAAAATCTTACCAATTTCGTGTCCATCTTTGATTTTATGTCTCTGGCAAGCGTTAAGAATGCCTGTGAGTAGAGCAGAAAACAAAGGATTAGACCTTTAAACGCTCAGATATAATCAGATACGATAAGGAAATGAAATGAGGATTCATCATAAAAGCCATTTACACTTACGTTCTCAACGTTGATATTAGCCTTCGCACTCGTCTCCATGAACTTGATGCCGTACTCTAACGCCAGCTAAACGGGTACAGGCAGATTTGATTCAAAATACTAGTATGATTTAGCTGGATGATACAGGAGGATCATTAAATAAAGGTGCTTCCATCATTGCTGTAGCGTCGTGTACAATGAAAGTTAAATAACATTATACAAGCACAGTTTTTTTAATGGCATAAGAGAACAAGCAGCATGGTCTGCTCACCTTCTCGCCTCTGTCTTTGGACACCTGCCTCTTCTCATTAATGTCACATTTGTTCCCCAAAATCATTTTTTCTACATCTGCTGATGCATGCTGGATTGAACACATACAAGAACATGCACTGAAATCATTTGCTGTTAATATTGCTGTAAATATACAAACAGGATATGCTACATATTTTCAAAATTGAATGACTAGTAATTAGGCTACCGGTAGTTTAGGTTCATGTCCACCAGACAACAATAAGCATAACACATGCTTTTGTATTCAAAAACTATGTCTTATTAAAAGCACAATACTCAGGGCGCAAGATGCTAGAGAAGTGAGAAGCAATGACTAAAGATGCCCTACTTCAATGTGTATTTTATATTTAACAAATAAATAGGTGAAATATTTACATTTTCATTAATGCAACTGGCAGACACTTTTGATCCAAAGCAAATCGCAATGCATTTAAATTTTTATCATGCATTCTCATGGGAATTGAACCCATGGAGTTACTGTTTAAATATAATATAAAAACCTGCGGATTGTGTATATTATGGAAACATTGCACACAATCTGAAGTATACTGTAGAAGTCAGATAAACCAGGCACCGAGACACTCACCTCCTCTATGTTTCGGATCCAGTTTTTGATGTTGTCAAATGATTTCTCATTGGTAATATCATAAACCAGCATGATACCCTGAGATCAGAGGACAAGACAAATTACAACTGTGCAAAACGCTGCAACTATAAAGATGACAGCAAATGAGCATTAGTATTTAGGGTTGCAAAATTCTGGGAATTTCCATGGAAATGAAAGGGAATATATGGGAATTAATAGGAATGAACTGGGAATTTGCAAAATTGCAGGTTAGCCTTATATAGGGGACTTAAATGTAGTTGAAAAATAATCTTAGTTAAAACAACCAGATTTAGACTTGTGTGTTGGGGAGGGTCATTTTTAGACAAGTTTAGTTTTTTAAAATTCTCTCACCTAAACGTTTGCTCAGTCAGTGTATTTGTTTTTACAATGCTATAATTTTGTTGCACACTAGCTTACACACAGCACAAGGAAGTTTTACACATAAATGTATGCAATTTACATGAATACTCGCCAAGATGGACATTTTGTGTGCAGGATTCAAGAAATTATCTGTGCATGTTATGGAGGAATTCACAGTGAATTTCTATTATCATACAGAATTACAGTACCGTAAGTACAGTACAGTAAGTTGGGACACATTACTATTTTTAATGTTTTTGAAATGTCTCATCAAGTTATCATGTTATGCTCATCAATACAGAAAAAAACAGTCATATTGTGAAATATTATTACAATTTAAAATAACTTTTCTATTTTAAAATACCGTAAAGTGTAATTTATTCCTGTGATCAAAGCTATATTTTCATCATCATTACTCCAGACTTCAGTGTCACATGATCCTTCAGAAATCATTCTAATATGATGATTTATTATCAATGTTGGACACAGTTGTGCTGTTTAATATTTTTTTCAGGATTCTTTGATGAATAAAAAGTAAAAAGAAGAGCATTTATTTAAAATATAAATCTTTTGTAACAATATACACTAAAAGTCTGCGGTCAGTCAATTTTTTTTTCTTTTTTGAAAGAAATTAATACTTTTAAGGACGTGTTCAATTGATTAAAAAGTGATAGCAAAGGCTTATATTATTAGAAAAGATTTCTCTTTTTAATGAATGCTGTTCTTTTTAACTTTTTATTCATCAATGAATCCTGAAAAAAAATATTACAGGTTCCAAAAATAAATATTAATATTGGTTTGCATGCATGTCTGCTTATGACCAAACTAAATGTTTATATTTATGTTTGTATATGATACAGTTTATATCGATTTTCCAATAAATTCCCGTCTAGTTTCCAAAATTCACCAGAAATTTTCCACCCCTTTGCAACACTATTAGTATAATTATAGCATTAACAGGCAAGACCAACTGCTAAAATTCCTGAAGCTCATCATACATACATAAGCATCATCTTACCATTGCACCTCTGTAATATGCCGTTGTGATCGTCCTGAATCGTTCCTGTCCTGCCGTGTCCCTGTAAATATCAAACAATATTAGTATTGTAACTGTGGCCCTGTTGAAAGGTGGTTTGCAGGTCGGTAAAGTGGAAGATGACTTCCTCCTTACCAGGACAATGACAAAAGACAGCCACTAACATGTGCCTCAATGTAAAGGAGAAATTCATCATGGTTTCACTAGTCAAACAGCAGCTCCTCTCTCTCTCATGTACTTCCAAATACAAAGTCACTCATGGCAGCAATCTGCTAATGTTCAACTAGCATTGACTAGAAGGAAAGACAACTAGAAACTCACCATATCTGTAACTTTATCTTCTTGCCATCCAGTTCTATTGTCCTGATCTTGAAATCGATACCTGGAAGAGAAAACACATAACAGCACAACTGTCATCATAGGCTGAAAAACAAACCCAACACAGCGTCGCTTTCAAAAATGTCCAACAGACTATTTTTATGTGTTAAAAGCAATGCACATAACAGATAGGATGCATAGAGCACATGATATATGAACATATGGTGCATGACAAAGCCAGGCATCAAACCAGCTAGACACTTCATTCTCCATTTCATACAGCAAAGAAATAAAAACATAAGTATGACCGGTGAAGATATATTAAAGCATCTATCAGAACAGTACTAAAAATATAATAGAAGGTAACGTAATAGGAACTAAATATTTCCCAAATACTATTTTACACATAATATAGTATAAATTGGTTCTTTATACATTACATTTTAGGATTGGTGGCCCTCGCATGAGGATAATCATATTTGTGGGGTCTGTGGCATCTAAAAGATTGAAACTCCTTGATATGGGCGATCGGAAAGTTGATTTTTAAAAGGTTAGTTCACCCAAAAATTCTGTCATTAATTACTCACCCTCATGTCGTTCCAAACCTGTAAGACTTTTGTTCATCTTTGGAACATGAATGAATATCGTTTTGATGAAATCTGAATGATTCCTGTTCCTCCGTTGACAGCTACGCAACTGACAATTTGATGCTTCAAAAGGTAAATAAAGAGATCGTAAAGCTAATCCATATAAATTGATCGATTAGTCTCAATTTTCTGAAGAGACTCGATCGCTTTATATGATGAACAGATTTAATTTAGGCTTTTATTCACATAAACATTGATCAACTCACATCAGTTGTTGTAAACGGAAGCTCAAGCATGTTCGCTTGACGTGTGAGAACCAATGAGGTTCATTCTTGTGTTACGCATCACTTTGAGCTTCAGCAAGAACCAATGAGGTTCATTCTCGTGTTACGCATCACTTTGAGCTTCAGCAAGAACCAATGAGGTTCATTCTCGTGTTACGCATCACTTTGAGCTTCAGCAAGAACCAATGAGGTTCATTCTCATGTTACGCAGCACGTTTGAGCTTCAGCAAGAACCAATGAGGTTAATTCTCGTGTTACGCATCACTTTGAGCTTCAGCAAGAACCAATGAGGTTCATTCTTGTGTTACGCAGCACGTTTGAGCTTCAGCAAGAACCAATGAGGTTCATTCTCGTGTTACGCAGCACGTTTGAGCTTCAGCAAGAACCAATGAGGTTCATTCTCATGTTACGCATCACTTTGAGCTTCAGCAAGAACCAATGAGGTTCATTCTCGTGTTACGCATCACTTTGAGCTTCAACAAGAACCAATGAGGTTCAGTCTCGTGTTACGCATCACTTTGCGCTTCAGCAAGAACCAATGAGGTTCACTCGTGTTACGCATCAATTTGAGCTTCAGCAAGAACCAATGAGGTTCATTCTGGTGTTACGCAGCACTCTGAGCTTCAGCAAGAACCAATGAGGTTCATTCTCGTGTTACGCATCACTTTGAGCTTCATCAAGAACCAATGAGGTTCACTCTCGTGTTACGCATCACTTTGAGCTTCAGCAAGAACCAATGAGGTTCATTCTGGTGTTACGCAGCACTTTTGAGCTTCAGCAAGAACCAATGAGGTTCATTCTCGTGTTACGCATCACTTTCAGCTTCAGCAAGAACCAATGAGGTTCATTCTTGTGTTACGCATCACTTTCAGCTTCAGCAAGAACCAATGAGGTTCATTCTCGTGTTACGCATCACTTTGAGCTTCAACAAGAACCAATGAGGTTCACTCTCGTGTTACGCATCACTTTGAGCTTCAGCAAGAACCAATGAGGTTCACTCTCGTGTTACGCATCAATTTGAGCTTCAGCAAGAACCAATGAGGTTCACTCTCGTGTTACGCATCAATTTGAGCTTCAGCAAGAACCAATGAGGTTCATTCTGGTGTTACGCAGCACTCTGAGCTTCAGCAAGAACCAATGAGGTTCATTCTCGTGTTACGCAGCACGTTTGAGCTTCAGCAAGAACCAATGAGGTTCATTCTCGTTACGCATCACTTTGAGCTTCAACAAGAACCAATGAGGTTCACTCTCGTGTTACGCATCACTTTGAGCTTCAGCAAGAACCAATGAGGTTCACTCTCGTGTTACGCATCACTTTGAGCTTCAGCAAGAACCAATGAGGTTCACTCTCGTGTTACGCATCACTTTGAGCTTCAGCAAGAACCAATGAGGTTCACTCTCGTGTTACGCATCACTTTGAGCTTCAGCAAGAACCAATGAGGTTCACTCTCGTGTTACGCATCACTTTGAGCTTCAGCAAGAACCAATGAGGTTCACTCTCGTGTTACGCATCACTTTGAGCTTCAGCAAGAACCAATGAGGTTCACTCTCGTGTTACGCATCACTTTGAGCTTCAGCAAGAACCAATGAGGTTCACTCTCGTGTTACGCATCACTTTGAGCTTCAGCAAGAACCAATGAGGTTCACTCTCGTGTTACACATCACTTTGAGCTTCAGCAAGAACCAATGAGGTTCACTCTCGTGTTACGCATCACTTTGAGCTTCAGCAAGAACCAATGAGGTTCACTCTCGTGTTACGCATCACTTTGAGCTTCAGCAAGAACCAATGAGGTTCACTCTCGTGTTACGCATCACTTTGAGCTTCAGCAAGAACCAATGAGGTTCACTCTCGTGTTACGCAGCACGTTTGAGCTTCAGCAAGAACCAATGAACGGAAGTCTTAAGGGGTTTGGAACAACATGAGGGTGAGTAAATGACAGAATTTTTGGGTGAACTAACCCTTTAATCTTCTTAATCTTAACCCTTTGATCTTAACATAGCAAAACAATTTAATAAAATGTCCCATTTACATCATTACACTAAAACAAGACATGATAATAGAAGCCTTGGTTTTTCTGACATAACATTACAACGTCACATTGTTGAACAAGTAGATGTCAATACCATCACTTGCATTACCATGGTAAAAGTATACAGTAATCATTCAGCATCATGGTATCTATACTGTACATCAAAGTAGTACCACTCTGGTATTACCATAATTGTACCATGGTACTACCACAGTAACAGTTAAGTTTTCTGAAACACTATTTAACAGAACATAGACAAGAATATTATATTATACTATTATACAAGTAAAACTGAGTCTTATACGTCTTATGGAGTATGTGAAACAGGTGACACCTGGCTAACTGGTTTCTAACCACATTCATATTTAATTGGATATACAACCGTTTATATCTATTTGATATTTAAAAGTTTCCAAAATAAGAGTCAAAACAAATGCAAACCTATCATTTAATGTCTGAGTCACTCTGTCACAGCAGCTAGATGCTAACTAACAAAGCAGAAGAAATATCCATTAAATACACACTATATCACCACACAAAATAATTAATTACAAAACACCAGCTAAGTTTAGAAACAAAACACAAACTCAGGAAGAGCTAACAGACAGTTTCTAGTCCATTAGCTTAGCCGCTAGCACAGCCTGACGTTTCATAAACAATCCGATATAAACATAAGATATAAATACCTATCGTCGAAATAAACGTCGAGTTAAAGGCATCCTCCGAGAATCTGAACAGCACACAGGTCTTCCCGACACCGGAATCCCCGATTAACAGCAGTTTAAACAAATAATCGTAGGTCTTCGCCATACTGAATGTATTGCGGAAATCCCGCCCGGTACTTTAGCAGACAGCGCAGAATCCGCAAAGCGGCGAGGAACTGACCAATCATACTATGGCGAAGGCTTCGAATTTAAATATTCATGAGGTCGTATGGACGTACTTCAAAGGCTTGCTTGAGCGTGCGGGCACGCATCCTCATTAATATTCATAAGGTACGCCTTCTTCATAGTAGCCTTCGATCATCGCCCGGCCACGTCAAACGTCAGAGTACAAAGTTAATATTTATAAGATAAGGCTTCGCCATAGTATGATTCTTAAAATGTGCTTCCTGAACTAATACAAGACCTCATACCTTCACAGTCTGTGCCTCAAGGTCATTAATTAGTGTGTGTGGCAGGTCAAATTCCTTTATATGACTTTGCTTCAGGCCTGGAATTTATTTTCCTTACAACCAAGCCTTCTCTCTCCCATTGTATTAATGTAAGAATTAATATAGGCCTACACATAAAATATTAAATATATTTTGCATTGCAATAAAGAGAATTTGAGGGTAAATTAGGGCTTAATTGCGATTAATCGCATCCAACATAAAAGTTTGTTTATATAATACGCTATATGTGTGTGTACTGTATATAACTATTATGTATATTTGAATACACACACATACATAAATATATATATATATATATATATACTGTATATACACTCACCTAAAGGATTATTAGGAACACCTGTTCAATTTCTCATTAATGCAATTATCTAATCAACCAATCACATGGCAGTTGCTTCAATGCATTTAGGGGTGTGGTCCTGGTCAAGACAATCTCCTGAACTCCAAACTGAATGTCAGAATGGGAAAGAAAGGTGATTTAAGCAATTTTGAGCGTGGCATGGTTGTTGGTGCCAGACGGGCCGGTCTGAGTATCTCACAATCTGCTCAGTTACTGGGATTTTCACGCACAACCATTTCTAGAGTTTACAAAGAATGGTGTGAAAAGGGAAAAACATCCAGTATGCGGCAGTCCTGTGGGCGAAAATGCCTTGTTGATGCTAGAGGTCAGAGGAGAATGGGCCGACTGATTCAAGCTGATAGAAGAGCAACTTTGACTGAAATAACCACTCGTTACAACCGAGGTATGCAGCAAAGCATTTGTGAAGCCACAACACGCACAACCTTGAGGCGGATGGGCTACAACAGCAGAAGACCCCACCGGGTACCACTCATCTCCACTACAAATAGGAAAAAGAGGCTACAATTTGCACGAGCTCACCAAAATTGGACAGTTGAAGACTGGAAAAATGTTGCCTGGTCTGATGAGTCTCGATTTCTGTTGAGACATTCAGATGGTAGAGTCAGAATTTGGCGTAAACAGAATGAGAACATGGATCCATCATGCCTTGTTACCACTGTGCAGGCTGGTGGTGGTGTTGTAATGGTGTGGGGGATGTTTTCTTGGCACACTTTAGGCCCCTTAGTGCCAATTGGGCATCGTTTAAATGCCACGGCCTACCTGAGCATTGTTTCTGACCATGTCCATCCCTTTATGACCACCATGTACCCATCCTCTGATGGCTACTTCCAGCAGGATAATGCACCATGTCACAAAGCTCCAATCATTTCAAATTGGTTTCTTGAACATGACAATGAGTTCACTGTACTAAAATGGCCCCCACAGTCACCAGATCTCAACCCAATAGAGCATCTTTGGGATGTGGTGGAACGGGAGCTTCGTGCCCTGGATGTGCATCCCACAAATCTCCATCAACTGCAAGATGCTATCCTATCAATATGGGCCAACATTTCTAAAGAATGCTTTCAGCACCTTGTTGAATCAATGCCACGTAGAATTAAGGCAGTTCTGAAGGCGAAAGGGGGTCAAACACAGTATTAGTATGGTGTTCCTAATAATCCTTTAGGTGAGTGTATATTTATATTATATATAAATATTTTATATATAAATATATATTTTTTTATTTAAATATATACATGCATGTGTGTGTATTTATATATACATAATAATTATATACAGTACACACATATACAAACAAACATTTATTTTGGATGTGATTAATCATGATTAATCGTTTGACAGCACAAGCTTAATTTTCCTTTTGCTAAATATTGATTGAAATAATTCAATGTACTTCTCTGGAAAATGGTGTGCAAATAAGTAAACATTTATTTAGTTTAACATGGGTATAAAAAAATCATCAAACCACAGTGAAAATAAACCTTGTATCAAAAATGGTCCCACTAAATAAAAAACTATTAAAGACTTGTTATTGCCAAAAAACAGTCCAATTATTGTCCAATTATACTTGTTTAATACATTTGCATTCATGCCTAACATGCGATTTAATAATTTTACTGTTTTAAGTATAACATCCCTCTTTATGTTTACTCAAAAGAAATAAATAAAACAGCACTGACCTTAAGCCAGGTTAGAAAAAGATGGAAAAATTGTTATAAAAATGGGAAACCTTCTTACATGCAATAATGGGTCATTATCTTTAAATCCAAAAAACATAAAGTACTGTTAAACTGGCATATTTTGGGGTTTATATATTTGTATTTAATCTGCAACAATGGGACAAATGGCAGCAACAAGACGTTAGTTATTATTTTTTAATGGACTAAGGTAGGTGCATTATGAAATAATCAGGGGCCTCATTTATAAAACTTTCCGTAGATTTCATCCTAAAAGTGTGCGTACGCACAAAAGCTAGATTTTACGGCAGAAACTGCGCAAAATTCCCTTTATAAAACCCAGTCAGCGGAAGATTGTGCGTACATGCGTCTCCTCCCCGAAATATCCATATATGGAGCTTACAACACCTATGCATATCATTTGCATATGCATATTCATCCACTTGATACACATGTATAACGGTATAAGACATTATAATAATAATCATTGAATAAATAAATCATTTCAGTTTTTCTAAATCTTTTCCACTGGCCAAATAGTATTTTTAATTGCTTTATATTTTTAATGGAAACCGATAATGCGCAGACCTTATTGCGCATTATTGCGCAAAAATATTTTCTCAGAGCATGAGTTCTGCTATTATCATGTGCCTATAGCAATCCTCGCTGTATTAAAACATTAAAACTAAAAAGTGTTCAGAAGCATCGCATCCACTACAAATATTTCTATTTATTATAATATAAAAAATGCTGTAACTTCTGGATAATGATGTCATGTAATTTAAGTGCTTAACTCCATTAATGAGAATTGCATATTTAATTTAAATGTGTATATCAGATGTAAAACAGAGTTTAAATACTAGGGCTGTCAAATCGATTAATCACGATTAATCGCATCCAAAATAAAAGTTTGTGTTTACATAATATATGTGTGTGTACTGTTATTATGTATATTTGACTATACACACATACATGTATATATTTAAGAAATATTTGCATTTATATACTGTATATATATATATATATATTTATATAATTTATATTATATATAAATATTTTATATATGAATATAAAAATTTAGCATGTGTGTGTATTTATATATACATAATAATTATATACAGTACACACACATATATGTATGTAAACACAAACTTTTATTTTGGATGCGATTAATCGCGATTAATCGGTTTGACAGCACTAATTTAAACTGTTATTGTGAACATGCACTGTATTCATGATTAGGACTCATAATGAGGATTTAAAGTGGTTTTCCTTCATCTGTGTCAGTCCCTCAGTTCACCATCGGTGTCGCTAAACTGTCTCCAAAATGTTCGAGGTGGTGTACAGGTGTGCAAATTTTCCCGTCAAGTTTGTTTTTATAAATGCGTAGGAAGTGGCATACGCCTCTTCCAGGGTCTGTTTTGTGCGTATGCAACGGTTATAAATGAGGCCCTAGAACAAAATACAGAAAATAATGGATGAAAATAACATAACTTACAACATACAAAACAAAAAACACACAAAACACTGTGGGAATGGTTGACAGCTGAAACTCTGGAATGTGGATTCTTCATGGATTTCTTGGTTTGCTCACAAGCTGTTGAGCTCTTGGAGCGTTTGATCCAGGACTTGATGCATCTCCAAGTTCTGCTGTTTTGCCTCAGCCAGACTCTCTGAAATAAACCAGCATTACAAGACATGCCTGACATGAATTTACTGATTCATTAGCATATATAAACAACACTGATTGCAAATATCTGTGCAATTTTTGTAAACACAAAGTGTTGATTTCATAACAAACTTCCTTCCAGGCTACTATAGTACATACCAGTACACTATAAACCACAGCTGGGTTACGGAAGTAAAATCCCATTCATTTAGTCTCCACGGAGAAATTGATTTTTTTACAGACAATGCACAAACCTTTTTAAAGGGGTCATGAACTGAGAAATAACATTTTCTTTGAGATTTTTGACATACTGTTTAAGAGGGCATCGTTCTATAAGAATATCCTGTAAGTTTCAGAACTGAAAACTTCCTTGTTAGTCCAAAAACAGCTTTTATTTTAACCAAACCCAGAGAACGACTTATTTTGGCTATGATAGATGGTGAAAGACCGCCTCTGCAGAAGAAGATCAACGCCTACTTCATCATTGCAACTTTGGCTCCGCCCACTGGTGTGTTAGTGAGATGATGAGGAAAGACGAACGGACTAAAAATAACATTACCTTCCAAAGGATCCTAATGCTAGGAATGTGCTTATTTACTTTAAACAATGTGAATATCTCAGTTGAGCATTATTTATTTGTTATAAATAAATAAATAAATTATGCTATGCACCTTAAATATGAAGTAATTATCTGTTTTCTCATAAAAACGTTGATAAGTGCTTCTTTATTACGAAAAGAGCTACAAAGATGACTGAAAGGGGAAAGATTAAGACGACTCAAGATCAGAGAGGCAGGAAATGTAAATTTGTAAAAGCAAGAAAATTAAACATGAAAGAGCAGAAAAGGTTTATTACATTTTAGAGGAATAACCAAACTTTAAAAGACTGGAAATATGTAAGGCAAAGGGTGAGCAGAGAAACAGAGACAGAGGCACAGCCAATCAGGAAGCCACAGGGTAATTTATGCAGAGCAGCACTGCTTGATTGAACGAGAAGGCTGTCAATCACAGAATAATGATGCATCTGTCTTGGATACAGAATAACATCTAGGCACTCATAATATTCAGCTCAAGCACTGCTGACACATAACAGCTTCTATAAGCCGGTCATATCATTGAGGGCAAGATCCAGCTCTTCACTAATGGCCTTGTAATTCTGCTTCTGAGCATAGAGTTCATCTGGAGGTCAAAGGTCAAGAGCAGAAAGGAGAGGCGTTTCCGCCGAGGATGGAGGAAGCAGGAAACAGGAACAGGAAATAGAAAGGAAAAGAAAGGACACAATAAGTTCACAAGACACCATCAAGTCTTTGGGCAAAATCTGGGGCTGTGTCTGAAATCACACACTCTCTTGAGTAGGTACTTATTTTGAATAAGTAATTACATCACAACTGCTAATAAAGTACATACTATAGTATGAATGTAATCTGGACATACTACATTCACCATGTGACCTATAAGCGACTTCGCTTCACTGTCATTCATAAATCCTACTTTGGCCTACTTTTTGCCTATACTTTTTTTATGAGTACAGTGAATTCAGACATACTTCTTCTGTCACATACTGTTTTTCGCCTACTATATAGTAGGGAAGTATGCAATTTCGGATGCAGCCTTGATTTTGTTTTCACGCTCTACTAGAACAGGTTTTAATGCTTGAATGTTCAAAAAACACATTATTTTCCTCATATTCTCCATTGTAGCAGCTCCTCTCTTCCCAGTCTGTCAGTAACGCTCTGTTTAGTTCCTGTCTCTATGAAGCCCCGCCTTCTGAAAAGCACACTGTGCTCTGATTTGTCGGCTGGAGCAGTGTGTTGTGATTGGTCAAGCTCTTCCAGTGTGTTTGGGGAATGCCCCGCCCCTTACCATAACCACCAGTTTCAACACACTCCTAACTAACTCAACCAGGCCCCGCCCCTTTATTCTGCATATGAATTATTTAAATGAGAAATATATTGTGACGTAGTCGTTCCCAGAAGAAAACTCACCACTACAATGGAGGCGTTTCAGGGAGTTCAGAAACAGCTGTTAAGCAGCTCTACAGAAGACAATCGTTACATTATTCAGCTCAATTCAGTTCAATAACAGCGTCAATAGTTCATTAATTCTAAAACATATTCAATTTAACTGTAAAGCAGCTCTACAGAAGACAATAGTGTCATTTTCCAGCTCATTATGTGAGGTTAATGGTCAATTTTAATTTGAACATCTTCTCCAGTTGTTAGCTAAAACTATTTAAAGACCCCCTGTGGTGAAAATCAAGTGTTTAATGTTGTGTATATGTCTATGTGGGGTTTTTAATATGCTTTAAAGACAAACCATGAGCAAATTCATCAGTCAACACCTGTATTTCCACTTGCCATTGTGCAGCGTTTACTACAGTAAAGTTGAGTGAGTGAGTCTCTGAGCTGGTGTGAGTGAGTGGAGGCGGGGCTAATTTGCATATTCATGGTTCCACATATACTAAATGAAGCAAGGGAATAGAGTTACATTCAGTTCAAAGATGAGTTTTAAGGGATACAATTATTGCCTACAGGGGGACTTTAAAAAGTTAAATAGAACAGGTCAAACATGCTAGCACTAATACCGCTCTTCTTTCTTTCCCTTCAATGAACAGACAAATAAAGCTCGACTAGCTGCCGCACACAGTCAAAGGGGACAAAGGTTAAATTCCAGCTGACAGCATTAGTGACATAATTTGCTGAGGGAGGTTGCTGAACTTACCCTCCAGGTCATCGATGGCCTTTTCCAGTTTGGCCACCGACCTTTCAGCAAACTCTGCACGAGTCTCGACCTGTGGGGGAAACACAGAGGGACAGAATGAGGGGGAGAGTGAGGGTCTGAAATATAATCTACACAAAATGCAAATGCATGTAAATCCATTACACATTTCATTTATTTTAAAAAGAATCAATGACAATTTTTTAATGGAATATTGCATTATTTGTTATAAATTATTTATCTGTACACATCATTATTTTTTTTTTAATTCATGTGCCTCGTAATCGTTGATCAGAATAACTTCCCCTCCCTCTTGCAACGACTGTTTTCTGATGAAGAGGGCAGGGCAACCTGTCACTCACATAAGATCGACCAATAGCAAACCACAACCATCCAATCAATTCCCCACAGACAAAATCAAGCCCCGCCCTACATTTGTTCTTGTTCCAGAAGCCGTTGTACTCAATAGCCGTGTTTGTTTCAACACAAAACTTTCATGGCTCCCATTACATTTTGTTATATGAATATCTGAACATGCAATATATCAGAGCTTCATGCATTATTTGTTATCACCACTTGAATCTGGGTTAGTTTCATAAAAAAGCGAAATTTTTGACAAAAAGCTGAGAAAATTGCATTTTTTGTCAAAGACTATGTCTGGATGGGATTCAGAACAATGATCAAAAGTCCATCAACACCCCCAAAGGTCTCGTCCTGGGTCGACATTTCATTCAGTAACGTTAGGCAAATGATATGTTTGATGATCGTGTTATTTTACATGTGCATAAGCAATGCTTCTATCACTTGTTTCTGCTTCTTCTTCGCCTGTGTTGATCTGGAGATTCTGTAGTCTTTCAGAAGATGCGTAATAGCGACCCCTACCATATAACAGGGAAAACGTGGATAGCCGAAAAATTCAGTCAATGGCGGGGAAACGTTGTGTCATAAATGATGGAAAATACTATCAATGGCAGGGAATGAGTTAAAGGTGCAGCAAGCGATTTTTGAAAAACGCTGTCGAAAAGTGGCCCAGAGAGTGAGCCAATCAGCAGTAGGGGGCGTGATGGGGGAGGAGAGAGAGTTAGCCAATCAGCAGTAGGGGGCGTGATGGGGGAGGAGAGAGAGTGAGCCAATCAGCAAGAAGAGCAATAAGAAGCTCAGTGCACAAGACAGACATTAGCAGAACGAATATAGAAAGACAGAGATGGCAGAGAAAACACAAAAGAGGAATAGGCCAGGGGAATATAACTTTAAAAAGAAGGGTTACGATCAGGCAAGAGGTAGGACCCGCGTTAATATTAAAGAATATTTCCCGCGCTGGAGAGAAGTCCTGAAAGCGGAGTTGCTTTATTTCTTCTCGATATGCGAGTAACATTGGTTTTGCTGTGTTCCACAGAACTAAGATATGCTGTATTTTACTTGAGTATACTCGTGTCATCTTCGCTTGTTTGTTCATTTGCATTATTATTATTATAAGCCTGGAATGTCTAAACCTCCTCCACCACCGTTTCAAACATCGGCTCCCAAAGTGTGTCCAAAAAGTGAGATACTCCTAATATATGTTTTTTTCTTATGGGTCCCCTTTTAGTGATCACTATAACCCCTTAATCTTGTCACATTTGTAATATATTAGTTACGTGAACTATCGTGTTATGTAGGGAGCTCTGTTCATGAAAAGGGTGTTTGTTTATTGGGATGGAAGGGATGACTTTGCCATCGAAGGAGTAGAGGAGCTAAATAACAACTAGACATTCGACCTGAATTATCATAGTAACACAAATTGCTTTCACTTATTGATGACATCATACCCTTAGGCACAGCAGATTTAGCCATAGTCGTTGCCTGTTTTGCATAGCGTGTAGGCTACATGAATGTGGGGGCGGAGGCATTCAAATATCAACAGCGTTTACCAGAAATCGCTTACTGCACCCGTTAAAGTTGGACCTGAATAATGACACATCTGGTTTAATGCAATTTGCATTTAAAGAAAACTCTATCGCCCCCTTGAGTATGAAAGTATGCCACAGTAACACAAAAACACATGTTGAGTATGTATAATGAGATTGCACGCTTGCTGTAGGCTGGCCATGGATTTGTGTCTACATTGTGTACTTGTGTAAAGCATGCTTCTGGAATTAGAAAGAAAGAATGGCATGCAAAACTATTAGAATAAACAGTTGATTTAGTTTACATTTTCCCACCTCTTTCAGTTTATCAGTGAGAACTTTAATCTCGTCTTCATACTTGTCCTCTTTCTCCGAATACTACGAGAGAAAACAAGCAAAAGAATTTAGATATTTAGAATTTAGATTTAAAACTGGACATCAAGTAGCAACATAATACCAGAATTGTTTATTGTGCAACGGTAAATTAAATTGGCAAGAAATAAAAATTACAAATATTGTTGGCTCCCTGAGGAATTGCTTTGTTCTTCTCTGGCAAGACCCATAAATGTAAATAATGCATAAATGTAAATAATGTAAATACTATGGGCCTAATGCAACAACTTGCAGAATGCATTAATGAAGAATTAACACAGAAATCCGTTCTGCCCCATGGAATTATGGGTCATTAGTCAGCTGACTTGCCTTATCTGATTGAGCTTCTAAGGACTTGAGGTTGTTGGTTACATTTTTCAGTTCTTCCTCCAGATCTCCACCTTTACTGTAAAAATAAATATAAAATGTTAGTATTCTTCACCTTTTTACAGCTTGAACGGGAGTTCCTGACCAAGTATTTTAATAATATCAAGAGTTCGCTTGCAGCTAGTTTTCTGCATATCACTATTGAACATTATGTGATAATCCATAAACTTTTTTTGTTTTTGAACCAGATTAACTCAGAATTGTGAGAAATAAACATGCAACTGCAAGTTAAAGTCTGAATTGCGAGATGTAAACTAAGAATTCTCAATTCTCAGAAATAAAAAGTCACATTTTATCCCATGGCAGAAACACACTTCAATGAGAAGCCACCTTAAAGGCCTGTACACACCGGGACGATTATCGCGTGCTTATCGCCAGCGTTTTTCGAGACGTTTTTTCGGCGCGTCTTTGTGTTCACACCCAAGCGATTTTCACTGGCGATGTGCGGAGTGAACGTGCAAATTCACTCCCTGACAATAGATGGCGCTTATTGAAAAACAGCCCGGTACACAAGGTGGCGCTGCGCAACT
Source organism: Rhinogobio ventralis (assembly GCA_039654625.1). Taxonomy (NCBI): domain Eukaryota; kingdom Metazoa; phylum Chordata; class Actinopteri; order Cypriniformes; family Gobionidae; genus Rhinogobio; species Rhinogobio ventralis. Next base: position 3,008,521 of record CM077200.1, on the reverse strand, counting down.
TGCTTCTGACACTCGCTTGTCACACAGAAGAAGAAGAGAGACAGTATTTACAGTATTTGCGATTCCTCTCCATAACAGCTCCCTCTTATCAAGATTTTTGTAGTCACTGTTGCGTTTGTCATACAACTCTCTGCGTTCAGACACCAACGAGACCAGCAGCTCTACATTCATCTTTCCTCGTTGCATCTTCTTCTTCGCTAATGTGTGCTCGGCAAGACCGTTTTATGCTTGAGCGCCACCAAGTTGTGTTTTACTGTAACTTCAGCAGCTCCAGGCACGTGAACAAAAGCGCCGATCTCATTGGTCGGCCAGTTTTTAATGCGCCGTGTCAAAACGAAAAAACGAACCCAAGGCGTTTTAAAAAAAAAAAATGCTTTTATGCCTGCCGTTTTGCGCGTCAATGTGCACACTCACACAAGGCCTTAAGGCTTGCGATTATTGCGTGCGCTTATCGCTTATCGTTGACGTTTAACGCCTTGTGACTAAACAAAGGGCGCCAATGTGAGTGTGCACATTGACGCGCAAAACGGCAGACATAAAAGCGTCATTTAAAAAAAAAAAAAGGCGTTTAAAAACTCTTCCAACGCTCCATCGTTAGTTCAGACTGGTGATGCGACGCGCAATGACAGTTGGGTGATTTTCGCTCTCCACTTCCTGTGAAGTGATGTATCAATGTTCCCTTCTTCCCTACGCCGTTCGCAGTGCCCTTCAAACTGAGCATGTTCGCTCCCTTCAGATTGGAATCTCAACTTACGGTCGAATGGAACGCACCTTATGATACCTAAGAGGAAGTAAGTAGACGAAGAAGAAGATGCAACGAGGCAGGTTAAATGTAGAGCTGCTGGTCTCTTTGGTGTCTGAACACAAAGAATTTATGACAAACGCCACAGCGACTACAAAAATCTCCATAAGAGGGAGCTGTTGTTGCTTGGGTATGAACACAAAGACGCGTTGAAAAAAAACGCTGAAGATAAGCACGCGAGATAATCGTCCCGGTGTGCACAAGGCTTTAAAGTCAACATAACTTTACATTTTCCTACTTTACATTCATGTCCCTGGTTTAATACTGCGTAACTCATCATTGCATGTTATTCCAAAGAAAAAAAAATTGCAATAAAGTTTGGATCTCTGTTATATGTTGACTTTAAGCTGTTTTTTTCAGCAGGGCACAGACCTTCTGATTGGTTAAAGGAGACCTATTATGCCCTTTTACAGTCTTGCTGTTGTTTTCTGGCTCTATTAGAACAGGTTTTCCTGCTTGAATGTTGATTATTTCCCCATATCCTCCATTGTTGCATCTCCTCTCTTCCCAGTCTGTCAGTAACGCTCTGTTTAGTTCCTGTCTCTATGAAGCCCCGCCTTCTGAAAAGCACACTGTGCTCTGATTGGTCGGCTAGAGCAGTGTGTTGTGATTGGTCAAGCGTTTCCAGCTTGTTTGGGGAATGCCCCGCCCCTTACCATAACCGCCAGTTTCAACACACTCCTAACTAACTCAACCAGGCCCCGCCCCTTTATTCTGCGTATTAATTATTTATATGAGGAATATTGTGACGTGTTGGTTCCCGGAAGAAAACTCAAGACTACAATGGAGGCGTTTCAGGGAGTTCAGAAACACTGGCACTGATATAGAGAAGAACTTTTTCATGCTCATATAGCAACATTACACACTAAAGAAAGATGAACATTTAACAAAAGCATAATAGGATCTCTTTAAAATCTGTGTTGAACTTCGTGGGTCAGTTAAAGATGTGTACTAACAGTTCTGCAATCTCTGCTCTCTCTTCTGCCCTTTCCAATTCACCCTCCAAAATCACCAGTTTACGAGCGACCTGCAAACACACACACACACACACACACAGACCTCTCTTTAACACAGAGGATATTTACAGAACCACTCCTGATTCAAATAATAAAGTATCTGTAAAATGTATTATAAGTGTGTGTCTGACCTCCTCGTATTTGCGGTCGGCCTCCTCAGCGATTTGTTTGGCTTCTTTGAGCTGTATTTCCTGAATTTCCATTTTCTCCTCGTCTTTCATCGCACGGTTTTCAATCACCTTTATGCCTCTGGATGCAAAACACACACAGATAAACAAATCATACACATGTTTTGTTATGCATTTTATTGTGAGCCGTTCTTAGTGAACGATTTCATTCCCTAATGCATGCATTTTAGTGTGCAACTGATGTACATTGATTTTTTGTTTCTGATGTACATTGACTATTTTGAATTAGATTTTATTTTTATACTTTCTGTTTTCAATTTTATTTTAGTTAAAGTGTTAGTAATTTTATTGTTTTGTCATTTTTATTAGTTTTTTTTATTTTTAAATATGGCTAAATTGTATTATTTTTATTTATTAGGTTTAGTTGATTTATTTTGAGATATTTTAGTATTATAATTTGAGTTAAACTAAACAAAAATGTGAAATGTTGCATTGGCAAATAGCTGAAATTAAATATGTTTATGTTGTTTTAAAATTGTATTTTATTTCAGTAAACGTTTATATTGTTTCAAATAACCTTTTTTATGAATTTTAGCCTTAGCTAACAATAATAACCCGGATACACATGAAATAACACTTTACACATTATGCAAAGCAGAGAGGATTGCTAAACTCAAAATTACATGTTCAAAAATCTGCACTGAAATAACAAAATTTAAACAAACTTTTTAGCCATTAACTTATGCCAAGTGTTTTATCCTATTAAATGAGGTAACATTATATTAAGTAATGAGCTGACTGACCTGAATCAACACTGAACTGAATTCAGCTGAATAATGACTGTTTATTATAGATGCATGTGTGTGTTTGTATACTGACCTCTCGCTCTCATCCGCCGCCTTCTCTGCCTCCTCTAGTTTCTGGAGCGCAGTGGCCAGTCTCTCCTGAGCCCGGTCCAGTTCCTCTTCCACCAGCTGGATCCTGCGGTTCAGAGCGGCTACGTCACCTTCCGCCTGTGCACATACAGAGAAGCAGTCGTTAAAGATCCCGGTTAGTACCCGAAAGGAATGAGGCAGAGTCAAACACCCTAAAGGAACAAGTGGGGCTCACTGCAGAGCCAAATACTCCAGCTCCACCTTTGTTGACCTAATGGATGGATGGAGCTTCACCTAATTTAGGTTTAGGGGTTATGGGTAGGGTTAGCGTGTGGCTGTATCTTCAAGCTCCACCCATTACGACCAGAGAGGTGGGGCTGGGATTCAAGCTCCACCCATTACTACCAGAGAAGTGGGGCTGGGATTCAAGCTCCACCCATTACGACCAGAGAGGTGGGGCTGGGATTCAAGCTCCACCCATTACTACCAAAGAGGTGGGGCTGGGATTCAAGCTCCACCCATTACGACCAGAGAGGTTGGGCTGGGACTCAAGATCCACCCATTACTACCAGAGAGGTGGGGCTGGGATTCAAGCTCCACCCATTACTACCAGAGAGGTGGGGCTGGGACTCAAGCTCCACCCATTACTACCAGAGAAGTGGGGCTGGGATTCAAGCTCCACCCATTACGACCAGAGAGGTGGGGCTGGGATTCAAGCTCCACCCATTACTACCAGAGAAGTGGGGCTGGGATTCAAGCTCCACCCATTACGACCAGAGAGGTGGGGCTGGGATTCAAGCTCCACCCATTACTACCAAAGAGGTGGGGCTGGGACTCAAGCTCCACCCATTACGACCAGAGAGGTTGGGCTGGGACTCAAGATCCACCCATTACTACCAGAGAGGTGGGGCTGGGATTCAAGCTCCACCCATTACTACCAGAGAGGTGGGGCTGGGACTCAAGCTCCACCCATTACTACCAGAGAGGTGGGGCTGGGACTCAAGCTCCACCCATTACTACCAGAGAGGTAGGGCTGGGACTCAAGCTCCACCCATTACGACCAGAGAGGTGGGGCTGGGACTCAAGCTCCACCCATTACGACCAGAGAGGTGGGGCTGGGAGTCAAGCTCCACCCATTACGACCAGAGTGGTGGAGCTGGGACTCAAGCTCCACCCATTTACGACCAGAGAGGTGGAGCTGGGAGTCAAGCTCCACCCATTACGACCAGAGAGTGGAAGCTGGATGTCAAGCTCCACCCATTAATTCCAGAGAGGGGAAGCTGGACATCAAGCTAAATTATAAAATTATTATATTATTATATATCCAACTGAGAATTTATGGGCGAACTTGGAAAAGGCTGTTCACACACAATCTCCATGCAACCTGCGAACAGATGTGCAATGTGTGTTGACATGAATGAAAGAATATTTTACTGTTAATCAGTGTCCAAAAAACACACTAATTAATTCCTCTGTGGCTAAATGTTGCAAAACATGAATGCTTCCAATGGGGTGAACAGTACTTCTTAGGGGCACACTAAAACAACAAGGGTGAGGTTGTTGCAAAATTTTAATTTTGGGGTGAACTAACTGTTTAAACCCTGAGAAATCAGTCAGAGTTTTAACCCAGTTAAAAGAGTGAAAGCTCATTCTTTAAGTTTGAATGAGAGTTTGTCCTCTGGCGACGCCCCCTTCCTCCTGCACAGATCACAGTGGGCCTCACGCCTTATAAGGTGCTCAAACACGCATCTCATTATCATACCATTATGCCTCCTTAAAAGTCACAAAGCAAAATGGCTACAAGGAAAATATCAAATGCTTTTGGTCTTCAATGCACAAATATCTCAAGTAATCGAATTTACATTTGTGTTTCAATTAAGTATTTAACCCTATATTGCATGATATTTGATATATGAATTTTTGCTGAAAAAACTGCTGAACTCAATCTCCTACTGATTGATAGTTTTTACTTGTATAGATTTTAGTATAATTGTAAAAACTTTTTGCTGTGAATTATTGACTGATTTTTAGAAAGTAATTGTAAGAATAACTTTTATATTGTTAGCAATAATTGATGAACATTTACTGGACTGAAGCAACTTTGGTATCCATACATCATTACTTAGAAAAATCATGTGAGTTTTAAATATGATCATCAGGCTTTTGAGGAAGATTTCAATCATCATTGCATTGCATTGCATTATTATTTGATCATAAAACTAAGCATTTAAATATCTTAACAAGACATATTGGCAGATATAGAGTGACAAATGATAATTATATGCATTTTAAGTGTTCTGCTATTCTGTTACAATCTCATTGATTTACATTAGAAGCTATCAGAATTTAATAATTTAGTCCAATACCAGCATCTTAACCAAGCAACATATTTTTTGCTCATTTTGAGTCTCTGAATGAAACTGAGGTGTTTGTTCTTCTCCATATTCTCACTATATATGAGCCATAAAAGCCTGATGCGTCAAATATGATAAAACACATATGCAATCTTTATTTATATTTCATCAAAGGGTTCAATAAACTGTTCCATTTAAAAAAATAATAATTCTGATTAAAATCCAGGCTTTATACAGGGTTAACTTTGTCTCAGATGTTTCTTAGACACAAATGGCTCAACTGTTGTCATACAGTAAGAGTGTAAAGCTATAAAATGAATGTGAACAACAGCTCAGATCATTTGAGACTAAGACAGAAGGAGGTCGGTCCACAAAACCATTCCAAAGTAAATCATCTACTGCTGATGCTCCACTGGAGAGCATAAATCTGATCATGCCATATAAATCATTTCAGACCATTGCATCTGCTGCATGTATTTAGTAAGTGACAACACGCGCCTTTCCAAAGCGTCAAAAAATTTCAAAGCAAGCTGCATCAAATAAAGGCAAGAAGTGAGGATGTAAAGAACTGCTGTGTTCCACTCATAGAAGAAAAGATTCTAAATGGAACCTTAAAGGGTTCCGTCAGGCGCTTCATATAGTATCCTTTAGGGGTTCCCATCATGGGATCCTGTTCTGGGTTTAGTTTAATGTTTCCTCTATAAAACAGGTCTGAGTGAGCAGAAATGCTGATGAGGTAACAGGTTTGATGTTTGATGTGGAAAACGGTTTGGAGTTTTTTCCAGATTCAGTCATGTATGCCTACTTCAAAAATAACAATTTTCTCACCTCTAAGAGAAACTCCACTTTAAAGTCCCACTGAAGCCGCATTATTCAATGAGTTGATGTAATTTCCATGAAACAGGAAGACAGGGCGGGGCATATGGAACAGCTCCTCCCCTTTTATAAAATAGCCAATAGCGTTTCGTTTATATCACAGTTCGTCCAGAGCCGTTGAGCTCAGTAAAGCCGCAGTTTCCTCCTAATCTCTAAACGTTTCTCCTCCTGATCTCCTCCATATCGCTTTAAAATACAGAATATAAACGAGTCCGATATACGTTTTCTGGTCACATGATCCGCTCTGTGCTATTGTGTCTCTGGACCAGAGCTGTGGCGGTTAGCGTGACACTAGCGTGAAACCAGACTTCAGTCGCCCCAATGGAAAGCATATTTACACTGTCTAATCATTCCCTATCCCCTATATAGTGCACTGTCTGATCGTTCCCCATCTCCTGTATAGTGCATTGTCTGAATCGTTTCCTATCCCCTATATAGTGCAGTGTCTGAATCGTTCCCTCTCCCCTGTATAGTGCACTGTCTCATTGTTTCCTGTCCCCTATGTAGTGCACTGTCTGAATCATTCCCTATCCCCTATATAGTGCACTGTCTGAATCGTCCCCTATCCCCTATATAGTGCAGTGTCTGATTGTTCCCTATCCCCTATATAGTGCACTGTCTGATTGTTTCCTGTCCCCTATATAGTGCACTGTCTGAATCATTCCCTATCCCCTATATAGTACACTGTCTGATCGTTCCCTATCTCCTGTATAGTGCACTGTCTGAATCATTCCCTATCCCCTATATAGTACACTGTCTGATTGTTCCCTATCCCCTATATCGTACACTGTCTGATGGTTCCCTATCCCTTGTATAGTGCACTGTCTGAATCGTTCCCTATCCCCTGTATAATGCACTGTCTGAATCGTTCCCTATCCCCTGTATAGTGCACTGTCTGAATCGTTCCCTATCCCCTATATAGTGCACTGTCTGAATCGTTCCCTATCCCCTATATAGTGCACTGTCTGATGGTTCCCTATCCCCTATATAGCGCACTGTCTGATCGTTCCCTATCCTCTATATAGCGCACTGTCTGAATCGTTCCCTATCTCCTGTATAGTGCACTGTCTGAATGATTCCCTATCCCCTATATAGTACACTGTCTGATCGTTCCCTATCTCCTGTATAGTGCACTGTCTGAATCATTCCCTATCCCCTATATAGTGCACTGTCTGATGGTTCCCTATCTCCTATATAGCGCACTATGTGCCATTCACCATGGAGAAAACAGTAAATGTGTGAACAAGTGACCTATTTGAGCCGCAGCTTCAGCATCTGTTTATAGTATAGGGGGCGGGGCTTCATATTCTAGAGAGCATTTGATTGGACAGAAAATCTGATGAGAAGCTGAAGTGCAGAGTGATGTCATCAAAATCATTGATCCTTATTGGCGGAAGTGAGAGACTAAGTTTTGAACACTTATATCTTCTAAATGTGAATTTTGTCATTGTTTTAGAGCACACTAGCTTATAGATAACAGTAAAGCTAACATATTCATACTAAAAGACAAAAAACATTTTGATTTCATGGGGACTTTAACATGCAGGTTAAAGTGGTTTTCCAAACCCACCCTGAGAGACACATTTAACACAAGCTGATTTAAAGCCTTTTAAATCACACCAGAATGCAATGCCAGAAAAGGTTAATTTACAGAAAGTCAATTTCTGTACAGACACAAACCTTAAAAAAACCACAAAAAAAAGCTTCCACCATTATTGCCCAAGTTCATTTAACACAGGTTGACTGTAGAGGGGCATGTGCTCACATTATGGGGTAAGTTGTCACAATGGAAACCTGCTGTCTATTGGCACTAATTTGTACTAACTAACAACATATCTTTTTCAGCAAAATGTAAACAGTTAAACAATTATAAAACACAACACAATTGTTGTGGCCAAAAGAAACTAAAGAACAAGAGGATGAAATTACCAAATTTAAAACACATGTGACATTTAGCCCTGATAACACAAGTGCTTGACTTCTAAATTTCTGAATTTAAACCGTGTAAGAGTATTTTTATTTAAAAAATGCACGGCTGGGGCAAGTCGTCACAATATTTATTGGCCAAAACAATGGTTTGATATTTTTGCAGAGCCTAACACTTTATTTTACAATGTCCTTGTTACATGTTACATGTTACCATAGTAATAACAGTAAATTATGCATAATTACATGCAACTAAACCAAACCCTAACCCTATAGTAAGTAAGTTAATTACTAATAATCAGTACTAAAATATATAATTACACTGGAACAATGACACCTTGAAGTAAAGTGTAACCTTGTTTTATTACTTAAGTTTAGGATAATAAAAACATATAATTTCACTGAAAATGTATTTATTTTAAGGTCTAATTCTCACTATTAACTAGTTGCTTATTAGCATGCATATTACTAGGATATTGGCTGTTTATTAATACTTATAAAGCACATATTAATGCCTTATTCTGCATGACCATATTCTACATCCCTTAATCCACCCAATACCTAAACTTAACAACCTTACTAACTATTAATAAGCAGTAATTAGGAGTTTATTAGGGCAAAAGTCGTAGTGTATTCCACATACTAAAGTGTTACCAATTACAGCACATAGTGCCAAGCTAAGCTGAATAATATTGACTGGATTAAACAATGTGACAACTAGCCCCTATTGGGATTTTGGGACTAGCCCCGGTCTCCACTATAGCTATAGCGCTGAAAAGCACCAGTAGAGACAGAAAGAGGAGGTAAGATGATGGATTCCTCACTTTCTCGCGCAGGTCTCGCTCATTGTCCAGTTGCGCCTGCAGAAACTGCGCTCTGTCCTGCGCCTCGTCCGCCTGCAGCTGCAGACACTGGATCTTCCTCTTCACGGCGTCTAAAGACTTCACAGACATCCCCAAACCTTCATACAAACCACCCGAGCGATCCGCAAATGTCTAAATAAATAACTTCATAAATAAAGAGCGCAGATGTGGCTCCGCTTCTTAAAAACGTCGCAAAGTTTCCATTGGCGCGCGGCGCTGCAGAATGAGGAATCCTGGAAAAAGGGCAGGAATGCGCCCAAAAAAAAAGAGTCCAATCCCAGGAAGAAGATGCGGGTTTCAGATGACATTGGGGGTGGTGTTCCTGTTTGACTTCTGATACTATTATGTGCTGACTTCTGGACATATTTGGTGTTTCTTATGAATGACGTGATTGCATCAAATTTCACACTAGTTTAAATCGTTTATTCATTAACAATGTCAGTCATTTTTCTAAAAAAAAGTATTGCTTATTTACAACACACTGTCATCTCAGATGAGGCAAGTTATATTGAGTTCATGCGGTGGAAATCCCAAAATTAAAATATATGGCACAATTGTACAGTATTTGTGGATATTTAGATTGGATACTTTGGAAATTATGCCCAATTTTTCATTTATTTTTCTTACACCCAAATGTGATTTTTAAAGCTTTGTTTTTCAAAAACAAAACAAACAAAAAATAAGTTAGGCTAACTAAGTTAAAGGGATAGTTCACCCAAAAATGATGAACCCACTCACCCTCAAGTCATAGGTGTATATGACATTTTTCTTTAGATGAATAAAATCGGAGTTATATTAAAAAAGTCCTGGTTTTTGAAGTCCATAAAAGTGCATCTGTCCGTCATATAACTGCTCCACACGGCTCCGGGGGGTTAATAAAGGCATTCTGAAGCGAATCGATGCGTTTGTGTAAGAAAAATATCCATATTTAAAACGTTATAAAGTAAATTATTCGCCTTCCGTATTCAACTTACAGAAAAAGTGTAGCGCGTCCCGCAGTTCAAAATGCTTTCGCTACGTCTGACGACATTGCACACCAGTTACGCTCGTCAGGCGTAGCATAAATGAACGCTCATTCTTACTGTGTTGTTGCCGCCCGCGCCGCCATGTCTACTTTGTTTGGCCTTCCAAAAGAGGGGACAATTAGAAAACAGTGGCTAAGCTTTAGTTACAACACTGTTCCAGAACAGTACAACCCAAATATTCGACTGTTTCTAGCACCTGGGAGAGCACAGACCGTTTCTACATCTTTGTCGTTTCTACGATAACAAATGCAAACTTGCCAATCTGATACGTTCTGGTCCAGTCGCGCTGGCGACGTTGATCCATCAGCTTGGTCATCTGCATCTCGAATTGATAAGGTAGAACCGACATTATCATCTGTCAATATTGCTTTGCTTTTCGGAGCTGATGTTCTAAATATGGTAAGAAGCGTGAGATTTCCGTCAGTCGCATTAGGTATTCAATCACAATGCACCGGATCGCTGGCCAATCAGAGCACACCCCGCTTTTCAAATCGATGAGCTTTGTGAGATGAGACTTGTTGGCCCATTTTAAGGTTTGTTGAGAGTCTCATCTCTTATCTCTATTTAGCTTTGCCTTATGAGGCATGTTTGTTAAACCGTTTTGTAAAGCTTTTGTTAAATCACATATTCAATTATATGCAGCACCTCAAGGCACCTTTGTTTTCTCGTTTAATTAGTGGTAATACTGTAGGCCAATCACTTTTATTTCATTGGGCCTAATGTGGTAAAAAAACCTGTTAAATGACTGAGACAGTTGTTATTTTGTTTCAAGTATTAAAAGGGACTTTTGTACTACTGCTTGATTTGAAGGCCTTGTTGATTACAATAAATAGGCCTAAAAATGATGTTTATTGTGTTTGACTGTTCAGTACTGTTCATATTTACATTTAAAAAGCAGACTTTCCCTAGAAAGTTACTTTCCCTAGTAACTAATTACTTTTGATATACAGTAATTGGTAAGGTAATTCAGTTACTTTTAAAAGAAGTAACTAGTAACTGTAACTAATTACTCATCATCTTCAAGTCATTGATTAGCATATTCTGTCATGATAATCTATAAATCGCTGGTGTGGGAACTGTTGTGAGATGAGCCAGAGAATATCTGCTGCATGAAGAGCGAACATGTATAGTTTAGTTTAATTACGGTTATAACTTATGTTGTCATCTTGCTTTATGACATGCTATTGCATTTGTCTTCGTGCTGTAGTGCAATAAATGTGAAAGACGGATGACAGCTTGAGCGACTCCCAAATGTGCTCGACTACAACAACTCTTCCTCTTCTCAACATGACCTTTGTTGCATGTTCCTGGGGACGGGTTTATGTAAATTTTAGGGTTAGTGATGTCACTAACCCATGAAGAAGCTCGTTGTAGTTCCTACCAGCCGTTTTCTGCAAAAGAAAATATCTCTCTTTGCTTTGAACTTTGAGAGTCGTAACTTTGCAGATGTTGTTTATGCTCAAACAGCAACATTACACACTAACTAAAGTAAAAAAGTGAAATCATAATCAACCACCCCTTTAAATCACATGCATCTGTTATTTACAAGAATACAAATGTGAGAATACACATGTACATACAGTTCAAATACTTCTGCTTGGTCGCTCATACACACTGAAAGGGGCTCCATGTGTTATCCAGAACACATATTCCTCAGCAGGAAGTGCTGTTGTGATTATTGGCCCTCTTACAGCCGTTATGGGGCGGATCAGACAACTTGCTCCCAATCGAACTGCTGATGAATTTCATATGCTGCGCTCGGAAACACGTTCTCACAAAGTCCAGACAGAAATAGATCCATTGTCTGACTGAATAAAGTATATATAATACGGGTAGTTCTGACATTCTAATCGCATGAGCCACGCTGGAAGAGATTGTAAAATGTGATATACACGTGCACATTTTATATGAATGCTCCATTGCTTATGACAGTCAGTCAGACTGATAAATTGCATTACTTGCCAGAAGAATACTTTACTCCAATTATTATTAATATATGCCATTATTTATTAAACAATGATGTGTTACACCAATGCTTCACCTACTGTTTTATATAAGCAATAAGCCAAGGTGATTTTACCACGGTTAAGAGTGTTTATCTAGGGTAAAACACAAATGTCTTGAATGGCTTATAGCCTTAATCAAACCTCAGTGTGTGGACACAACAAGAGTGAGTGATAAATAAATTCCCTGTGAATGAGAATTCACTGTCTAATAAATTGCATGACTCTATTGCAATAGTATTTGTATTCCATTCAGTGAATTCCAGCATGTGTGGGAGTATTTTTGCAAATGGTTTAGTGCGCTGCAGATGGCTGGAGTGTGTGTGTGTGTGTGTGTGTGTGTGTGTGTGTTTCTCCCCCCAACAGAAGAGTTGGATTCATTAGATTCAAGGGCTAAAGGTTCATTGTTTGCTTTAGTTGAATTCCTCACATTCCTGCTCTGTGTGTGTGTACTTGTACCACCATATTTGTGAGGACCGGTTTGAGTTTTAGACCATCAGCGTGAGGAAGAGGGGGCATTTTGTCCTGGTTCTCAAAGCCATCAATTCTTGGATTTAGGGATGAGGTTATAATTAGGTTAAGGGTCGGTTTAGGGTAATGGGTTCGGGTTAGGCACTTAGTTGTGATAGGTAAGTTTAGGGCAAGGAGCTAGAGATTGCATTGCATCAATGAATGTACAAGAAGTGTGTGTGTGTGTGTGTGTGTGTGCTTGTTTATGTGATTTATGAGGACACAAATTTGTATAATGACATGGATATTACACTGGTATTACAACGTAAATGTGGTTTATAAGGACATTTCAAATGTCCTCATATTTCAAATAGCTTTGAAAACATACTAAACAATGTTTTATTAAAAATGTAAAAATGCTGAATGTTTTCTGTGATAGGTAGGTTTAGGGGTAGGGGTAGTGTGTGTGTGTGTGTGTGTGTGTGTGTGTGTGTGTGTGAGATTGGCATGTTTAGGTGTAGGGGTAGTGTAGGGGGATAGAATGTACAGTTTGTACAGTATAAAAACCATTACGTCTATGGAATGTCCTCATAATGTAGTTGCACCAACATGTGTGTGTGTGTGTGTGTGTGTGTGTGTGTGTGTACTTGTACCAAAGTACAAGAAGGTACCAAAAGAAGGTACCTTAGAAATCAGCACGATTTTGCTGCCTTTACATCATAAACTCTTCTAAGATTGTCTAGGTTTGGGAACAGAGCTTATTTCTTAATTTTCCACACAATGAAAACATACAGCGATGCATTCAAGCTATGACTTTAGGAGACTTATAAAATATATAATATCAATTCATGCATCAAGCCGTCTAATTTATTTATATAGTGCTTTTGACAATACGCGTCATTTCAAAGCAGCTTTAAATCTTCTATTTGCTTAATATCTTCATGCTATATAATCACATTTAATAGAGGATGATAATATTTATATTTATGATTAATATTTACACTTTGCAATGATCAAGATTTGCTACATCACTTTATGTGAGTGTATGCGGATAAAGGGATAAAGCTGGGTGATAAAATAAAAAATTAGGCATTTGAGATTTTCTATATACATCAGTTTATGCATTCCCAGGGTTTGCTGACTAAAAAAATGCATGCAATGCAATAAGTCGGTTTGGATGAAAGTGTCTGCTAAATGCATAATGTAAATGTAAAAAAATATTGTCATAAGGACTACCTTTATGATACTTTTATGGTCTTTTTGAAGCTTGACGTGGTTTCATTGTATCAGTTAAGCTTATTATTTAGACTATCCCTTTAACAATTCTGTAGCACATTCTCTCCCAGTGCTTTGAAAGAATGCAGCTCTGGGATGGTGGACGTCACGTCCAGACAGTTTTTTATAAAGTTTCTCGGTTGTGCAGCTCTGGCTCTCATGCTTTGCGGTCTGGATTTTCTCCCTGTGGATTTCAGAGGTGGCACTCGCCCTAAATATCCATTTCCTCTGCATGTGAGCCCAGATTCCACAGCATTCCGAGGTTATGTTAAAAAAAAGGGCTGATGAGTTCAAGTAAGCCTTTCTAGAAAATTGCACACTGAAGACGTTTGACGTCTGTGGGGCGTCCGGTAACAGAATGAGTGGGAAAGACATTTATCCAAGGCTGTCAGCGGTAGCCGAAAAGGAATGTGGGGAAACTTTTTTTCCCATTTTTTCCACATGGAGCTGCTGACATGCTCCCACTATGATTAAAGCACCTTTGTCGCTGGAATGAGAACAATCTGTCTGAACCTTCCCATTCCGACCAGGTGCAAAGATTTGCCACATGCATATGAAAGCTATGAGGGATCATTATTGTGATCACGTGTTTTTGATCTGGCGATGCCGTTTAACTGAAAACTATCGTTTCATTGAAGGAAAAATGATTATATAAGCAAACGGCGTCTAACGCTTGAATACTCACGTCTGACGCCTTTTTCTCAGACAGCTCCAGCTTCTCTTCAGCCTCTTTGAGAGCTTCTGAATATTTATCCAGTTCATCTTCAGTTCCTTTCAGTTTCTTCTGTAGACCAAGCAACTCGTCCTCGAGCTAATGAAACAAAACCAACAACAGAACATAAGATTAACATGAATGGATGGATGGATGTTTGGATGTTTGGATGGATGGATAGATACACTATATTGCCAAAAGTTTTGGGACGCCTGCCTTTACATGCACATGAACTTTGAACATCCCATTCTTAATCTGTAGGGTTTACTATGGAGTTGGCCCACCCTTTGCAGCTATAACAGCCTAAACTCTTCTAGGAAGGCTTTCCACAAGGTTTAGGAGTGTGTTTATGGGAATTTTTGACCATTCTTCTAGAAGCGCATTTGTGAGGTCAGGCACTGATGTTGGACAAGAAGGCCTGGCTCGCAGTCTCCGCTCTAATTCATCCCAAAGGTGTTCTATCGGGATGAGGTCAGGACTCTGTGCAGGCCAGTCAAGTTCTTCCACACCAAACTCGCTCATCCATGTCTTTATGGACCGACGCTTTGTGCACTGGTGCGCAGTCATGTTGGAACAGGAAGGGGCCATCCCCAAACTGTTCCCACAAAGTTGGGAGCATGAAATTGTCCAAAATGTCTTGGTCTGCTGAAGCATTAAGAGTTCCTTTCACTGGAACTAAGGGGCCAAGCCCAATCCCTGAAAAACAACCCCACACCATAATCCCCCCTTCACCAAACTTTACACTTGGCACAATGCAGTCAGTCCCGTTCTCCTGGCAACCGCCAAACCCAGACTCATCCATCGATTGCCAGGCAGAGAAGCGTGATTGGTCACTCCAGGGAACACGTCTCCACTGCTCTAGAGTCCAGTGGCGGCGTGCTTTACCCCACTGCATCCCACGCTTTGCAGTGCTCTTGGTGATGTAAGGCTTGGATGCAGCTGCTCGGCCATGGAAACCCATTCCATGAAGCTCTCTACGCACTGTTGTTGAGCTACTCTGAAGGCCACACGAAGTTTGGAGGTCTGCAGCTATTGACTCTGCAGAAAGTTGGCAACTTCTGTGCACTGTGCACCTCAGCATGTGCTGACCCCACTCTGTGATTTTACGTGGCTGAGTTGCTGTTTTTCCCAATTGCTTCTACTTTGTTATAATGCCACTAACAGTTGAGTGTGGAATATTTAGTAGTGAGGAAATTTCATGAATGGACTTATTGCACAGGTGGCAACCTATCACGGTACCACGCTTAAGTTCACTGAGCTCCTGAGAGCGACCCATTCTTTCACAAATGTTTGTAGAAGCGTCTGCATGCCTAGTGCTTGATTTATACACCTGTGGCCATGAAGTGATTGGAACACCTGAATTCAATGATTTGGAGGGGTGTCTCAATACTTTTGGCAATATAGTGTAGATAGATAGATAGATAGATAGATAGAAAAATAGATAGATAGACAGCAAATGAAAGTGATATCATTGGTTAACCTTCATTGCCCTTTCGAGAAAGTTCATGTTCATGTGTTGATTGCTGAGTGTATTTTCAGATCATGCAAACGGTCCGTCAACAGGAACTACACAACTCTCTGCAGGCCATAAATATGAAGCACACAGCTCAGCATTATTACACTGTGATCAATGCATGTCCTCAGAGATGCTGATATTCCCGTCTGCACAGCTGAGTCAAACATCAGTGATGTCTGCCTCGGTTAATGTGCTGTCAGACTGAGAGGGGATTCATTCTATCTGACACATGTATGTAGAGCGGACCTGTGCTGGAATTCTGTTTGTGTGATTCTAATTCTAGAATCTGGAATCATCACTTACATGCCATTAACGCCTCTAGTAAACAGCTATATATATTATGTATTACAGATCAGATCTAGCATGAATTATACATTAATCAGTTTTTAAAAAAAATGCTTATAAAAATAAAATAAAAAATAATTTATTTATTATTACTATTATTAATAATAATATATACATGTATTTTATAAAATATTTTTATAAAAAACATTTTTATATCTAGTTAAGAAGTTTTTGGCTTGATAGGCAGATTCATAAAATGTCAGCCATGACTTGAATTTTCTATAAGAAAATCTCTTTAAAGGAACACGCCAACTTTTTGGGACTTTAGCTTTTTCACCGTATCCCCCAGAGTTAGATAAGTCCATACATACCATTTTTATCTCTGTGCGTGCCATATGCACTGCGTAATATCATTGCGCCACTGCACCCATGGTACGGCAGCAAAGCTCCTGGATTATTACGCAGGAATGAGAGTATAGTTCCTAGCCATATCAGTCTAGAAAATTGCAACTTTTAATTTTCCGTCGGTCTTAGTACACGATGTAACTATACACATCACAACATGTAAATAGGAAAATGTTGGCGTTATTTTGTCACTTATTGAGCAGTAGGCTAGCTGGAGCCGTTTACCTCCAGTCTTTGTGCTAAGCTAGGCTAGCGGTGGGTGCGTCAGACAGAGTTATGGCACGCACAGAGATAAAAATGGTATGTATGGACTTATCTAACTCTGGGGGATACGGTGAATAAGCTAAAGTCCCAAAAAGTCGGGGTGTTTCTTTAAAATGGCCTTGAGTGAACTGAGAATGTTTAGAGTACAGGCATGCTGTAGCACTGTAGCGTTTGGGAATGTCGAGAGGTTTGTGGGATGCTGCACTCCGGAGACATGTAAACAACTCCAAACACATTCAGGCCCAGAGAAACAGCTGGCATGCTTTTGGATTATTCCTCCTGCTCCCTATAGTTCCCAAACTATCAGACCTTAAACTATTCAAGTAGCATATTGGGAAAAAATTATTCAGAATTAGACATTTCTTTGGCTGATATATCTCATTTAACCATTTTATAGGCTGAATTCAGGTAAAGATGATAGATAGATAGATAGATAGATAGATAGATAGATAGATAGATAGATAGATAGATAGATAGATAGACAGAACGATAGAATGATAGATAGATAGAATAGCGACCTTGAGGTAAAGGCACTATATACAATATTTTGAAGTTTTTAAGATCATGAAAAACACAATCTCATTGATGTGTTTCCAAACTTTTAAATAACTTGTATATCAAAGTAAAACCGTAGAATTATCGTCTGACAGCATTCCTGCACAATGATACCACAAGTCCTCCTCTCACCTGTTTGCATTTGTCCTCCGCTGATTTCTTATCAGACTCGGACTGCTCCGCCCGGTCGATGGCGTTCTCCTTATCCAGCTTCAGCATCTGCATCTTCTTCTTAATCGCCTCCATTTTGCTGTGTTTGCTCTTGGAGAGTCTTACCAGAGAGAGAAGGAAGAAGAAACTGAGAGCTACTGGAGAAAGAGAGAGAAATCACAGCACTTTTCCTTCAGATGAGGAGGTGGAGTGACGCCGGGGAGAGTCCACACTGAAATGTAGCACTGAGCCGATGGTTTAAACCTGAGTTTGAGGAGACCAGCCTCGTTCCCTGGTGGCCTCCACCTCCCCTTCCTCAACACACACACACACACACACACCAAAATGTGCCGTACCCCCTCCTCAACCAAACCTTTTACCCACAGAACGTCTCAAAGTCAGCCGATTCCCATATTAGGAGTGAGACACGATCTTCTGGATGAGGGTTTACTGGCTCCTCATGCTTCATTCAACAACTCAAACTCACCCTTTAAAACAAACTCTTATCAATGCACGCTTCAAAAGAGCTTCTCATCCTATCAGAACATAGTCCCTCGCTCTGCTCTTCAACTCACTTTCTTTTTCAGTTGACATGGAGTCTGGTATTTAACACCCATGATTTTCATGATTTAATCAATATAATAAATTTCATTATTTAGCCAATCACACCAAATACAAATGTAAGCCTGTTTTAAGATTTTTGAATTTCAATTGTATATAGCAAAATCATTAATCCTTACATATTATTCAGAATTTTAAATAAGTAAAAAAAAACCTAGAGCGTAATAAAACATTTTGTATATGTGATTCACATTCATAAATAAAATTAAAATAATGCAAATATCTTTACACTTATGAATTTATGTATTAATGAATACAAATTGTTCCATTAAAGAGTTGTTTTAAGCTTTTTTATTCATTTAAAATTATTAATTCAAAATAATAATATGTAAGGATTATTCAACTCAGTTTGATGGGATTTTACAATATTGCAGAGGTGGACAGTAACTAAGTAAATTTACTTGAGTACTGTACTTTTTAAGTATTTGTACTTTACTTGAGTATAATTTTTTCGGGAAACTTTGACTTTAACTTCACTACATTTGAAAGACAAATATTGTACTTTTCACTCCACTACATTTCTATCGAGGTTCGAGTCGAAAGTCGTTTCTGTAGCAGCTTTGAAAGTCAGTGGATGATTTTTTTCTTCTTTTTTCTTCGGACAGCCTATCAGTAATCACTCTTGTATGGTCATGTGAAGTCTCCCAACATTTTTTGAACACTGATCAGTTTATAGCAAAATGGAAGAATACGGTTCCTCTGCACAGTGTGTGCACCCATCGCCATACTTAGAAAGTATGTTTCAGATTTCTGGAAAGATTAAAGATTAGTTTAGTTGGCATACACTTGATGCATGTCTCATAAAATGTTCAAAAATGTAAACGTCTGGGAGAAAGAGAAGAGTAAACAGTTGGGAGAATATGGGATGTGTATCAGTGTATTGGTCAGTGCATTCGGCCTTAAAGTGACAGCAGCTTTGTAAAGAGCTTTGTTACTTTTATACAAGTATTGAAATGAGTTTAAGGTAGTCGTATGCTAGCATGCTAACTGACTGACTTAAACCACCATGATGGCATAATGTGCATTAATACAACAATGCAACAATAATAAAATAATGCATTGACATAAAAAATGAAATTTACTTTTGATACTTAAGTACTTTTAAAAACAAATACTTCTGTACTTTTACTCAAGTAAAAATCTGTTTTTAGAACTTTCACTTGTAACGGAGTAATATTTGACCAGTAGTACTTTTACTTTTACTCAAGTAATAGAGTTGTGTACTTTGTCCACCTCTGCAATATTGAAATACATATTTCCTGTTTCATTCAGAAATGTACATGTTGCACAAAAATCTAGGCCTATATATGCACACACACACACAATTACATAAATAAATAATATATATAATTTATTATTTATTTAATAGTAAATTATATATATTATTAATATATTTATTTTTATTATTTATGTAATAATATTAATTATATGGAAAATATATATGTATGTGTGTATAAAAACACCCATGATTTTCATGATCTAATTTATAAAAATGATGTATCATATAATTATTATGTAATATAAATGCTATATAATAATGTTTTATATCATTTTAATATAAACATTGAAATACGTAACATAATTTTTTTAATGTAAAACTTTTATGGTTGTCCTCATATAGTTTGATCTGCAGTCGAGTGTTTGATTCCGTGTTAATGACAGAGACATGAGAGGCTGCTTAGATGGGAAAAAATGACAAAATGGAAACAGCGGAATTCTGAGCCAAGGAAAAGTCTGAGATGGGAATGTTTGTGTTCATGGGCTTGACATAAGACTTGTGTTTTCTATTTATTCTGGATAATAGAATTATTATACATTGATCATTTGTCCCAGGCAATTGGTGTTCTACACTCACTTTAATTCTCACATAATCAACTCAAATCAATATTCTTGTCACAGTTCTGTTTGTGTTTTGGACTTTCAGTTTGTATTTTGATTCATTCCTTTGTTCGGGGGGGGTATTCCATTCGGTTATGTGACATACCCAGGTATGGTTAAGAGTAAGTAAGCGGATAACCTCAACTTTCGGTTCCAAAAACGGAGGTTACTTTCAGGGTATGTAAGTAACCATAGCAACTCACTCTCTGAACAGAACCTGCTCCGGAGCGGCTCATGATCCAGGGTTAGTTTGCTTAAGAGTATTCAGATGTGTGTAATACAATTAATATAGTTAAATTAATATATCTAAATGTGTTATATAGTTACAGTTATAATATACAATATTATATATTAATTCTAAAGCACTATTATAACAAGGTAATGTTTAAATTCAATTCAAATATATTTATTATTTATTTTCTTGTCATCTCACACATGGATCGGCATTCAAATATTTAGCATCAAACAAACAATATAATCCTTACGCTCAGTGAATAAAGATTACTTATTAAACGAAGCGATTGAAAAAATTATTGCACAACCACCAAATTGGTGGCGATATGCATTAAGTAGGTTATGTAACTCGCCATTAAACAAAAGAAGAAGAGGAAGTAGAATGGAGCGCTTTTTCTTAGCATCTGTTTCCATGGTGAATCATCGATTCGTTGCTCAGTTGAGGATGTCTTGTCTGTTCACGGTTAACATAGCCTACTCCGAGTTGTCTGAACTTACTCACGGATGCGTTTTTGGAACCAGCATACCTCGAGTAAGCAAGGTTTGGGTTAATCAACCGAGAGTTCAAGGTATATATGGCGGTAGGTTAACCTTGCTTTCTGGAATTCTGGTTTCCCGCCACTCCTTGTTTCCATGGTCACGTCATTATGAGTTCATTTAGTTCAGTCTGTTTAATTATCTCGTTTGTGTTCACTATTTAAGTTCCTCTTGTTCACTCAGTCTTTGTCTAGTCACTGTTATGTTTGAGTGTATTTCCCTGCTTTCTGTTTGTTCCTGCGTGTTATTGTTTAAGTTTGTATTTGGATCTTCTGAGTCTTCAGCCTGTTCCTGGTTCACCCGTACGTTACAATTCTATGTCTATTTATTTATTTACATGGTAAGTCGCCATATAGTTCCTATCACAAAATAATGATACAAGACGCATTCATCCCATTCACCCTCTCAGGGTTTATTTTGAAATAATGACTGGCTGTGCGTAACCTCATACATTTTAAACACACACGAGGGGATGGTGATATTCAGCAGCTCGTGAAGAGAATGGTCTGGAGATGCTCCGCTCAGACAGGTGACGGTCTGAGGAAATGTAACAGCTGCTGAGTCTTAAAATACAGCCCATAATGAAACGATAACATTTTTAAAAGCCTAGTGCAACACAAAAAAACATAAGTCACATTGCTTGCAGGATCAGTAGCTCAGTACATGAATAAATAACATACGTATACACTATTTAATAAAAGTTTGGGGTCAGTACGATTTTTTAAAAGAAATGCGTACTTTTATTCAGCAAGGACACATTAAATAGATCAAAAGTGACAGTGAAAGTGAACTTTCATCAAAGAATCCTGAAAATATAGTCATAAATGTTTCTTGAGCATCAATCAGGATCACGTGACACTGAAGACTGGAGTAATGATGCTGAAAATTCAGCTTTAATCACAGAAATAAATTACATATTCGAATATATTTATTTTATATTTAAACAGTTATTTTAAATTGTAATAATATTTCACTGTTTTTACTGTATTTTTAATCAAATAAATGCAGCCTTGATGAGCAGAAGAGGCTTCAAAAACATTTAATTGTTCCAACCACCTTTGATGGGTGTAAATGTATGGAGAGATGAGTTTTAACTTCGTCTTTATTTTCTTCCATGCAGTTTGAAGAAGCTATTTTTTATTGCCTGCTATTATTGTCGACTGGTCACATAGCCAAAAGGTTTTCTTGATTTCAGAAATTGCAAGAAGTGTTAAAAGTGCAGTGGGGAGAGAGCGAGGGAAAAAGATCCTCCCACAGGAAGTGCATCCACTCTCCTCATGCCTTTATATGGTAAAAACACCCAAAAAAGCATGTGGGCACCTTGGGAATAGACCGATTTGATACTGTGAGTCAAGAGCATAGCTGAGGTCCTGAGAATGAAGCCCGAGACCGACGGCAAACACTCCACGGCTGTAAACAGCTCTTACACTACAAATGCATTTCAGCTGACGCATAGCTACACACTCAAATACACACACACACACTCACACAGACACACACACACACTCAGGGTTATTATAGTTAACAACAACCAAAACTAAAACCATAAAAAACATTTTTATTACTTGAAATAAAATATACATTGACTGAAATAATATGCACATACATACACTATTGCCAAAAGTATTGGGACACCCCTCCAAATCATTGATTGATGAATTCAGGTGTTCCAATCACTTCATGGCCACAGGTGTATAAATCAAGCACTAGGCATGCAGACGCTTCTACAAACATTTGTGAAAGAACGGGTCGCTCTCAGGAGCTCAGTGAATTCAAGCGTGGTACCGTGATAGGTTGCCACCTGTGCAATAAGTCCATTCGTGAAATTTACTCACTACTAAATATTCCACGCTCAACTGTTAGTCGTATTATAACAAAGTGGAAGCAATTGGGAACAACAGCAACTTAACCTTCGAAGTGGTAGGCCAGTTTTGGGAGTCTGACAGCTGTCAATCACAGCCCCACCCTCGGTTTGTCCCCTCTGTCTCTGCTCACTTTTCCAGCATTTTTCAAATATTGCCAGTGGGTGGAGTTAGGCTTTGACCAGGGGTTGAGTTACCCTTTAATGCTTCAGCAGACCAAGACATTTTGGACAATTTCATGCTCCCAACTTTGTGGGAACAGTTTGGGGATGACCCCTTCCTGTCCCAACATGACTGCGCACCAGTGCACAAAGCGTCGGTCCATAAAGACATGGATGAGCGAGTTTGGTGTGGAGGAACTTGACTGGCCTGCACAGAGTCCTGACCTCATCCCGATAGAACACCTTTGGGATGAATTACCTCACAAATGCGCTTCTAGAATAATAGTAAAAAATTCCCATAAACCCACTCTTAAACCTTGTGGAAAGCCTTCCCAGAAGAGTTGAAGCTGTTATAGCTGCAAAGGGTGGGCCAACTCCATATTAAACCCTACGGATTAAGAATGGGATGTCATTAAAGTTCATGTGCATGTAAAGGCAGGAGTCCCTAAACTTATTGTGCATATACACTCACCTAAAGGATTATTAGGAACACCATACTAATACTGTGTTTGACCCCCTTTTGCCTTCAGAACTGCCTTAATTCTACGTGGCATTGATTCAACAAGGTGCTGAAAGCATTCTTTACAAATGTTGGCCCATATTGATAGGATAGCATCTTGCAGTTGATGGAGATTTGTGGGATGCACATCCAGGGCACGAAGCTCCCGTTCCACCACATCCCAAAGATGCTCTATTGGGTTGAGATCTGGTGACTGTGGGGGCCATTTTAGTACAGTGAACTCATTGTCATGTTCAAGAAACCAATTTGAAATGATTCGAGCTTTGTGACATGGTGCATTATCCTGCTGGAAGTAGCCATCAGAGGATGGGTACATGGTGGTCATAAAGGGATGGACATGGTCAGAAACAATGCTCAGGTAGGCCGTGGCATTTAAACGATGCCCAATTGGCACTAAGGGGCCTAAAGTGTGCCAAGAAAACATCCCCCACACCATTACACCACCACCACCAGCCTGCACAGTGGTAACAAGGCATGATGGATCCATGTTCTCATTCTGTTTACGCCAAATTCTGACTCTACCATCTGAATGTCTCAACAGAAATCGAGACTCATCAGACCAGGCAACATTTTTCCAGTCTTCAACTGTCCAATTTTGGTGAGCTGGTGCAAATTGTAGCCTCTTGGTACCCGGTGGGGTCTTCTGCTGTTGTAGCCCATCCGCCTCAAGGTTGTGCGTGTTGTGGCTTCCCAAATGCTTTGCTGCATACCTCGGTTGTAACGAGTGGTTATTTCAGTCAAAGTTGCTCTTCTATCAGCTTGAATCAGTCGGCCCATTCTCCTCTGACCTCTAGCATCAACAAGGCATTTTCGCCCACAGGACTGCCGCATACTGGATGTTTTCCCTTTTCACACCATTCTTTGTAAACTCTAGAAATGGTTGTGCGTGAAAATCCCAGTAACTGAGCAGATTGTGAAATACTCAGACCGGCCCGTCTGGCACCAACAACCATGGCACGCTCAAAATTGCTTAAATCACCTTTCTTTCCCATTCTGACATTCAGTTTGGAGTTCAGGAGATTGTCTTGACCAGGACCACACCCCTAAATGCATTGAATCAACTGCCATGTGATTGGTTGATTAGATAATTGCATTAATGAGAAATTGAACAGGTGTTCCTAATAATCCTTTAGGTGAGTGTATATATATGCATATTATATATTACTAGTTTATAAACAAAACTATAAACTTAATTTATTTCAGCTTAGTTGCCAAGAAAACATTTCTCATTTTCATTTAGTTTACCTTGAAATACCTAAAATAACTAAAACTGAAATAAAAAAATTATAAAACCCATATAGATACATTTAAAAAGGGTTAAAAAAAAAACTAAAACCATAAAAAAGTATTTGTGTTACTTGAGATAACTGAAATAAAATAAATTATATAAAAACAAACAATTTATTTGTCAATGAAGCATTCTCATTTCTATTTCATTTAACTTGATGTAATCACATGCAAAATAAAAGTTTGTGTTTACATAATATAAGTGTGTGTACTGTGATAATTATTATTTATATTTGAATACACACACATGCATGTATATATTTAAGAAATATTTGCATGTATATACTGTATATTTATATAATTGATATTATATATAAATATAAATATTTTATATATAAATATTAAAAAAGGATTACATTTATACAAGCATGTGTGTATTTATATATACATAATAATTATACAACACAGACAATTACAATAAGTTAAGCAATTTTCAACTTTTTGATAAGTTATATAAGTCATGTTTTAAGTTTAAAATAATTTCAGTTGAAATGGCATTCTAAAAAGTTGATTGTACTTAAAAATTTAAGGCAGCATTTTTTTTTTTTACAGTGCACATACAGTATATTTATCTGTTCAAATAAGCATTTTCCTCAACATAACTTCTGTCACTTATAATATAAAACACATAACAGAATCATCAGCTCCATAAGTTAAGACCTCAATGACAGCAAGTTCACTCATCCGACACTTGAATCCAAATGAACTTACAATCCATTTAAGCTGTAAACTTTACCAGCTCTGTTAGTTGAGCTATACAAGAACTCAATATGAGTTGTAGTTGAATGTGTTAAAGCTCATGCAACAGCATCTTATTATATCTCTGAGCTCACGAGCTTCCATCATACCCAGAGGAGCCTCGGACCCGTCAACATCCTTCATTCACAATCACGTTTAAAGTTCAGGGGTTGTGCTTCTCCGTCGCTGCTTCAAGGCCGTGGAACAACTTATGACTGTCCGTTACATTGTGCAGCATATTCAGAATGCACTCTGGAGACTCGATGCTCATTAAGAAGCTCGTTTCTAAGCTTTAAGTTTGAAAAATACCCAAAATACAGGCAGAATATGTGGAATATATATATGTTTAAATATGTTTTATTGAGCAAGGATGCAATAAATTGACAGTAAAGACACTTTTTAAAAATGTTAAATGCTGTTCTTTTGAACGTTCTATTCATCAAAGAATGTTTGAAAAATATGTATCAGCACAACTGTTTTCATCATTGATAATAATCATAAATGTTTCTTGAGCAGCAAATCAGCATATTAGAATGATTTCTGAAGGATCATGTGACGCTGAAGACTAATGTGGAAAATTCTGCTTTGAATCACAGGAATAAATTATATTTTACAATATATTCACATAGAATACAGCTATTTTAAATGCTAAAAATATCTCACAATATTAGTGAATTTATTGTATTTTTTTTTATCAAATAATGAATGCAGCTTTGGTGAGCAAAAGAGACTTCTTTCAAAGCTTCTTTCAGGAACCCAAACTTTTGACTGAAAAGATATTTTTATTATTTCCCCTTCTGACAAAAATGCAAAATGCATGATCACCAAAAATAAGCCTTTTTTAAAGATTTATGCAATTGAATTAATAGTAAAATTCCATCAAATTGAATTGAATAATCCTTACGTATTTTAATTGAATAATTGATTGTTCCATTATTCAATTAAAATACATTATTCTATATATACATATACATATTCAAGTCAATTTGATGGAATTTTGCTATTAATTAAATTGCATAAATCTTAAAAAAATCTTAAATATTTTTTGAGTGTAGTTTCTACCAAAATAGTATTGTTAATTTGGTACTGGCCAGCGCTGTCATATAAAAATCAAAAAACAAAAACAAAATGACAGACAGATTTATAACTCTTTAAGATGCAACTGCAGTAACTCTGGTGTTTCGAGACACTTGGGTCATATTTTTCAGAGTTTCTACTGAGTAAATCAGACAGACAGCATTAAATCAAGCCGTTTTATGAGGGTCATAGCGAGACAGGCCGAGCCGTCTGAGACCTCAGGGAGGAAAACTCTCCTCCAGGAACATTCTTCCTTCTGCTTCACATGACTTAGAGAGGTGTTTCATTCCCCTTGTAAGGGGTTTTGGAGGTGGTGGAGGTCAGCGTGAGCATTGTGATCTTGCCGTAGACCGTGAGTCACTCCTTCAGAACGGCGCATGAGTTCATATTACATGAGCTGGACGTGTAAGTCATGAGATATGATAGTAATGCAGCTGATGAGGCCTGTCTTCAGCCAAACACATCACACCTCGCACACACTGCAAAAAGAACTGAATGTGTTTCACAATACCAGTATGAGACTGAGATGTTATTATATCTTAAATAAAGCAACTGTGTTAAGCTTTAAATACCAATTTTCGGGGGCAACTAACTCTCCTGTATTTCTTTGTTTATCATTTTATAGGGCAGGACTTTAAAGTCTTGATGTTGTTTTCAGGTTTTCCTGCTTGAATGTTGATTATTTCCTCATATTCTCCATTGTTGCGGCTCCTCTCTTTCCAGTCTGTCAGTAACGCTCTGTTTAGTTCCTGTCTCTATGAAGCCCCTCCTTCTGAAAAGCACACTGTGCTCTGATTGGTCGGCTGGATCAGTGTGTTGTGATTGGTCAAGCTCTTCTAGTGCAGGGCTTTTCAAACTAGGGGACCAACAGGGAGCCACAAAGGAGTGTCAGGAAAAATGTAAATAAATAAATTAATATTAAAATAAATAAGTTATTAAATATTAAATTAACATATGATAAAACACATAAAAAAATCAATAATAACATTAAAATAAGTAAACAAATCAATTTGCTTAATTTTTTATAAATTTAATTCATTTCTTATTTCTAAATTTGCTTAAATGTCTAGAGAATTTTTTTTTAATTAATTTGATTAAACAAATAAATAAATGATTAAATGTTAAATTAACATATGATAAAAATGTAAAATAAATGAGATTAAAATAAATATAAATGTGAAAAAGCCTAGAGTAAAACTATAAAAATAGGAATATAACAATAATAATATTTAAAAAAGCTGAAATAAACGTGCAAAGGTTTGAGAAATACCATTATATATATACATACACACACACACACATATGTATTAAAGTACATAAATACATTTGATTACAATAAATAAATAAGTGATTAAATGTTAAATTAACATAATAAAATGTAAAAAAAATTAGATTTAAATAAACAAATAAAAAATGATTAAACTATTTTTATTAATCTGTTAAATTAATAAAAAAATATTTTTTATTAATTTATTTTAATTGTTCTTTTTATATTATATGTTAATTTAACATTCAATCACTTATTTATTTATTTATTTCACACACTCAAATTAGACTGAAATAAACAAACAAGTGATACATTTAACAGTACATTATTGTAGTGAGTAGAAAAGATACATAATAAAGAAACTTTTGTTAGATAATATTAATATTTGTAGCGTATTAATTGGGTGTTTGTAAATGTCACATGTGTTCATCTCTTAGTTGTTAGGCTTGTTCGACTTGATGCAGCGATGTGCAGACCGATCGGCGGCTGACTTGAAGCGGTGCATGCCGGTTAGAAATTTTGTCCGACTTGAGACAGCACCGACGCCACGTGACGTATGGCATCAAAGTACCGCGAGAGCGATTCGAGAGCAGCCGGCTAATACAGCCGGTGCAGCTTCTCAAGAGCGGCTGCACCAGGCTGCACGAACTCTGATGACGACACAGCTGTTCCACGATTGGCCAGATTCACCGCATGACAGCGATCACATGTGTTTCGTGTTTATTCCATAGACTGTAAAAAAATATGGACGTAGTGTCCGTGACGTCACTCATAGGATTCTGAAGAGCAGCTTTGAAGCGTAAAGTAGGGATGAGCTGGCCGTTGCCATCTTAGCAGCACATCATCGCGCGTCACTCCCGGATAACAGAAAATGGGCAAAGAGGCGGGACGTGGGCGGAGCTGAGGTGACGCGATGACTAACAGACAGCAGACAAACGGCTATCCACCTGTCACTCAAAGTGGCCACGCCCTTTATTATGCAGAACTTTAAGGCTTTATATAATGTAAACGAGTGAGTTATAAAAAAATTCACCCCCTCACAGTTGTCATGAAGGGCAAAATTAGGTATAGACCAAAACCACAATTTGTACCAGGCTGTAAACATGTTTTTTTCTGCTGTAAAGTTGGGCATTTTAACATGGAGCTCAATGAGATTCTGCTCCCTTCTGAAGCCTGTCTCTAGTGGCCAGTCGATGAATTGCAGTTTAAGTCACTTCCGTATTGGCTTCAAGAGAAACTGGGGGAAGTTGCCGCTTGGTTTATTCTAAAACCTCCACTAATGCTCACAAATCAGTTTATAACAGTAAAACCTCTTTTCATGTACTCACAATGCTATATTGTGTCATGTTTATCAA
>CM077200.1:2802004-2974504 GCA_039654625.1 Rhinogobio ventralis | reverse complement strand
TGGAGGATTCTCATCACTGCTGTGAGAACGGATGGGAACACACTGAACCTGCTTTACTAGTGAACGAGGTCTTGATAAAATAAACATATCTCCACTGTAAAAAAACATTCATGTTTAATTCAATGTGTTACCTAGTGTTTCTGAGTAAATCATTGTGTGAAAATTGTTTCCACACCACTTTTTTTTTTCAGATTTCACCTATTTGTGCTGCGTTTTAAATGTTAGTTAGATTTCATTGCATTAATGCAAACATGATACAAAATATTAAAGCAAGTGTCATTTATTGTAAATAAAAATAGCACAAACACGGTTTAAAATGATCAAACAATAGCTCACTCTTAAAAAGGTTCTAAATAGAACTCTGGTAACACTTTATTCTACAGTGTCTTTGTTACAGTTACATGTAGTTACTATAGTAATAACAGTAATTGATGCATAATTCCATGCAACTAACCATAAACCAAACCCTAATCCTAACCCTACATGTAGTTGCTTAATATTACTCAGTACTTAAATGTATAATTACAATGTAACAAAGACACCTTAAAATAAAGGGTTACACATCATTGTTACAGTGTAGTTATATATTTAAGTACTGAGTAATATGGATTAACTATAGGTTATGGTAGGATTAGGGGTTGGTTTAAGGTTAGTTGCATGTAATTATGCATAATTTACTGTTATTACTATAGTAACTACACTGTAAAAAATAAACGGTAAAAGACTGTAAAAATACTGGTTAACAGAAAGTTTCCGTACTATATACG
This sequence comes from Rhinogobio ventralis, assembly GCA_039654625.1. Classification (NCBI taxonomy): domain Eukaryota; kingdom Metazoa; phylum Chordata; class Actinopteri; order Cypriniformes; family Gobionidae; genus Rhinogobio; species Rhinogobio ventralis. Next base: position 2,973,737 of record CM077200.1, on the reverse strand, counting down.
TGTCACCGTGTGTTTTGGGTTATGTTTTATGTTCACTGTCATGATTCTCAGTTTATCATGTTCAATGTCATGTTCTCTGTCAGGCTTCCTGGTTGTCATGTGATTCCCTTGCCCTCATGTGTTCTTGTGTCATGTTGTCATTGGTTTATTGGTTATTCATTGTTCATGGGTGTGTCTTGTCTAGTAGTTAATCCTTGTGTATTTAAGCCCTCATGTTTGCCATGGTCCTTGTCGAGTATTGAATGTTGTAACCCACTGTCGGTGAGTGTTTGCCAAGTCTGTTGTCAAGCCAAGCCTGTCTGTTGTCAAGCCTGTCTGTTGTCAAGGCAAGCCTGTCTGTTGTCAAGGCAAGCCTGTCTGTTGGCAAGCCAAGCCTGTCTGTTGTCAAGGCAAGCCTGTCTGTTGTCAAGCCAAGCCTGTCTGTTGTCAAGGCAAGCCTGTCTGTTGGCAAGCCAAGCCTGTCTGTTGGCAAGCCAAGCCTGTCTGTTGGCAAGCCAAGTCATCGTCTGTTTCTGTTCATGTGTTGCTCACTTGGGGATTTATAAATAAAACTGCACTTGGGTTCCAAAACCTTGCCTCCAGTGGACCTTCCCCGTTAGAATACGGTGTTGTTAAATTAATGTTTATTGCATCGAGTATTGAATGTTGTAACCCACTGTCGGTGAGTGTTTGCCAAGTCTGTTGTCAAGCCAAGCCTGTCTGTTGTCAAGCCTGTCTGTTGTCAAGGCAAGCCTGTCTGTTGTCAAGCCAAGCCTGTCTGTTGTCAAGTCAAGCCTGTCTGTTGTCAAGCCAAGTCTGTCTGTTGTCAAGGCAAGCCTGTCTGTTGGCAAGCCAAGCCTGTCTGTTGTCAAGGCAAGCCTGTCTGTTGTCAAGCCAAGTCTGTCTGTTGTCAAGGCAAGCCTGTCTGTTGGCAAGCCAAGCCTGTCTGTTGTCAAGGCAAGCCTGTCTGTTGGCAAGCCAAGCCTGTCTGTTGTCAAGCCAAGCCTGTCTGTTGTCAAGCCAAGTCTGTCTGTTGTCAAGCCAAGCCTGTCTGTTGTCAAGCCAAGCCTGTCTGTTGTCAAGGCAAGCCTGTCTCTTGTCAAGCCAAGTCTGTCTGTTGTCAAGGCAAGCCTGTCTGTTGGCAAGCCAAGCCTGTCTGTTGTCAAGCCAAGCCTGTCTGTTGTCAAGGCAAGCCTGTCTGTTGGCAAGCCAAGCCTGTCTGTTGTCAAGCCAAGCCTGTCTGTTGTCAAGCCAAGTCTGTCTGTTGTCAAGCCAAGCCTGTCTGTTGTCAAGCCAAGCCTGTCTGTTGTCAAGGCAAGCCTGTCTGTTGTCAAGCCAAGTCTGTCTGTTGTCAAGGCAAGCCTGTCTGTTGGCAAGCCAAGCCTGTCTGTTGTCAAGCCAAGCCTGTCTGTTGTCAAGGCACGCCTGTCTGTTGTCAAGCCAAGTCTGTCTGTTGTCAAGGCAAGCCTGTCTATTGGCAAGCCAAGCCTGTCTGTTGGCAAGCCAAGCCTGTCTGTTGTCAAGGCAAGCCTGTCTGTTGTCAAGGCAAGCCTGTCTGTTGGCAAGCCAAGCCTGTCTGTTGTCAAGGCAAGCCTGTCTGTTGGCAAGCCAAGCCTGTCTGTTGTCAAGGCAAGCCTGTCTGTTGGCAAGCCAAGCCTGTCTGTTGTCAAGGCAAGCCTGTCTGTTGGCAAGCCAAGCCTGTCTGTTGTCAAGCCAAGTCATCGTCTGTTTCTGTTCATGTGTTGCTCACTTGGGGATTTATAAATAAAACTGCACTTGGGTTCCAAAACCTTGCCTCCAGTGGACCTTCCCCGTTAAAATACGATGTTGTTAAATTAATGTTTATTGCATTTTTTAAATTTCATGTGTTACCATGATGCTGTTTAGTGTTTGTGTGAATGACACTGTGCACCTTCTATATATTAGTATAGTCCTCCTAAAAGCTTTGACTCATCATGTGACTCTCCACCACTGTGATTGGTGGTTGTCAGTATTTATCAAAGGTACATAACAGATATTAGTATTTCAATATTTAACATTATTTCAGTTAATGAAATACGGTTATTTACTGTAAATTTAACTTAAATCTGTAAAACCTAAAATGTTGCTACCATATTTTTTACGGTAAAGTTCTGGCAACCACAGCTGACGTTTTTTTTACTGTAAATTTTACGGGGATGTTTTTTTTTACAGTGTACATGTAACAAGGACACTGTAAAATAAAGTGTAACCAAAACTCTTTTTGCCAAAAAACAGTTCTATATAAGGAGAATGTCTTAAAACTTTCATGTTTAATGGGTTATTTCAGTGTTTACTAGTGATAAAGTGTTTACGAGCTGTTTAATTCATCAAATTTAGTTCAAATTAACAGCGAGTTAAGACAAAATTAATTAATTTCCATAAAATGGGAACCCCTAAAAGGTTAACAGAAGCCTTGTATAGAACCATTTCTTCTTGAAAATAAAGACAGAATTCTTCATTCATCCATTAAACTTCACTGCAACACCAGATGAATAAAAGTCGTTGAGCAAAAAAAGGATGAAGAACCGTGACGTTTGTCAGTGACGTTTTCGAGAGCTATTGATCTAAGGTTTGTTGCATGAAAGCAGACGTGTGTATAGTCTCACACTGTTATTACATCCAGAACAGCTCAAATGTGTCCATCCTACTACTTGCCCCCTACATCCCATCCCCTCATACCTCCTACAAGCCATCTCTCCTGTACTCCTACCAGCACTCACACACATCATCAACACATCTCTCTGCACCGGTATCTTCCCTACCACATTCAAGCAGGCTCGGGTAACTCCACTGCTTAAAAAACCCACACTCAACACATCACTTGTAGATAACTACAGACCTGTTTCTCTCCTACCATACATAGCGAAAACACTTGAACGAGTTGTTTTCAACCAGGTTTCATCTTTCCTCTTACAGTTTAATCAGCTGGACGTAAACCAATCAGGTATCTGCTGCGTTTGACACTGTGAATCATCAGATTCTTCTGTCCACCCTCTCATCACTGGGCATCACAGGGATTCCACTCCACTGGTTTGAGTCCTGTCTCACAGGTAGGTCTTTCAAGGTTGCCTGGAGAGGGGAGGTATCCAAAGCACATCAACTAACCACGGGGGTTCCTCAGGGCTCAGTGCTTGGACCTCTCCTCTTCTCCATTTACACTACATCACCCATCATACAGGAACATGGCTTCTCATACCATTGCTATGCTGATGACACACTCTACCTTTCATTTCAACCAGATGATCCCACAGTAGCTGCACGAATCTCACGCTGTCTAGCTGACATCTCGTCATGGATGAAACAACATCACCTGCAGCTCAACCTAGCAAAGACTGAGCTTCTCGTCTTCCCTGCTAATCCGACTCTACAACACAATTTCACCATCGAGCTAGGTTCATCTTTGATTACCCCTTCATGGTCGGTCAGAAATCTCGGAGTAATCTTTGATGACCAGCTGTCCTTCAAAGACCACATTTCAAAGACAGCTCGGTCATGCAGGTTTGCGCTGCACAACATCAGAAAGATCAGACCATTCCTTACAGAGCATGCAACACAGCTTCTTGTCCAAGCCCTGGTCATTTCTAGGCTTGACTACTGCAATGCGCTTCTGGCTGGACTTCCATCGTGTGCAATCAAAACGCTTCAAATGATTCAGAACGCAGCGGCACGTCTTGTCTTCAACGAGCCCAAAAGGGCCCATGTCACACCTCTCTTCATCTCTCTGCACTGGCTACCACTCGCTGCCCGCATTAAGTTCAAGGCTTTGACGCTTGCTTATGGATCCACCACAAGCTCAGCACCCGCATACTTCGACTCGCTCCTACGAGTCTACACCCCTATCAGCTAAAGAGCGGCGACTTGTGTTACCATCCCAGAGAGGCATGAAATCCCTCTCCAGAACTTTTTCATTCACTGTTCCCAGCTGGTGGAACGATCTTCCCACCTCCATCCGGATGGCAGAATCACTAACATCATTCAAAAAACAGCTAAAAACCCATCTCTTCCGCGAGCACTTAATCTCATCATAAAAAAAAAAATAATCTAATTCTTTTTTCCTCCATCCTTCTCTACACCCTCCCTATTCTAGCTTAGGCTACTCTGAGAAATGTCCGAAACGTAGTATTTAAGGCACTTTTTGCGTTTCTACGCCTCTTCATAACGGATCGCTTCCTGTACTCCTCAGTTGTAAGTCGCTTTGGATAAAAGCGTCTGCTAAATGCATAAATGTAAATGTAAATGTCGTCTTAACTCGTCTTAACTCAACAAGGTGCGAATTAAAGTTCTGTTGAAAAAGTAAAAAAGAGAAGCTGATTATAAACAAGAAAGCAGAAATCCATGCTCAGTGCAATAACCTCAAACGGTACAAGCCTAAATGCACTTATCTGAACAGTTATGCACAATGATTTAACAAAAAGTACCTGTTGATTTAGACATTTATGAAAGCTGTTTCAATGAGGATGACAGACAAACAGCCAAACACACACTGTAAAACATGAATCATGGGTCTTGTAATTTTCACAAAATAAATTGTGTTTATTTTCTTAATAAACTTGTGGTTCAGTGTTGTATAGAAAATACTGAGAACATTTCACTAATAAAACCAAGAGATACATTTTCCTAATTTTTTTAAGGAAATTTGAGGCTTGAACCGATTAAGCTGATAAAATTAAGGGAAAAAAGGCTATTAGAGAATTAGCTCAAACGTGCAGTTTTATTTAGAGACATCATTGTTAGTTCCCAGCATGCTTTGCATATGGCTGGAAATGAAGAGTTAATATTGAAATTCAGTGTTATCTGATGTGTTTTTGAGTGAAGGGAAACATCTGTTAATGTTTAATGATCAGTCATGTTTGACATTTGAAAGAGTTTCTTTATGTTGAATAAAGTTTTGACCGTTACCATTGTGCAGAAGAGTAGAGCTTATGGATAGGTTGCGGATAACTGCATGTATACTAATATTATAACGCATGTTGCTTTGATCAATGAGCAATAACTTTGCTAATGCTAGTGCAGTAACAGGTTTGTGCTGTGCTAGCAGCATTCAGGCTATTAATGTATAACGCAAGTCAAATATAAACAGGTCATTTCCATTCACTCTGATTTATATCCTTTTTTTAAAGTCAACTTAAAATAAATAAGCATATTTCACTAAAAATATTAAATTAATTGTTTCATAGACTAAATAATTAAGGAGGTTTTACATGATTTATTCAGGTAGATTTCATTAAAAACAAAAATATTATGTGTAATATTGTTACCATATTTTTTTTTTTAAGTAAATAGCACAACATTTTTTACAGTGCAGCAAATGTGCTAATATTCAGCTTTTATCATACAGATGACAGTTGCATAAACCGAAAGAGGACATTTTATTTGACACTGTTAATAAGCAGCAAAATCATACCTTCACCTTCACATATGAGATCTTTTTAATATCGTTCTTCTCAAATAACGTTGAGATTAAAAAGATGGCCTCCTGCTTCTCAGATGTTTCTCCTGAGATAAAGATCCTGCAGTCAAAAAGACCATTGTGCTAAATGAGAATAATATAATCAGCAAAACAAACAATAAATGAACGCATAATTATATTTAAACCTGAATATTGCTTCACAGCTAACAGAATAAGATCCGACTGGATAAACTGAAGTTCTTGAGAATAATAGCGTTGCTTTAGGATGTTTTGACATGTGAAATAAAGCTAAAAATCTGATCAAATTATAATTAAGCTTTTTTACAAGAATTTGAGATATAAACAAATACAATCAGATATAATATAACCAGTTTAATCCAAAAATAATGCATACATAATATAATATATAATATACACTGCCATTCAAAAGTTTAGGATCGGTAATCATTTTTTAAAAGAAGTCTCTTATGCTTACCAAAACTGCATTTATTTGATCAAAAATACAACAAAAAAACAGTAATATTGTGAAATATTTTTACAATTGAAAATAATGATTTTCTATGTGAACATATAGTGAAATGTATCAAAGTCTTCAGTGTCACATGATCCTTCAGAAATCATTCTGATGATTTGATGCTCAAGAAAAATGTATGATTATGATCAATATTTCTCTCTATCAATGATTATTTTAAGAATAGAAAGTTCAAAAGAACAGCGTTTATTTGAAATAGAATCCTTTGTAACATTATAAATGTCTTTACTGTCACTTTTGATCAATTTAATGCATCCTCGCTGAATAAAATTATTTTTCTTTAATAAAAAAAAATCTTACTGACCCCAAACCTTTGAACGGTAGTGTATGATGTTGCAAAAGCTTTCTATTTCAGATAAATGCTGTTATTTTGAACTTTGAAACAATAAATGTTTCTTGAGCAGCAAATCCTCATATCAGAATGATTCCTGAATGATGCTGAAAATACAGCTTTGATCACAGAAATAAATTACACTTTACTATATATTCACATAGAAAAAAGTTATTTTAAATTGTAAAAATATTTCACAATATCACTGTTTTTTTGGCATTTTTAATCAAATAAATGCAGTCTTGGTGAGCAGAAGAGACTTATTTTAAAAACATTAAAACGTAGTGTATATAAGCCATCCTTTTTTAATTATTTAGGCTCTATCACAAAAAAGTGGCACGTGAGAAAGTGTATCAAGAACTATTTTAGCGTTCAGCATCACAATATTTAAACCTTCACGCTGAACACAAAGACTTCCGCCTGTGATTGACAGATGGGTGAATGTAAATCTCACACATTTGATTTGCTAATAGAGCCCCACTTTGAGCGTGTTGGCCACGCCCCCCGCTCGCTTTCACCCAATTGCTGAAGAGCACGAAAGAAGCACGCATTGTTTGCTATAAATGCCTGGAGCAGCAGCAGGTTCAGTTAAATAACGGACGTCCGTTGGCTCTCAGTCTGAGATCAATAACTTTATTTATACATACTGTACTGTACTGTAAAATTTAAATTATTTATTGATTCTGTACTATGGGAAAAGAAACTTTCTGGCTGCTGGTATTGGGATTTTCTCTTATTGCGAGTGAACCAATTTCCAACTCCACTGAAGAAGTGTTTGCTAGTAAGTTTTGGACTTTCAAAATAACGTAGATACGATTTACATAAGTGTTTAATTTTCAGTTTACATTTGTGCAAAATAATCTATGAATGTTAATATTTATACTGCTGCTTTTCTGCATATTCACACACACACACACACACACTTTCAAATTAGCTTTATTAGCATGACTGTGTATCACAATGTTGCCAAAGCATTAACATATTATATATAATAACGAACAAACATATATACTGTATATATGTACAGATCATGTCACATGTAGCATAGTAAATAAATAAATCAAGTCCATCTAAACAAGTGAATAAATGAAGCAGGTCTCTAGAGAGTTAACTACCTTTAACATTGTGAATGGTTAACACATACTTTGCAGCTAGTGCAGCTGCTCACAGGCACATACACTCTCTCAAACACACACACACACACACATCTTGTCATTGCATATACCCTGATTCTGGATCAGAAAGTTCAGTTTCATTTGATTTCCACAATACACATTGTTCCTAAGCAGCTGCGCAGAGAATGATGGCTTACAAGCAACAGTGAGCACCGCAAAGCCAAGGGAAAAAAAACCATTTTGGTAGGATGAGGAAATAATTTTTTTTTTTAAACCTTTGGGAGAGACCCATCCTCCTCTGCCTTTCACGTATAAAGCCCACAATAAACTACCGAACATTTATAACTAGAGGCACATGCTGAATGATGATAATGTATGTGTGGTGTTAGTTTCAGGTAACTCCACTGAGCAGACAGTGGACTACACTGACATCGAGTCCAAGTTCTCCATCAGGACTGCAGAATTCCCTGACGAGGATCTTTGCTACCTTGTCCCAGGACAACGGGACTCCGTTTCGGACTGCAACTTCAAAAATGACTCCCAAACCTTCCTTATTATCCATGGATGGTCGGTGAGTCGCTGATGCCATTTTGTCTGTTTTCAGTGTCATTATTTAAGAACGAAATGTCCTTTTAACTTTTTTCCCCTTTGAATTCCATGAATACTCACTCACACACACACACATGTTGAATGTAGGTTGCAGGTCTGTTTGAGAGCTGGGTCTATAAGCTTGTGACGGCTCTGTTTGATCGTGAACCCAGTGCCAATGTCATTGTTGTAGACTGGCTGGATCGGGCCAATGAACACTACCCCAAATCAGCAGAAAACACCCGGCTGGTGGGGGCGGACGTGGCCAAGTTTGTCAACTGGCTGGAGGTATGAGAGAAACACATGCTTGGCATTGATGCTGTCTCTGTAGTGACAGTCAGATGAACTTTACCCCACATCACTACTATTGCTCTGGGGCTGTAGTGTTTGTTTGAGCAAATCTTACACAAAAACAAATTTTACAATATATCCGTCCATCCATCCATTTGTCCTTTCATCCATTTGTCCATCCATCCATCCGTCTGTGTCTGTCCATCCATCTATCCATATGTCTGTCTGTCTGTCTGTCCATCTATTCATCCATCCATCTATTTGTCCTTCCATCCATCCCTCCTTCTATTTGTCCGTCCATCCATCCATCCATCCATATATCCATCCGTCCGTCCATCTATTCATCCATCCATTCATTCATCAATATAACCGTCCATCCATACATATGTCTGTCCATCCATCCGTCTATCTGTCCATCCGTCCATTTGTCCTTCCATCCATCCATATGTCTGTCCGTCTATTCATCCATCCGTCCATCATCCCTCCATCCGTCCATCTGACATAATTCTGATAAATTAAGCACATCCCACAGGGTTATTATTATTAACTAAATATCTTAAAACATTTGTGTTACTTCAAATCAAGCTGTCATAAAATATAAATATTAGACAACTAAATAAAAATTGGAAATGTTGCCTGAAATAGGTTGAAGCACTAAAATTACTTATTTTAAATAAATAACTAAAAATGAACAAGAACTAAAACAAAAAAATTAAACCTAAATAGGAATATTAAAAAAAGCATAACATAACAAAATGACTGAAAATTAAAATAAAATGCTTATTCAAAATATTAATAATAACTCTACATTTATGAAATGTATAAATAATGCTAAAATAACTGATCCCCTAAATTATCATTGCAATGCATAAAATATTGATAATCTTAAAAGGCTTTCTTCTTTGCAGTGTTTATTAAAAATTATTTAACTTGGATATGTCACAATAGTGAACTTTGTCATGTCGACAAACTGTAATCTCTTATTTTTTTGGAGTCTTATTTTATGAGACAGGCATGTTGTTTACAGGCTTCATGAGATTAAATCTGATTGTTTGTGTGTGTTGTTGTAAAGGAGCTGGACTATCCGCTGGAAAAAGTGCATCTTCTAGGCTACAGTCTCGGTGCACATGTGGCAGGCGTCGCAGGAAACCTCACCAACAACAAAGTCAACAGAATTACAGGTGGGAAGCCCTTCATTTAATACTGCATCTTTTTCTGTCCTGGAAGGAACTTTTTTCAGATGTTTGTATCTCCTGTGATTTAAAACTAAAGCTATAAGGTGCAGTTTGGTGCTGTTTTCTCAGGTCTCGACCCAGCGGGCCCTAGCTTTGAGAATGCCGAGAGTCTGAGGCGTCTGTCGCCGGATGATGCCACCTTTGTGGACGTCCTGCACACAAACACCAGAGGCTCGCCGGACCTCAGCATTGGCATCCAGAGACCCGTGGGTCACGTGGACATCTACCCCAATGGAGGAACTTTCCAGCCCGGCTGCAGCATTCAGCACACCATGAAGCTCATCGCCACCTATGGCATATACAGTATGTTTGAGTACTGCAGTGTTTGCTTGGTATTATATACACTATATTGCCAAAAGTATTGGGAAACCCCTCTAAATCATTGAATTTAGGTGTTCCAATCACTTCATGGCCACTGGTGTATAAATCAAGCACTAGGCATGCAGACGCTTCTACAAACATTTGTGAAAGAATGAGTCGCTCTCAGGAGCTCAGTGAATTCAAGCGTGGTACCGTGACACCTGTGCAATAAGTCCATTCATGAAATTTCCTCACTACTAAATATTCCACACTCAACTGTTAGTGGGATTATAACAAAGTGGAAGCAATTGGGAACAACAGCAACTCGGCCACGTAAAATCACAGAGCGGGGTCAGCGCATGCTGAGGGTCACAGTGTGCAGAAGTCGCCAACTTTCTGCAGAGTCAATAGCTACAGACCTCCAAACTCCGTGTGGCCTTCAGATGAGCTCAAGAACAGTGTGTAGAGAGCTTCATGGAATGGGTTTCCATGGCCGAGCAACTCATCCAAGCCTTACGTCACCAACTGCAATGCAAAGCGTGGGATGCAGTGGGGTAAACACGCCACCACTGAACTAGAGCAGTGAGACGTGTTCTCTGGAGTGACGCTTCTCTGTCTGGAAATCCCATGGACGAGTCTGGGTTTAAGGAACTCTTAATGCTTCAGCAGACCAAGATATTTTGGACAATTTCATGCTCCCAACTTTGTGGGAACAGTTTGGGGATGGCCCCTTCCTGTCCCAACATGACTGTGCATCAGTGCACAAAGCGTCGGTCCATAAAGACATGGATGAGCGAGTTTGGTGTGGAGGAACTTGACTGGCCTGCACAGAGTCCTGACCTCAACCCGATAGAACGTCCAACATCAGTGCCTGACCTCACAAATTAGCTTCTAGAAAAATAGTCAAAAATTCCCATAAACACACTCCTAAACCTTATGGAAAGCCTTCCCAGAAGAGTCGAAGCTGTTATAGCTGCAAAGGGTGGGCAAACTCCATATTAAACCCTACGGATTAAGAATGGGATGTCATTTAAAGTTCATGTGCATATAAAGGCAGGCGTCCCAAAACTTTTGGCAATATAGTGTATATACTATTATAGCTGCATGATTAATCGTTATTACATTGTTACACCAGTAGGTGGCGACAAGTGACTGTGTTTTTTGTCATTGAATGTATTTGCCATTGAATGATTCACTCAAGAGATTCCTACAAAAATGCTGATTCATCCGTTAATGAAACAAGTCTTTATGAGTGAGTCATTGAATCATCCATTCAATCTGATTTAAAAAGTTCATAAGATATTTTTAAATACAATGCAGCAATTAACATTTTGTCAGAACCTCTAGTAAATTACATTTTATTTTGTTTAGTTGTCTGTGTTCAATTACTGAAAATGATTTGTAATAGTTTGTTTTAGTAACAATAACAACACCGTTAGTAAAATACTAACTCTATTCAAATCAGTTTCATTTGTCATTTTTATATATATATATATATATATATATATATATATATATATGTATATGTGTGTGTATTTTATATTTGTGTATAGCTTTGATTTATATTTATTTCAGTTTGAGTAATTTCACTTCTACTTAAACTTATTTCAGTTAACATTTATTTTTTATTTCAACTTATTTTAGGCAACATTTAAAATTTTTGTTTGTTTTTCATCAAATATTTATATTTTATATTATTTCAACATTGTTTCTATAACCAAAAATGATTTTTAATAGTTTTAGTTAACAGTAACAACACTGTTAGTAAAATGACTACGGCTCACTAAAGGTCAGCTGCAAAAATAACACCTTGTCGGCGCTAATTCTTAACTGCGTGTCTTTTAGTAAATCCTGACAGTAGTTTCTTAATGCTAAAATAGGTTTTGGCACAAGCTGATAGTAAATCTAGCCCTTAGTTTAAGTTAACAATAACAGCACTGTTAGTAAAATGCTTACTCTAAAATCAATGCCTATGTACAGTACAAGTACTTACAAGCCGTTAAGTACCATCAGCCTGTGTGTTTCCTCTAAACATTTGACCTGTCACCTTCCCTTTGACCTCTGTCAGACATGGACCAGATTGTCAAATGCTCCCATGAGCGCTCCATTCACCTGTTCATCGACTCGCTGGTGAACCGGGCGTACCAGAGCTGGGCGTTTCGATGCAGCTCCAGAGACGCCTTCAACAAGGGCCTGTGTCTGAGCTGCCGCAAGAACCGCTGCAACAAACTCGGCTACAGCGTCAACAAGATCCGCAGCAGCAGGAGCGCAAAGATGTACCTCAGAACCCGCGAGATGATGCCGTTTAAGGGTGAGCAACCACCCAGAACACCATAGCAATCACAATATCACAAATCTACTGGCCAAAAGTCATGTCTGGCATCTTCACCCTTTATTCAAAATTATTATTATTTTTTTTTTTTAAAGATCTTGTAAGCATAGTTGTGCTTAGTCAATTGTTTTATTTGTGATAATGTAATGAAACATGCCAAATTGTGCTAATTTACATAATTTTTGGCCAGGCTGTCATACAAAGAAAGCTTTTTTTTATGCTTTTTTTTTTTTTTTTTTTTTTGCATAGTAAAATAAAACCTGTAGGTGTATTATGCCTTTTTTGCCAAATAATTTTGTCAGATAAATACCTTTTTAAGGGGTTGTTTTATCGTTTTATAATGTTTCCTGTGGTGTACTTGATTTTTACATAAAAAAATAATTTAGATATGTCATAATTTAGAAATAAAAGGCATTTTCCTGCCCAGATTTTAGCCTCTGATTTGAACACCCTGTTTGAAGGGGCGTGTCTGCTGTGAGACTTAAGTGTAAACGCCCACTGCTGTGATTGGCCGCTGTGAGACTACAGTGTAAACGCCCACTGCTGTGATTGGCTGCTGTGATATTTTAGTGTAAACACCCACTGCTGTGATTGGCTGCTGTGAGACTTCAGTGTAAACGCCCACTGATGTGATTGTCCGCTGTAAGGCTACAGTGTAAACACCTACTGCTGTGATTGGCTGCTGTGATGCTAAAGTGTAAATGCCTACTGTTGTGATTGGCTGCTGTGAGACTACAGTGTAAACACCCACTGCTGTGATTGGCTGCTGTGATACTAAAGTGTAAATGCCTACTGTTGTGATTGGCTGCTGTGAGACTACAGTGTAAACACCCACTGCTGTGATTGGCTGCTGTGAGACTTCAGTGTAAACGCCCACTGATGTGATTGGCTGCTGTGAGACTTCAGTGTAAACACCCACTGCTGTGATTGGCTGCTGTGAGACTTCAGTGTAAACACCCACTGCTTTGATTGGCTGCTGTGAGACTACAGTGTAAACACCCACTGCTGTGATTGGCTGCTGTGAGACTTCAGTGTAAACGCCCACTGATGTGATTTGGCTGCTGTGAGACTACAGTGTAAACACCCACTGCTGTGATTGGCTGCTGTGATATTAAAGTGTAAACGCCCACTGCTGTGATTGGCCGCTCGCTGTGAGACTACAGTGTAAACGCCCACTGCTGTGATACTAAAGTGTAAACGCCCACTGCTGTGATTGGCCGCTGTGAGACTACAGTTTAAACGCCCACTGCTGTGATTGGCCGCTGTGAGACTACAGTGTAAACACCCACTGCTGTGATTGGCTGCTGTGAGACTTCAGTGTAAACGCCCACTGCTGTGATTGGCTGCTGTGATACTAAAGTGTAAACGCCCACTGCTGTGATTGGCCGCTGTGAGACTACAGTGTAAACACCCACTGCTGTGATTGGCCGCTGTGAGACTACAGTGTAAACGCCCACTGCTGTGATTGGCCGCTGTGAGACTACAGTGTAAACACCCACTGCTGTGATTGGCTGCTGTGAGACTTCAGTGTAAACGCCCACTGATGTGATTGGCCGCTGTGAGACTTCAGTGTAAACGCCCACTGATGTGATTGGCTGTGAGACTTTAGTGGAAACATCCACTGCTGTGACTGGCAACATCTGAAGATTTTTGCATATGAAATAGCTAGTATTACATGTGTAAATAATTTTTACTATTACAGCTCTCAAGGTTAACTAATTGTGAAAAGTGTTTATTATAGCATTATATTCAGATCTATAGCATTATATTTAGATCGTGGCATGAAAGGTTGCAGTGATGAGCATCGTAGCCGATCACAGACATGTTGAGCGCATGAATGCAGTGATCTCGTCACTGCAACTCGATTTCTAACGAACGCTTTTATCATAACTAACAGTGCAAACACAGTGTAAAAAAGAGATTTGTTGATTAAAATAGGAGTTTTGGTACGAGTCTAGAACTCAGTCACTGATAATCTCGCGCTGTGTGATTGACAGCTCCAGTGATTGTAAAGGGAGCGTTCTTTGATCGTTTTCTATATATGATTTAATCACAGTTTAAATAACAGATTATTTTCATCCTACTAAGAGAAACAATGTGAAGTTGAGCGTTTAGACACTGGTTTGATTTACTGACACATAGACAAAGAACATCTGACTGTACATGAATCATCTGGTCCCAGATCAGACATCAGAATTAACACGGTCACTCACATGTTGTGGCATGACTGTCGAGTCCATATCGTAAAAGTCTGTTTGCAAAGTCTGCGCCGAAATTGTTACTGATTTACCAAAGAATCCACAGTGAAATGTAGCGAATACAAATAATGCTGAGACTGAGACATTCACATTGTTGAAAATAAATAACCACATTAGGATCCATTGGAAGGTAATGTTATTTTTAGTCCGTTCGTCTCTCCTTGTCATCTCACTAACACACCAGTGGGCGGGGACAAAGTTGCAATGATGAAGTAGGCGTTGATCTTCTTCTGCAGAGGCGGTCTTTCACCAATGAGTCGTTCTCTGGGCATGGTTACAATAAAAGCTGTTTTTGGACTAACAAGAAAGTTGTCAGTTCTGAAACTTACAGGATATTCTTATAGTATGATCCCCTCTTATAAGTTAAAAGCTCAAGGAAAATTAGATAGATTTCTCCGTTCATGACCCCCTTTAACCAATTTTAGTAGTTTGTTCTTCCCTCATATTTAAATATATATAAAATATTTTCTTATATTTTGAAGGGTAATTAAAACCACTATTGTACATCTAGTACCTGTCTTTACAAGTACAGTTGCACATAATGAAATATATAAGCTTATCAAATGAGTCTTGTGATTTGTTATAGTCTTCTCTCTCTCGTTCTCTTGCAGTGTTTCATTACCAGATCAAGCTGCATCTTTTCAGCGACAGAAACATGACTTTGCTGGAGCAGCCAATGAAAGTGTCTCTGTTTGGGACGACTGATGAAAGGGATGACATCTCTGTCACTGTGTGAGTTACCTTATTTTAAAAGACGCTGTTTAATTTTTAAAATAAATTTTACAAATTCATTGGCCCCATAATTATTTGGACACTTACGTCACACATAAAAATGTCTGAAGTGGTCAAAAATATTTTAAAGAAATTTCAAATGCGGCTGCTAACCAGAGACACTAAAATACAAACACATGCCCTGTCTTTTGCACCCAGGCCCAGCCTGACCACCAACAGCACCATCTCCTTCCTGGTGACGTCTGACAAAGACATCGGAGAGCTGCTGATGCTGAACATCCACTGGGAGAAGGACTCCTATCTCTATGGCTTCTTCAGCACCAATCAGTTCATGATCCGCAGAATGAGGATTAAATCTGGAGAAACACAGTCCAAGTGAGTCATTTCAGCTTCATAGAGCCATACACTCACCTAAAGGATTATTAACACCATACTAATAGTGTGTTTGACCCCCTTTCGCCTTCAGAACTGCCTTTATTCTACGTGGCATTGATTCAACAAGGTGCTGAAAGCATTCTTTAGAAATGTTGGCCCATATTGATAGGATAGCATCTTGCAGTTGATGGAGATTTGTGGGATGCACATCCAGGGCACGAAGCTCCCGTTCCACCACATCCCAAAGATGCTCTATTGGGTTGAGATCTGGTGACTGTGGGGGCCATTTTAGTACAGTGAACTCATTGTCATGTTCAAGAAACCAATTTGAAATGATTCGAGCTTTGTGACATGGTGCATTATCCTGCTGGAAGTAGCCATCAGAGGATGGGTACATGGTGGTCATAAAGGGATGGACATGGTCAGAAACAATGCTCAGGTAGGGCGTGGCATTTAAACGATGCCCAGTTGGCACTAAGGGGCCTAAAGTGTGCCAAGAAAACATCCCCCACACCATTACACCACCACCACCAGCCTGCACAGTGGTAACAAGGCATGATGGATCCATGTTCTCATTCTGTTTACGCCAAATTCTGACTCTACCATCTGAATGTCTCAACAGAAATCGAGACTCATCAGACCAGGCAACATTTTTCCAGTCTTCAACTGTCCAATTTTGGTGAGCTCGTGCAAATTGTAGCCTCTTTTTCCTATTTGTAGTGGAGATGAGTGGTACCCGGTGGGGTCTTCTGCTGTTGTAGCCCATCCGCCTCAAGGTTGTGCGTGTTGTGGCTTCATAAATGCTTTGCTGCATACCTCGGTTGTAACGAGTGGTTATTTCAGTCAAAGTTGCTCTTCTATCAGCTTGAATCAGTCGGCCCATTCTCCTCTGACCTCTAGCATCAACAAGGCATTTTGGCCCACAGGACTGCCGCATACTGGATGTTTTTCCCTTTTCACACCATTCTTTGTAAACTCTAGAAATGGTTGTGCGTGAAAATCCCAGTAACTGAGCAGATTGTGAAATACTCAGACCGGCCCGTCTGGCACCAACAACCATGCCACGCTCAAAATTGCTTAAATCACCTTTCTTTCCCATTCTGACATTCAGTTTGGAGTTCAGGAGATTGTCTTGACCAGGACCACACCCCTAAATGCATTGAAGCAACTGCCATGTGATTGGTTGATTAGATAATTGCATTAATGAGAAATTGAACAGGTGTTCCTAATAATCCTTTAGGTGAGTGTATATAATAAATAAATATATAATATATTTATTTATTATATAAGGGTGAAGATGCAAAACAAACAGGGGTTACTGTAGTGAAAATAAGATGACCTGATGATTAATAAAAGAAACAAAATAAAGCAAAAAAATTCTCTTTTTGTTGTGAAGGGTAATATTCAAACCCAAGGCAGGAGAGTTTGGTTCTCTCATTCAGGGTGGAGATCCTGTCGTGTTTGTGAAGTCCAGCGAGACGCAGCAGAGCAGGAGAGAGGGGAGGTAAAGCCAGCTTTGCTTTCACTGAGAATTAGATATCAGGCCTTCATATACAAAACTTTCTGTCTCTCTCTCTCTCTCTCCATTTCTGGATTTTCAGGAAGCACAGACTGAAACATCACGGAAGCTTCTTCAAACAGGGCGTCAATGAAGCAACCGCAGATATGAGAAAAGAACCAGCGTCACTTCATGACGAATCAACAGAGGTCATGACAGAAACCACCACAAAACTAAACAACTTCATGAGGTCAACGGAGAGAACTTAAAGTCCCCATGAAATCAAAATTAACTTCAATAAAAAGTTTTTTTGTCTTTTAGTATGAACATGTTAGCTTTACTGTTATCTTTAAGCTTGTGTGCTCCAAAACAATGACAAAATTCACATTTAGAAGATATAAGCGTTCAAACTATATAGGGGATAGGGAATGATTCAGACAGTGCACTATATAGGGGATAGGGAATGATTCAGACAGTGTAAATATGCTTTCCATTTGGGCGAATAAAGTCTGGTTTCACGTTAGTGTCAGTGAACCGGGAGCGATCAGTGAGCGGATCATGTGATCGAGTCGGCGCAGACCGGAAAATGTATCGGACCCATTTAAATTCTGTATTTTAAAGCGATATGGAGGAGATCATGAGGAGAAACGGTTAGAGATTAGGAGGGAACTGCGGCTTTACCGAGCTCAGCGGCTCTGGACGAACTGTGATATAAACTAAACGCTATTGGCTATTTAAAAAAAAGGGGAGGAGCTGTTCCATATGCCCCGCCCTGTCTTTCTGTTTCATGGAAATTACGTCAACACTGAATAATGCTGTGCGTTTCAAGGCACTTCAGTGGGACTTTACAAGGGCTTTATGTAGAATTCAGAAACTCTTGTTATTAGCGACACCGGTGGCCATTAAGTGAACTGCAGCCAGCAACGCACAAGAGACTGAATGTGAATCAAGGCCCCGATATACTTCGCTTAGAAGTAAAAGAAGTAATAAATGCCTTTGCAGCGAAATACGACCATCCATACGCTGTCAATGCTGCTGAGAGCGATGTTTAGATGAATATTTCCTTTCAATAACAATATAAACATAACAGCAGCGGGAAAACAGCGGTTAAGAAAGCATCTGATCATAGCGATGTGGATATGTTTGCACCAGCTCTGCGATTCACCGGCATCATGTCCACAGATGAGGTAATTAAAACTACACTGTTATGATAGTTTGATTATAAAGTATATTTGAGACTATATTTGGCTATGTGAGACTATAGTTTGAATTAATCCCTTTTCTTTGCTTGATACATTGACATTATAGTACAGAATGGCTCTTTCAGCATTATCCTGAACATTGTATTCATTTCATGTGTCATTGAAGGGAAGAGAGGCTCTCGGGAGCGCATGTAACCGTCACATACTTTTGATTTTCATGGCAAAAGCGTCCCTAGGAAGTCGGGGAAGGTCTCATTTTTTTATGTTCTATTACAAGCTGTTCACACATTGGCAATACAAGTGATTTAATACATTCAAATTCTTACATTATAGCCTCTTTAAAATGTTTCGTGATTTTTATTTATGCTATTTGCACCAGATTTATCTGAAAGTTTTATTTTGATGAGAATGTAGGCTTGTGAGTTTCACAAATCACACTTCATCCCAAAATCAAAAGAAAAAATTATATGAAAAAGAATATATAAAAAAATTCTCATGACTGTAATGCATTCAGAAATTTTACTTTACCCTTAGTGATGATTCACATTACTGTTATAGAGTAATTTTACTTTATCAACATAAATTAAGGGAAATAATTTCTTATTTCTATTGATTTTGGGGAAAATTAAGATCATGTTCTTGACAGGTTTTGTGAGATTCACCCAAACATATATGATGTTTAATTTAGACATATTGTGTATTAAAGAATATTTATCTCTAGAGTGCAGAATAGATTTTGTAAGCAATACACAAGTCAAGATAATAATGAACTGAAGTGAAGTTGAAACAAAAGGCTTGTGTATATATACATATATTAACCTTTAATTATTGATACACATTCATCAGCTGTAGATTAACAATATTAACTGTGATCAGCTACCTCGCTTTGATGAAACTAAATGAAATCAATAGAGTTTAACATTCCAATCAGGTATATCCAATTGCTGTCATCAACAAATCAATGCAATTTGTATTTTTGCTGTATTTCAGGTGAATACCTTTGGTTATTTTTAAATATTATTTTTGTTTTGTTTCCTTTTTTGCTGTGCACGAATTGAAATGAAATGTCTGGGAATCTTAGTAACACATAGGTCCATATTTGTTCATTGGTGTACTAACAAATGATTGCTTAAAGCATTTTGTGTATTTATGTGTCACGATCATGCCAGGCTCTCCCTCGCTCACACTCACCAGAGTGCTGAACATGGACTACATTTCCCATCATCCTCTCTGTCACGCACTCACACACACACACACCTGACATTCAGACCATATCACCACCACTATAAATAGAGCACACACACGATCAGTCATCGTCTGGCCTTGTCTGAAGCTACAGACCTCTTACCTGATTGATAGTCCTGTTTACCACAATTTCTAACCCACTTACTGCTTCCAAGTCAACTACAAACCAATCTTCCCTTGTCTCATTGTGTGTGTGTGTGTACGGTACGTGTGTGCGCTCCACCAGATCTGTATGCAAAAGACTCAAAACTAGCAATAATGTCTATTCTCACCTTCAACGATCTGCAATATTATACCTGGTCATCGATTGTGTTCCTGCCAAAACCTGTTAATAAACACCTTTGAACTTTACCTGGTTTCCTGGTCATTTTAGTCATGCTATGACTTCTGAAATCTGTAGCAGTGGATTATTATAATCACTGTATCTGATTAAATTCATATTACTCTATGAAGCTCATATGAATAAATATTCATTTTAGAACTACTAAAGCCTTTCAATAACCGGCACTGAATATTCTGTATACAATAAAACACATTTATTGACTGTTTTGCTGTTGACCTCAACAAGTACTTGGAACAGTACAAGAAACTGTAATGTTCATTTACAGTGAAACAATGTTATATTTGGCCCTATCATACACCCAGCGCAATGCGACGCATGTGTTTTTTGCTAGTTTCAGCCCGACGCAGTTCTCATTTTCACGTCCAGCTCCACGTTGTTTAAATAGCAAATGCACTGGCGTCCATCTGTTCACCCATGGGTGTGCTGGTCTGAAAACCAGGTGTGTTCAGGAGCATTGTTGGCGCGTTGCTATTTTGAGGAACTGAAAACAACTGCACCATTGACCAACAAAAACCTGCTCTAAAGTCAATAGCGCAGTATTTTTTGTGTTATTTAATCAGGCACGTTAGTAATACGAGCCTATAGGCGGGTGCACAACGCGCATACACTCTGCTTATTACACACACAGGGACACGCAGCAACACATTTTTAAATATTAAAAATAAAATGATTCCTCTCTGGAGAAGCGTTCAGTCTTTCTGCTCACATGTAAATAGCGAATCCGCCATGGTGTAAGCTCTACTGGCTTTTAAAGGGAATGGGAGATGAGACTCTGATTGGTTTATTGCACGTTACGCCCAAAACACACCCATGACTGATTAAGAGACTAGGGACAACCCTTTTGGACCATGCGCCTGGCGCCCGACCGTTTTTCCGTCATTAAACTAGCAAAAGTGGATTTGGATAAGTGCACCTGCGCCATGAGCTTCAGACCATGCGCTCAGATCATTAAAATAGGGCCCAATGTGTTATCACGATACTGGAATTTCCAGCTTCAGTGCTATACCTTAAAAAATATTGATTTTCGATAACATGGGGAAAACTGCCATATATACCGCCATACAGACAATTTATCTCATTATTTTTTTTTATAATTTGGGTAGTATTGTTGTAATAGCTTACATGCAGCACAGAGAGGCTTTTATTTAAAAATCGTTAAACTATATTTACAAAAAAATGAAGTAAACAGTAATAAAATAAGAACAAATAAACATTGCAAATAAAAAGAACAAATTAGTTAAACATGGCTTTAAGTTTTTTTCAGGTGGGTATACAGTATATTCAAGTAGAAATACTACAGAAATGAAAGTAATCAAATGTAAAATAACACTGGATAGTTTTCATTGTAAAAATTAAATGCTTAGAATTAAAGTTACAACAGTTATTCAGTCAAGAGCAGAGAGTGATTTTCTTTGTCTTGTTCTTTGATTAATCAAGTCAAGTCAACTTTATTTATATAGCGCTTTTCACAATGCAGATTGTTTCAAAGCAGCTTCACAGTGTTAAACAGGAAAATAATGAACAGAATTTGATTCGGCTGTACAGCCGCTCTGGAGAAAACGGTGATGTCATCAGCTCATTTCAATTATCATATATATTCAAGCAATGTAGTTGATATAATTAATTTAGTTTAGTAATTCAATTTATTTGGATATTTATTTGAAAATGTTGTGTCCCCAACTGAGCAAGCCAGAGGCGACAGTGGCAAGGAACCAAAACTCCATCAGGTGTCCTAATGGAGAAAAATAAACCTTGGGAGAAACCAGGCTCAGTCGGGGTGCCAGTTCTCCTCTGGCCAATTAACAAACAGTGTATGATTATTATTTTGGCAACCTTACAGGTCAGAAGTCATATTAGATCGGAATATTCGAAAGATCGGAGGCATCACGCCGGAGACGGGTTTATTGAGGATGGCGTGTCGATTAAACAATTATTAAATAGGAATATTCGAAATATCGGAGTCATCACGCCGGAGATGGATCCATTGAGGATGCCATGTCGATGAGCAATTTCAGAGGGTAGACTAATTGACACGGTCTCTGCAGACACTTCAGGGATGAGGCGCAGGTCCACCATCTGATCTGGATACGGCCCGGATCCGGCTGACCTCGGGATAAACAGAGAGACTAACATTAGCGTAGATGCCATTCCTCTTATGACGTAACGAGTACATCAGGTGTTATGGGAAGTGTTCCCGGCTCCGGCTGACCTAGTTAATGCAGCCTAACAATTTGAATAAAATATAAATTAAAAATGTTTTATATGTATGCCATGGTAAAGAGATGTGTTTTTAGTCTAGATTTAAACTGACAGAGTGTGTCTGCTTCCCGAACAATGCTAGGAAGGCTGTTCCAGAGTTTAGGTGCTAAATAGGAAAAGGATCGACCGCCTGCAGTTGATTTTGATATTCTAGGCTTTGATATTAATGACAGACTTCAGCAGGTTTATTAGGCTGCTGTCACTTTAAGAGCGAATGCACGGATCCAATGTACTGTTACACAACATGCGTTTTCTCAACTATTTACGTTCCCAAACTGACTGTATTGACCTGAAAGCTCGCCAAGATGGGCATTTTGACAAAATTTTGTATGTATTTGACAGTTTCAGCACAATAAGTCACAGAAAAATAAGTCAATTTGGCACTCACGATCCGTTTGAGAGTTGGCTTTATGAGAGCGCCACTTATATAGATCAGTGGTGCGCGCGCTTTTGGTAACTAAATTAATGCTAGGTCTGACCATTTAAGTGACTATATTCTGATTATTGACCATATGCACAGAACATTTTAGGAACTTTCGTAATAATATAAGCCAGCTGGAACACTTCCGGTCAAATGTCACTTGTTGGTGTGTCGGTATCTTCAGTGTCCTGAGGTAGCTTTAACAGCATCAATGTGTAATACTTAGTTTATAATCAGAATATTGTCACTTAAATAGTCAGGCCTAGCATTAATTTAGTTATTCAAATGTAAGTGATGTTATAATGTTTAATATTGAGTGGAAAAATATTACTGGAAATGGTTAATATGAGCCTCTGCCGCCATCTACTGGTTATAGTGGCTATTACAGTTTTTTTATTCGCTTTGGTACTATTTTCACAAGCAAGGTGTACATTTTCGAAACTCGAAAGTGCTAATATCACAACAGATCATCAAAAATGCACTTTTTTCAAACATTTCAGCATATTTTCAATTGTGTTAGTACAATACACAAAACTACAAAGTATCCTTTTCACTACACAAAGTAAGCGTTTCATCTATATAACAGTAACTGCCTTTCATAAAGCTCTTACTATCAAACTTTTGATTTGCATCTCTTCTCGTTCAGTTTAATACATTTGTCTATTATTTAATCCAACTGATCTTAATGGTTAATCAATAGATGGTACATCTATAGATTTCTATAGATATTGATTCTATAGACATAATTTCTGCTTTGTTTGCAATTTCCGATATGGATAACCATATGAAATGAATTATTTTTACATTATAAGCGATTTATCTTAGATTATAACCACTATGTTCAAAGTGTGTCTGTATGTGTGTGTGTGTGTGTGTGTCCTGGTAAACTCTACATTATGGGGACAAAATGTCCCCATAATGTAGGTGGGACAGAAATATTTGCAATTTGTGAGCATAGAGCAGAATAGAGTATAAGGGAGAAGAAAATAGTCAATGACGGTGTAACATCAGACTGATCAGAAAAAGGGAGACTGATGGCATCAAATACAGATTACCATGGTAGAGACTGCCACATTACTGTAACTCACTCTTATAAAGGTCAACTACAGTATAGATTCATTCATATGGTACAGTGAGAACATTTACTGTATTGGCAGCAAACTCTGTTCTATAACCCAGAACCTCATGGCTGTGTCGTAACTTCATCACACCTTTTGATAACACACTGAATAGATACTATTACAAAGATTATGGATTCAGTTACATAAGTTAGGTAATGCAAGTGTATTTCTTATGTGGCATCTGCAGCCTGTTACTGTAGATTTCAGCAACTAGGGTGATTTGAAACATGTATCTCGCATTGTTTGCTATTAAATGAACTGATTGTTAAAAGTGCTAAATTGAAAGAAGATCATACTGTTGTGTTTCAGTGATTAAACCAAATGTGCTCATTACATATTACAATAATCTTGTGTTTGAAACAGTGACTAGCTGCGTTACAAGTGTGATCAGTTTGGATTTTTGTACTAAGAGTTTTGAAAATGTACACCTTACTTGTGAGCACCAAAGCGAGTAAAAAAATGTAATTAAAGTGTTTTCTATCAAATGTTGGATTTCCTACATCTTGAAACGTTCGGTTTAACAAATGGGGACAATCTCAGATAAGGATGAACAAATAATGTTTTTGGCTATCACATTTAAAATAACATTTGACGTGCTGGAAAAATGCTGCGTGTCCAATTACAGACATCGTTTCTTATTCCATAGCTTCAAGTCTTCATTGCAATCAATAAAACTGGTTTATTGGCAAATTAGGAAAGTGTGATAACTGCATTAAAATATAAACACAACATTAAAAAGTCAACCATTTATGGTTTAGTGTAGATGTACAGCGAGTACAGAAGACAGCTAAATTTTTTTCAATACTTTTAACAGTTTTCCTAAACTCTTAACACACCTACAACACACAATTTCCAAAACGATTAATTTCATGCTCAAAATCACACATTGTAAACTAAACTCCAACACTAATTTTCAAAATACAATAATACACTCACACAATACACTATGTCTACCAAAACCCTCACACATGTTCTCTTCCAACAGGAACATTTAGTCAATCATAGCACACTGTCATAAAAACACTAACACCAGATGAATATACAATAGACAGTATTTTATTGATCATAAATTGTGTCTTTTGAAGCCTCTCCACATTTTTGTTTTGTTGGGTTTAGTAAATGCATGCATTTTGTTTCTTTTGCTGCAGAAATTCAAAACAAAAAATGAATGACCCATCTCAGGGTAGCTTTATAGAATGCCCTTCAGTTTTATTTCATTATCAGCAATCACTGTGTTGACAATAGCAAGTTCCTGTTCTTCATTCAGGAGCTTTCCTCTGCCCCCTGAGGGAGGTGTTGAATCCTTAGATAGACAGAATACAGTTACATATTAGAAACCAGAGGCATATACTCACTGTAATACATGGTAAAAGTATTTACACTTTGCAATAGGAGAAGCGCTTATACACTACCTGTTGGTTTCTCGAAAATTCTGGATAATGGATGCCACCGTGTCCCGCTGAGATTTGGCTGTGCTCGTTCACCAGCCTCTCTGTATGATAGCCTCTCCCTTGCCCTTGTCCCATTCCTCTCCCTTGCCCTTGTCCCATTCCTCTCCCTTGCCCTTCTCCCATTCCTCTCCCTTGCCCTTGTCCCATTCCTCTCCCTTGCCCTTGTCCCATTCCTCTCCCTTGCCCTTGTCCCATTCCTCTCCCTTGCCCTTGTCCCATTCTTCTCCCGTGCCCTTGTCCCATTCCTCTCCCTTGCCCATGTCCCATTCCTCTCCCTTGCCCTTTTCCCATTCCTCTCCCTTGCCCATGTCCCATTCCTCTCCCTTGCCTTTTCCCATTCCTCTCCCTTGCCCTTGTCCCATTCCTCTCCCTTGTCCATGTCCCATTCCTCTCCCTTGCCCTTTTCCCATTCCTCTCCCTTGCCCTTTTCCCATTCCTCTCCCTTGCCCTTGTCCCACTCCTCTCCCTTGCCCATGTCCCATTCCTCTCCCTTGCCTTTTCCCATTCCTCCCCCACGCCCTTGTCCCATTCCTCTCCCTTGCCCTTGTCCCATTCCTCTCCCTTGCCCTTGTCCCACTCCTCTCCCTTGCCCATGTCCCATTCCTCTCCCTTGCCTTTTCCCATTCCTCCCCCACGCCCTTGTCCCATTCTTCTCCCTTGCCCTTGTCCCACTCCTCTCCCTTGCCCATGTCCCATTCCTCTCCCTTGCCTTTTCCCATTCCTCCCCCACGCCCTTGTCCCATTCTTCTCCCTTGCCCTTGTCCCACTCCTCTCCCTTGCCCATGTCCCATTCCTCTCCCTTGCCTTTTCCCATTCCTCCTCCACGCCCTTGTCCCATTCCTCTCCCTTGCCCTTGTCCCATTCCTCTCCCTTGCCCTTGTCCCACTCCTCTCCCTTGCCCATGTCCCATTCCTCTCCCTTGCCTTTTCCCATTCCTCCCCCACGCCCTTGTCCCATTCCTCTCCCTTGCCCTTGTCCCATTCCTCTCCCTTGCCCTTGTCCCATTCCTCTCCCTTGCCCTTGTCCCATTCCTCTCCCTTGTCCTGGTACTCATCTTCCTCTCCCTCGTACAGGCATTTTTCGTACTTTCTTTGTGTTGCTCTATATTGGTCCTTTTTCACACAAGATCGACCCAAAGAGGCCCTCTTTTACTGTATACCATATGGTCATGTGATTGAAAGAACATCAACACCTGATCCTAGATGGGAATCAGCTGTGATGTATATATTTGCATAAATACAGGGGATATATTTGTGTTTCAATTCACAATATAAAGCTGTTTATAAGGTTAGGTTTAAAACATGATGTTATCTGTTCTGACATACAGTGTTAAAGCCCTGGTAAATTTGGCAGTAAAAATCCATTGTTTTGGTCTTGGTTGAGCTTGTGTGTAAAATAAGTTCAAGCATTTTAAATTTGTGTTGTCTTTATGCATTTTGTGTCAAAGCAACAATAAATGTGTTAAGAGTTTAGGAAATTTGTTAAAAGTATTGAAAAAACTGTAACAGTTCACCGGAAATGCCCGAGCTGGCTTCTCAAAAACCAGGAAGTAACCGTGCATATGGTCAATTCGCTGTCGGAGAGAAGAGAGAGCAAGAACATGCAGCTGGTATCGGTATATCAATACTGCAGAAAAACAGTATTGGAACCATTTCAGGAAAAATATCTATACATATCGAAATATCGATATTTTGACAACACTAATGTGATAAATGGCAAATAAAGACATCTACACCAACCAAGCTGTTGAGATAGAGGAGAGATGACTGGCTTTTCTTAGAGAAACATTTGACAAGCAGCAGAAGATTCACACATCTCTTCATTTAATATCAAGTTAAATATTAAACATATGAAACAAATTGAAATGAAAGAGATTCAATCTACCATGAACAAGCCACACAATCACATGCACGCACATGTTCTGAGAAAACTGGAACAAGAACAAAACTGCCCATTAGGTCCAAACATGCTGTATATGTCCCAAATATTAAACACGTGATTCAAATGAACTCAAATGCCTACAAATCTGTCCTTCAGAAGAGTTTACTGAGAAACTGGGAGAAAGTTCACACTGAGTACATAGTGTGTGTGTGATGGGTAGCGTTAGTGTAAGGGGAGAGAATATACAGTTTGTACAGTATAACCACCATTATGTCAATGGAAAGTCACCCATAAAACATGGAAACCCAAGGTGTGTGTGTGTACGTGCGTGTGTGTGTGCGTGCATGTTAGTGTGTGTGTGTGTGTGTGTGTGTGTGCGTGTGTGCGTGCGTGCATTTTAGTTTGTGTGTGTGGTTCAGGTTAAGGACAAAATGACATTTTTGGTCCCCATGAGGAAAACAGATTACAAATCATTCAGCAATGTGTTTTTTTTAATTGAAAATGTAAAAATGCCTGTAGTTTTGTGTGATGGGTAGGTTTATGGGTAGGGTTAGTGTAAGGAGAGAGAATATACAGTTTGTACAGTATGACCACCATTATGTCTATGGAAAGTCACCCATAAAACTTGGAAACCCAAGGTGTGTGTGTGTGTGACTGTGTGTGTGTGTGTGTGTGTACGTG
The DNA here is from genome assembly GCA_039654625.1 of Rhinogobio ventralis. Lineage (NCBI taxonomy): Eukaryota > Metazoa > Chordata > Actinopteri > Cypriniformes > Gobionidae > Rhinogobio > Rhinogobio ventralis. The sequence goes on along the minus strand of CM077200.1, from coordinate 2,946,136 downwards.
CGTGTGTGTGTGCGTGCGTGTTAGTGTGTGTGTGTGTGTGTGTGTGTGTGGGTGTGATGGGTAGGGTTAGAGTAAGGGGAGAGAATATACAGTTTGTACAGTATGACCACCATTATGTCTATGGAAAGTCACCCATAAAACATGGAAACCCAAGGTGTGTGTGTGTATGTGTGACTGTTTGTTCGTGTGTGTGTGTGTGTGTGTGTGTGTACGTGCGTGTGTACGTGCGTGTGTGCGTGTGTGTTAGTGTGTGTGTGTGGTTCAGGTTAAGGACAAAATGACATTTTTGGTCCCCATGAGGAAAACAGATTACAAATCATTCAGCAATGTGTTTTTTTTAATTGAAAATGTAAAAATGCCTGTAGTTTTGTGTGATGGGTAGGTTTAGGGGTAGGGTTAGTGTAAGGAGAGAGAATATACAGTTTGTACAGTATGACCACCATTATGTCTATGGAAAGTCACCCATAAAATTTGGAAACCCAAGGTGTGTGTGTGTGTGTGTGCACATAGAGGGGTAAAATAAGCATGCAAGGCACATATCCATCATATCTGAACACACATACTGTACAGCGGTGGAGTTGCTCACACGCCATACGGCAGTAAACAGTGAGACAGTGTGAGATTTTAGATGAACCTGCTTAAGAAAAGAAAAGTCATGAAATAATGAATTAATATAACGTTCATTCAAAGTTATCTGGTCTTTAATAATGCTCTCAAAACATTAGCACAAAAACGTTATTTATGCATAATTCAGAAACGTTTTAGCTCATCTAATGTTTTTTAAATTTGACTTGTTTTACACTGGTAAAAATGATTCTGTGGTGAAGTAAATACTACAGAAAAAACAAATGACATTTCTACATGAAAAAAGTTAGTTCAGGCAAGAATTGAAAAAACAAAGTAAATTCTATACTCAATTCAAGCTTGTAGAAATGAAAGCGTAAATATCAGCATTATAAAATGCAGTATAACTACTCAACTTTGCTGATGCTGGTGTTCCCATCATGCACTGTGGCTTGAATAAATAATGAGGTTGATTTTTCACAGTTTTCCAGCTGTATTTACACTGTTTTATCATTTCTTTTGTTGTTAGATTTAGTGAATTGCCATTTTGTGACATTTGGAGTCATTTTCAACTCAAAATGACACATTCATATCAAAAACGATCCATCGAATGTTAACTTATTCACATTCATTTTACAGCTCTGTATTCGTACTGGATGACATTTATTGACATATTGACTATTTTAATGAAAAACATCTGAGAGATGTGTTACTGAAGCATTCTCTGCTTTGAAAGAGGAACATCTATAAAGGCTATAACAGTGTTTTAATAAAATCAATGTCTTATTTCAATAAACAAATGGTGATTTAGCTGTTGCATGTGCCATAAAATAACAAGTCATCCAGCTTTATTTTTATCATTGATGAATCTGTCATGTAAAATGAGACCAATAAATTAGCTAAAGCAAAAAATGTCTTTAACCGTTTGAATCATCAAACGTTGCCATCTCTGCAGTTGGATAAAACTTGTGGTTCAAGCAGAACTAGTTTATTTGGGCATCTGCTCCTGTTTACTGTAAAAGACCTTTTATTATAATTGTACAAACGTCCACCTTCAGCTCGTGGTTCACGTGTCTTTTTGCAGTGAAATCTTAACTGATTTTTAGTACACTTTAACTTTTATATTGTTAGTAATATTGCGAGATGAACACTTACTGGACTGAAGCAACTTAGGTTTACTTGATTATTTATACTTTATTTTATAGAAAAATCATCTTATCATGTGAGTCTCAAATATGATCATCAGGCTTTTGAGGAAGGTTTATTTGTTCATCTCTCAATCATTATACACCGATTATACACCGATCAGACATTATGCCTTCGCTCCCCACGTGCATCAGTGAGCCTTGGCCGCCTATGACCCTGTCTCCGGTTCTCCACTGTTCCTTCCTTGGAGCACTTTTGATAGATACTGACCACTGCAGACCGGGAACACCCCACAAGAGCTGCAGTTTTGGAGATGCTCTGACCCAGTCGTCTAGCCATCACAATTTGGCCCTTGTCAAACTCGCTCAAATCCTTACGCTTGCCCATTTTTCCTGCTTCTAACACATCAACTTTGAGGACAAAATGTTCACTTGCTGCCTAATATATCCCACCCACTAACAAGTTGCTTTGATGAGTTAAAGCAATGTAAAAACATGTGTTGTCATAACTTATTGATCATATCGTGTGCAAACTTTCATTTTATTTTAATATTTTGTCAAATAATTCAATAAACTGTTCCATTAGAAGAAAAAAATAAGTTTTTTCGGATTATTATTTCACATGTCAGGCTTTACAGGGTTAACAGACTTAGTTCAGAGCAGCGTGCAACTTGAGCACATGTCAGGTGATTTTGACTGCCACACTTTCACTAAACGTGCAAGAAGGTTCACACTAACGCAAGGTGATATTTTGTGTCTAATTATAGTGCAAAAAGTGTTTGGAAGATGCAGCACGGCTCATGAATCATCACAGGCTCTTTTCCCAATCCTGCTTCATTGCTAGTCACCATAAAATCAACCTCTCATTCACAATGAATGAATTCCTGCCATCTTTTCAATGCAAAACAATACATAGATGCACATATATTGGGTGAAACAGCATGTTCATCTAGACCTGTCAATCACAACACAAGAGTAAACACATAAACAGCTGCTTTCTTCTTTACATCCAATTTATTAATAATGCATGCAGTTCAGGAGGAAACTTATCATGTTCTCTCCATCTAATATAGAAATATGTGACCCTGGACCACAAAACCAGTCATAAAGGTCAGTTTTTTTTTATTAACTGAATAAATAAGACAATATTTGGCTTAAAATCTGGAATTTGAGGGTGCAAAAAATAAATTTCATTAAAGTTATTAAATAGTTATCCATATGAAGTCCTTAGCAATGCATATTTCTACTAATAAAACATTTTGATATATTTACAGTAGGAAACTTACATGATATCTTCATGGAACATGATCTTTACTTAATATCCTAATGATTTTTTGCATAAAAGAATAATTTTGTCCCATACAATGTATTGTTGGCTATTGCCACAAATATACCCGTGAGACGCAGGACTGGTTTTGTGCTCCAGTGTCACATGTGAAATCATGAAATTATGTATAATTCTGTTTTCAATCAATATTTGTTATGATTATATAAAAAATGCATGGAAATTCAGATAAAATCAACAAAATTTGCAATAATATTTTATTGCATTATACGCCAAGAACTAAATGCACAAGATGTGATTGTGTTTTTGTAGCAGGACAAAACCCATAAAATAACCTCTGATTTCTCACATAAACCAGCTGTTTACTATTTATAAACTAAGTTTTTTATGATCAGCTATTTGAAGAATGATTTGCATGTCTGTTCTTAGTAGACGCTCAGAGTTCATGGGACTGATGAAACCAGGACAGAACAGCAATAACTCACAGCACGAGTCTGGAAACAAGTGAAGAGGTTAGAAAGAAGAGACAAAGAGAGGCTTTGAAAAATGTTCTGTCCTGTGTCTCTGTCCTTCCTGTTGGTGATTGGTCAGATGAAGGGGTGTTGGTGTGACCCACAGTACACTCTTAACAACAAAGGTTCCTTACTGGCATCTATGAAGAACCTTTAACATCCATGGAATATTATTACCTTTATTATTATTATAAGGTTCTTTAAAGGTTCTTCAAATTATTGAAATGTTCTTAAAGGAGTAGTTCACTTTACTCACCCTCAAGACACCCTAGGTGTATATGACATTCTTCTTTCTGATGAACAGAAAATATCCATATTTAAAACTTTATAATGTAAAATATCTAGCTTCCGCCAGACCGCCTTCTGTATTCAAGTGTGTGTGTGTGTGTCTGTGAGAGAGTGTCTGTGTGTGTGTGAGTGTGTGTGTGTCTGTCTGTGTGTGTGAGTGTGTCTGTATGTGTGTGTCTGTCTATGTGTGTGTGTCTGTCTGTCCGCCTGTGTGTGTGTCTGTCTGTGTGTGTGAGTGTGTGTGTGTGTCTGTGTGTGTGTGTCTGTCTATGTGTGTGTGTCTGTCTGTCTGTCCGCCTGTGTGTGTGTCTGTCTATGTGTGTGTGTGTGTGTCTGTCTGTATGTGTGTGTGTGTGTGTCTGTCTGTATGTATGTGTGTGTGTGTCTGTGTGTGTGAGTGTGTGTCTGTGTGTGTGTGTGTCTGTCTGTCTGTGTGTGTGTGTCTGTCTGTCTGTCTGTCTGTCTGTGTATGTGTGTGTATGTGTGTGTGTCTGTGTGTGTGTCTGTCTGTCTGTGTGTGTGTCTGTATGTGTGTGTGTGTGTGTCTGTATGTGTGTGTGTATGTGTCTGTTTGTGTGAGTGTGTCTGTGTGTGTGTGTCTGTCTGTTTGTGTGTGTGTGAGTGTGTGTCTGTGTGTGTGAGTGTGTGTGTCTATCTGTGTGTGTGTGTCTGTATGTGTGTGTGTGTGCGTCTGTATGTGTGTGTGTATGTGTCTGTTTGTGTGAGTGTGTGTGTGTGTCTGTGTGTGTGTGTCTGTCTGTTTGTGTGTGTGTATCTGTGTGTGTGCGCGTGTGTGTGTGTGTCTGTGTGTGTGTCTGTCTCTGTGTGTGTGTGTGTCTGTGTGTGTGTGTGTCTGTCTCTGTGTCTGTGGGGTAAAAGGCCCCCCTCGCCATCCCATACATTTATACGATTTTTTTAAACAAAATAAATCACTTTTATGATTTATTTTCACACAAAATCTATTGCTCCATAACAATCTTTTTTTCTCATTGTGAAGAACATCTAAATAACCTTTTGGAAAGATCCCGTGGATGTTAAAGGTTCTTCATGGAACCATCAATGCCAATAAACAACCTTTATTTATAAGAGTGTATGGCATCACTGTGAAAATTAGTTTAAAGGAACACGCCGACTTTTTGGGACTTTAGCTTATTCACGTATCCCCCAGAGTTAGATAAGTCCATACATACCATTTTTATCTCTGTGCGTGTCATAACTCTGTCTAACGCACCCACCGCTAGCCTAGCTTAGCACAAAGACTGGAGGTAAACGGCTCCATCTAGCCTACTGCTCAATAAGTGACAAAATAACGCCAACATTTTCCTATTTACATGTTGTGATGTGTATAGTTACATCGTGAACTAAGACCGACGGAAAATGAAAAGTTGCAATTTTCTAGACCGATATGGCTAGGAACTATACTCTCATTCCTGCGTAATAATCCAGGAGCTTTGCTGCCGTACCATGAGTGCAGCGGCGCAATGATATTACACAGCGCCTGAAAATAGTCCCCAGCACGCTCTCTGTGCAAGCAGTTGGTTATGTTGACGGAAGTTAGCCTATTTTCATGTAAATAGGAAAATGTTGGCGTTATTTTGTCACTTATTGAGCAGTAGGCTAGCTGGAGCCGTTTACCTCCAGTCTTTGTGCTAAGCTAGGCTAGCGGTGGGTGCGTCAGACAGAGTTATGGTACGCACAGAGATGAGAATGGTATGTATGGACTTATCTAACTCTGGGGGATACGGTGAATAAGCTAAAGTCCCAAAAAGTCGGCGTGTTCCTTTAAATATATATATTTTTAAATAAATTGAATTGTACAAAAATAAAATGTATTGTGAAGTGAAAAATATTATGAAATAAAATTACAGAATTTATAAAGGGTCACTGGAGTGATTTAAATTTGAGGTTAACCAGTCAATGTTGCATCATATAATAGAAAACCATTGCAACAGAATCTGAAGAACATTGCTGGGTTTCTCACAGCAAAGATTTCACCATTCTTGACTTTCATTGCATTGTTCACCACGGTCACTTTTTTTAGGGAGCAATTTCACATTTTTATGTCTCTCTTGTGGGACATGCTCCTCTTAACCCTTATACACAGGAAAAGTGTCATCTGCATCTGAAGGTTAAAATGTGCCTGTGGAGGCACGCGCGTGCCTCATAAATAAACGCCTGACATCAGAGACGCACCGCACACTGAACAATGGCATGCAGAACATATGGACACACATACGCCATAAATTCCAGACCATATCATGCACATAACATGTTCCTGTTGATATGGGACAAAGCTGAAATTAAATATAAATATTAGAAAAAAACAACAACTATTAAATTAAAAGTAGAAATGTTGCCTTAGAACTAATGTTGCCCTACAAATAAGTTGAAGAACTAAAATTAGCATACTATAACTGGAAAAAATAAACACTAAAGCTGAACTAAAACAAAATAAAATAAATTAAACCAAAATAATAACATTTAAAATAATAATACTAATAATAATAATAATAATAATAAACAAGACAAAACTACTAAAAGTCAACCTGAAATTACTATAAATGATAATTCAATATACACAGATCAGGCATAACATTATGACCACTGACAGGTGAAGTGAATAACACTGATTATCTCTTCATCACCTGTTAGTGGGTGGGATATATTAGGCAGCAAGTTGATGTGTTAGAAGCAGAAAAAATGGGCAAGCGTAAGGATTTGAGTGAGTTTGACAAGGGCCAAATTGTGATGGCTAGACGACTGGGTCAGAGCATCTCCAAAACTGCAGCTCTTGTGGGGTGTTCCCGGTCTGCAGTGGTCAGGATCTATCAAAAGTGCTCCAAGGAAGGAACAGTGGAGAACCGGCGACAGGGTCATGGGCGGCCAAGGCTCATTGATGCACGTGGGGAGCAAAGGCTGGCCCGTGTGGTCCGATCAAACAGACGAGCTACTGGAACTCAAATTGCTCAAGAAGTTAATGCTGGTTCTGATAGAAAGGTGTCAGAATACACAGTGGATCGCAGTTTGTTGTGTATGGGGCTGCATAGCCGCTGACCAGTCAGAGTGCCCATGCTGACCCCTGTCCACCGCCGAAAGCACCAACAGTGGCACGTGAGCATCAGAACTGGACCACGGAGCAATGGAAGAAGGTGGCCTGGTCTGATGAGTCACGTTTTCTTTTACATCACGTGGATGGCCGGGTGCGTGTGCGTCGCTTACCTGGGGAACACATGGCACCAGGATGCACTATGGGAAGAAGGCAAGCCGGTGGAGGCAGTGTGATGCTTTGAGCAATGTTCTGCTGGGAAACCTTGGGTCCTTCCATCCATGTGGATGTTACTTTGACACGTACCACCTACCTAAGCATTGTTGCAGACCATTACACCCTTTCATGGAAACGGTATTCCCTGGTGGCTGTGGCTCTTTCAGCAGGATAATGCTCCTGCCACAAAGCAAAAATGGTTCAGGAATGGTTTGAGGAGCACAACAACGAGTTTGAGGTGTTGACTTGGCCTCCAAATTCCCCAGCTCTAAATCCCATCGAGCATCTGTGGGATGTGCTGAACAAACAAGTCCAATCCATGGAGGCCCCACCTCGCAACTTACAGGACTTAAAGGATCTGCTGCTAACATCTTTGTGCCAGATACCACAGCACACCTTCCGGGGTCTAGTGGACGCCATGCCTCGACGGGTCAGGGCTGTTTTGGCAACAAAAGTGGGACCAACACAATATTAGGATATAGTGGTCATAATGTTATGCCTGATCGGTGTATATAACAGTATAACAGTCTGAGACGCATGACCCAAACCAGAATCATTATATTGAGCAATATCAATTTACAAACTAAAGTAGGGAACAATAATATACATAAGAAAATACACAAATGTAATTAAATCTAATTTGTATATCTATTATTCTGTGCATATATGCTTAAACGGGTTCATGTGTATAAAACAATATAATATTCAGTACAATAAACAAAAGCATAATCTTCGGACACTCAAGGGGTGGATATATATTTTTTTTTTAAATAAATAAATAAATAATGGAATAAAATAATAAAAAGAAATACAAAAAGGTTCATGTGTATAAAAGAAACAATAGCAATAGTACAAAAAACAAAACCATAATCTTCAGACTCTTAAGGGGTGGAAAATTAATAAATAAATAAATAAAATCGATGCAAATCAATAGACTTGGAGCAGTGCTTAGCCTCGAGCGACACCTAGTGGACAGACTAATCCGGTTCCCCCAGGCGTCGACGGCTGCCTGTAGTTCTGTCGTTCGTCCAGTGCGGCAGGTGGCGCTACCGTCTCACACTCGCATCAGCAGCGCCGCCCGGTTCCTCAAAATCTCTCCCATCCGCAATTTAATGATGTTTGAGCTTCTTTGAGCTTCTAAAACCGATGATAGCTCTTTATTAAACCAAATGTCCCAGAAGTGAGCAGACTTCTGTAGATCAACGATAAAAGCGGTCGAGGAAGGCGCAGACATGTCGGCCAGCGCTGTTTATGTGTTAGATCTGAAGGGGAAGGTAAGATAACGGTTCGCTAGCACTGAAGGCTAAAGCTAATACACATCAAACATGAACCTGAGGGGATTTAAATGGAATTATTATCAATTAAAATCATTAAACGTGTTTCCCTGGCCTGAAAGCTACGAGGGTTTTTAACAGTCATGTATTATTTAATGAAACTGAGATTAAAAGACTTAATAAAGACTTAATAAACAGCTCCTTAATAACTGATATATTTGTTTATATAACGTTAGTGACTCTGATAACAAAAGTCAATTGTTATCAGTCACTAATTAATAAAGAGCAGATATTTTTTCCCTTCCTTATTCTTTAGTTTATTTGTCTCCATCCTCGTGCTTTAGTTTGTTTAATAAGATATAATTCATCTGTCACTTTTGTAAAGCATTTCGAGTTAAAATAGCTTGAAATATGCTTTATAAATGCAGTTTATTTTCAGTTGTTTGTTTTTGTTCTTGTTTAATAATACTATAGTATTACCTAAAATACTACAGTATTACCACAGTACAAGTAATGTAATGGTACATGTGCAAAAAAAAGCTATTGTATAACGATGAGTGCCATTTTGGTACTTTTTAGTGACATAAACACTAAAACACACGTCTGTCTTTACATGAAAAGTGTTAGTGGAGTAAATTTGACATGTGAATATACTAGGGATGCAATGCACTGATATTACATTTTTGGCAGATACTGATAAGTCTCTATAATTGAAAGCCGATAACCGATATATTTATCGATAAATCTAAATCCAAATTTCTATATCATTTTTGAGAGCCTGATTACAAAAACAAAAGTCATGTCCCAAGCACACAATTATGATGTTCTCGTTATAATTTTATGTAGCCTATTTAACATACTTGCTTAAAGGGTTAGTTCACCCAAAAATGAAAATCCTGTCATTAATTACTCATGTCGTTCCAAACCCGTAAGACCTTCGTTCATCTTCAGAACACAAATGAATGTCCCCTCCATAGACAGCAATTTAATTAACACTTTCAAGGTCCAGAAAGGCAGTAAAACATGGTTAAAATAGTCCGTGTGACTCCAGTGGTTCAACCTTAATGTTATGAAGCGACGAGAATTCTTTTTGTGCTCAAAAACAAACAAAAATAACAACTTTATTCAACAATTTCTCTCTGGCCTGTGTCAGTCTCCTATGCAGTTTCCGTTGTAAATACAGTACAACTCCCGCACATGCGTCGTGGTGCTCATGTGAACAGCATCGGCAGCCGTAGATCTCGAGAGAGCTGCACTGCTTACAACGGAAACTGCGTAGGAGACTGACACAAGCTAGACCGAAATTGTCAAAGTTATTTTTGTTTAGTTTTGCACATTAAAAATGAACATATATCGCCCTATACCGATATGGTGGCTCATTTATCGTGCATCCCTAGAATATACAAATCAAACAGCATATAATATTTAAATGCATTTTATTTTTCAGCTCTAACTACACATTTAAGCTTTATTTTATTTACAGTCATTGCAGCAGTATAATCTGAATATGTTTAAATTTCAAGTATATGTTGTTAAACAAAGTTTTGCATGTGTAACTGACTAGTCTGATTGTTTAAACTGCTCATTCCTGGCCTTAGTTACCACCATGCATGGTTACTTTAGTAGTGTCTCTGGGTTAATACGGTTACATCCTGGTCTGTTAGCAGCCCCTAGAAAGCCATTCAGAAAATATCTGTCTCAGTCGGAAAAAAAATCAGCAAATATTGGAAATGTCTCTTTGATGGCAGTCAGTGAATTTGAATTGCTGTGCAGTGAGAGCTGTGTGTGTGTTCAGGTCCTGATCTGCCGTAATTACCGCGGTGATGTGGACATGTCCGAGATTGAGCATTTTATGACCCTGCTGATGGATAAAGAGGAGGAGGGCACGCTGTCGCCCATCCTGGCTCACGGTGGAGTTCGCTTCATGTGGATTAAACACAACAACCTGTACCGTATCCTTCCACACTGCAAACCTGCAAACTGCTATTGGACTGCTTTATCATTGCTTGTAATAGAGTGTGTAGGGCCCTATGAATTTTAGGGCCCGTTTTATTTTTTTCCTAGATTCCGTATTTTCCGTGTAAGCATGGTCTAATTAATTGAAATCATGAAACTTATACAATTTGACAACAAATTATTAAAAGTTTAACAAAAATGACATGTTTTGGGCCCTATGAAATGTTTTTTTTTTTCCTTTTCAAATTCCATTTATTTTTACCAAATTCTGTGTTTTCTGTTTTAAGTTTTCTGGGTTACATTTTAATAAATTAAAAAAGCATGTCTAATTAATTTAATTCATAAAAACAACAATTTATTAAGTTTATTTATTTCTGTGATTTTTTTTCTTTTTTTTTTTTTTTCTTTTTCTTTTTCAGAAATTGTTTTAATTTTTCTGGCAATCAAATGAAGGCATAAAACATTAATTTAGGTGTAACAGTAGAGTTCTTCTAATAAACTTCTGTTATTATTCTTATTTCATCTTCTAGTCAATGACTTGTCAATAGTTTTATATTGTACCATTGTTTATGTATTTGATTACATGATTTGCATTGCTTCATTATGAAGGATTATGATTTTTGCTATAATCGAGCTGCCCTATTAAAGACACAATATGTAATATTTTTGGATTAAAATATCCAACAACCACTAGAACAGTGTTAATATATTTTGTTGACGTCTGTTCCATTATCCCAAATGTTTCCAAGAATGTTTAAATCCAGAGAAATAAACAATTTTAACCAGGACACGGGCCGTGATCAATGACATCATACCCGCGTTACCCTCGATTTCCTCGATTGTGTTTTATTAGACAAGTGAGCAACTGTTTGGATCATTCATCAAAAGAAAACTAATAATTGTTATATAGCTCAACACAGTTGTTTAAATCTTGTTTTCTTGATTTACCGCGAGTACCATGTTTTACCATGCCTAATATGGATCTAGCTCACTGCAGTGTGAACAAGTGTCTCTTAGTCACTGCTGAGCGAACGCACAGAGTAGCATTATAACATAACTTTCAACACACTCAAATGTATCTAATATGATAAAACAGTGCTGCGTTCCCCCACATACACAGGAGCAGAAGAATAAAAGCGCCGTAAAATCCAGGCGTCATCAAGCTACACCTTTGTTTTGAATAAGTGACCTCTAGCAGCGAAAAGTTACATATTGTGACTTTAAGTAGTTATTTAATTTATAGTTATGAGTATGACAGGGCTAGTACCAGCTTTAAAATATCGGGATCACTGGATGAGCCACAATGTAACTGTTATCAAAAATTATTCATAACTTTATTGTTTAATTGTCTCTTTTAATCATGTTTTGTCTCTTAACTGCTGACAAACAGTTGTTGCAACATCCAAAAAGAATGCTTGCGTCTCCCTGGTTTTCTCCTTCCTCTACAAAATTGTTCAGGTACATTTTATGTGAATTGTTCATTTCTCTTTTAGGCTTAAAGTGATTTAAGGCTTATTGGACCATGATTATTAGGGCCAGTTATTGTGGCATTAACACAAGGGGGCGCTAACACCTTTGTTAATCAGCCGATCCGACACTGATAATAATCTCAAAATCAGCTTCATTAATATATTGTTTTATTTCATGATCACTTGCTTTATTCTAACTGGTTTGTTTTTCAGGTTTTCTCCGAGTACTTTAAGGAGCTGGAGGAGGAGAGTATCAGAGATAACTTTGTCATTATCTACGAGCTGCTGGATGAGCTCATGGACTTTGGATACCCTCAAACTACTGACAGCAAGATCCTTCAGGAGTGAGTTCGTGTTTGATTTTCTTTTATGAACAGACATTCAATGGGAAGTCTTTTTTAATCATTAAAGTGCCCCTATTATGCTATTTAAAGGTTATTTGGGGTCTTTTGGAGTCTCCTACAATAGGTTTACATGCATTAAAGGTCAAAAGGATTAAGGATTCAGTCTAAACCCTGTCTTTCCGAGACCCTTCTCTGCTCTGATTGGTCAGATGGCTCAGTCTGTTGTGATTGGTCTACTCTGCTCTTATTGGTCAGATGGCCCAGTCTGTTGTGATTGGTCTACTCTGCTCTGATTGGTCAGAAGGCCCAGTCTGTTGTGATTGGTCTACTCTGCTCTGATTGGTCAGATGGCCCAGTCTATTTTGATTGGTCTACTCTGCTCTGATTGGTCAGATGGCCCAGCCTGTTGTGATTGGTCTACTCTGCTCTGATTGGTCAGATGGCCCAGCCTGTTGTGATTGGTCTACTCTGCTCTGATTGGTCAGATGGCCCAGTCTGTTGTGATTGGTCTACTCTGCTCTGATTGGTCAGATGGCCCAGTCTGTTGTGATTGGTCTACTCTGCTCTGGTTGGTCAGATGGCCCAGTCTGTTGTGATTGATCTACTCTGCTCTGATTGGTCAGAAGGCCCAAATGATCTGCACTTTGTGCTTTGAAAGTTTTACATCGTTTTAAATGTATATTCACAAACAGCTGTATTTAACACTACATGAACTGTACAATCTGAAAAAGCATAAGGGGCACTTTCAAAAGTTGTATTTCAAGCGAGATAATGTAATGTGTGTCTCAACTGAAATAATTCCAGGCTGTTCTCTGATCCAGCAGATGTCACTCAGTCATATTTTTGCAGAAATTTTTCCAGCTGTATGTTTATTTTGCCCATGTCATTGTGTGTGTGTGTGTGTCAAAACACAGATACATCACGCAGGAAGGTCACAAGTTGGACACAGGAGCTCCGCGGCCCCCTGCGACTGTAACCAACGCCGTCTCCTGGAGGTCCGAGGGCATCAAGTACAGGAAGAACGAGGTTTTCCTGGACGTCATCGAGTCTGTCAACCTCCTGGTATGTTTTTAGAAACACCTCGTTTCTTAGATGTCTCTAGACATGCTCAGAATAAACACAGGAATCCATCATAACAAACAGGACACAGGCTGCAGGAACATCCATGTCATTGTGCTTCAGTCGTGTAAAATTATGAACCTGCGGTTTTTATAAAAGGTTTAACACTTTTTAGCTGGATCAGAATAACATGTTGAAAGAGGTCCAGGTGATGAGCTTAAGGAATGAGACGAATCATGTTAACTGATAGAGCTGGGCGATTAATGTTACGGTTTTGGCTTCTGCAGTTATGAAAGCAAGATAATTGAGAGAATGTTTTTTGTGCCGCATTTCTTTTTGCAGTGATGCTCTCACTTTGTCAGTTTTTAAAAAAAAAATTATATATATATTAAAGTTTAGTAGTTTGTTTTTCTGCTGAATTATATTTAAAGTAATATTTAAATATTTTACATTTAATTAAATTTTTTTATTTCAATTTATATTTAAAGACAAGGTTTAAGTCCACGTTCAATAAATGCATGATGTCAGTGAGTATCTCATTTATAATTGATTATGATTTTCTCCCAATTAACTAATTATTTAATTTATGAAACAGATCGGTCCAGCTTTAAAATCTGACTGTTAGCCACATATAAAATTAGAAAACTGTTTTAAAAAAAATACAGTAATGAACTGTTACTTTATTATTAAAATTAGTATTAATAAATGTAATAATTTGTAATTAAATAAAATGATAAAAAAAAATTTTTTATGCCTCTTTCTTTTAGATTGTTGTTTATCTGTGATTGGTCTAAAGGCCCCGACATACTCGTTCTTCGCTTTGAGTAAAAAGTTCGAAATACGTGTCCAGCGAAATACTATTGCAGGGTTTTTCCTGGGTCAAAAATGGTCTTCGGTGGTGGCTGACAGACATGGTCATACACACACACACAGTAAAAAGTACCCTACCCACGTGATCTGCGAACACCATACTGACAATAAATTTGTAATTTTTGCTTATCTTAGTTTGATATCTCATATTATGTATGATCTCTTACCTTGTTTCTTTTGTTCCTCGTTTTTTACACTATTTACTGATTATTGTTTTGGTATATAATCATATCAATATTAAAAAGTAGCATTAAAAAAAATTAACAAATAGCCTTATTTTCTACCATATACAATTTAATAAAATTATCAGCTAGCTAACAACAACTTTGTTCTGGTTTCACCTAACTCCAGTCTAAACTAAATGATTTTATATATTTTACTACACATTGTCAATATAAATAACTTGAAAATACTGTGGATTATTAAGACTAATTCTTACTAACCACTCTTGCTAAATGGGGTAAGCACACTTGAGTTCTTATTTCAGAGTTGTTAGATGATTAAACTGATTCGTGAGTTCAGTGTTGGACAGATCAGTTGTTTTAACCAGTCGTTAAAATGATTCGGTTCAAAGGAGTCATTAGGTCTCGAATCGGACATTAGCGGACGCGTTGTGTGCGAATCCCGTCTGTTAGAACATCGCGAAAGATTTGTCAACACAGAAAACACTTCATAACTGAATGAAGTTTATTGAAAGTAGGCCTATGGTTTATGTCAGCTGGTCAGAGAAGAGTAAATTTTTCGGAAGAAATTGTCCGAATGCGCCACGTGCAACATGGATTCGGTCTTCCGACCTTTTGATTTTGATTAATATGTGAAATATGAGATAATGCTTATTTTGAAGACAGAGAGAGTGTGCGCGCGGAAGAGGAGCTCTCTGCTCGTTCTCTCTGTCACTCCCTTAACATGTGCCCTATCACAAGCGCATCAGTCATCTACATCACTCATACATCACAATAACTGATCCAATAAGGCTTTGGCGGGACAAAAATGAGTTTTGGCGGTTGGCAAAAAAATGTCAATGCAGGAAAAACCCTTTATTAGCGAACATCCTGACTCCGTTCACGCTGCTGAGAGCGACGTTTTGATGAATATGTGAATATGTAAATATGCTCTGCTCGCTTTCCTCTCAATAACAAAATGAACACTAACTAAAATGACAGTGGAGAAAACAGCAGTTCAGAAAGCATCTGATCATAGTGATGTGGATATGTTTGCACCAGCTCTGCAATTCGACACGCACTACTAAAATGGTATATTTATTTATATACCATTTTATACAATAGATCGCTTTAAAGCAAGCAGCTTTACAGAATTAAACTTGAAAAAACAGTTTCTGTGTCGCTTTCGGTTAGGATAACAACGTCATTTTCTACTATAAATTTTATTAAGTGGCTCTCCAGGTTATTTGTGTTTTTACTCATGGACGTCTGACCTCGACGGACTGAACACAAGAAAAGAACTTGCTTTGGCAAGCCGTTTCAAACTCCAACTCCAAGCGAACTTCATTTTGGCCTGATTTTGTTCGAAATGACATCGCAACAGTTGTTCATAGGCCTGAAGTGTCTGACACAGCTGACTCATGGGTGCTGTTCTTTCTCCAGGTCAGCGCGAACGGTAACGTCCTTCGCAGTGAGATCGTTGGCTCCATTAAGATGAGAGTGTTCCTCTCGGGAATGCCGGAGCTGCGTTTGGGTCTGAATGACAAGGTTCTGTTCGAGAACACTGGCCGTGAGTCCATTTCCCTATACGGATGCTAATGAAATCAGGAATTTCGTGGCCTTTATCCCATGTGTATTTGCTTTGAGCTCATGTATATGCTAGTGTAATGCAATAAAATTTAACATTAATTTATATTATTCAGTTGTATTTGCTTAGCATTTATTAATGTAGGCATTTATATACAGTACCGCTGCAATTATTTGATCAAAAGTACAGAAAAAACAGTTTCATTCTGAAATATTATTACAATTTAAAATAATGGTTTTCTATTTTAATATACTTTTAAAATATAATTTATTCCTGTGATCAAAGCTGAATTTTCAGCATCATTACTCCAGTCTTCAGTGTCACATGATCCTTCAGAAATCATTCTAATATGATGATTTATTATCAATGTTATCAATATTTTTTATAACCTGTGATACTTTTTTCAGGGTTCTTTGATGAATAAAAAGTTAAATAGAAATCTTTACAATATACACTCACCTAAAGGATTATTAGGAACACCATACTAATACTGTGTTTGACCCCCTTTCGCCTTCAGAACTGCCTTAATTCTACGTGGCATTGATTCAACAAGGTGCTGAAAGCATTCTTTAGAAATGTTGGCCCATATTGATAGGATAGCATCTTGCAGTTGATGGAGATTTGTGGGATGCACATCCAGGGCACGAAGCTCCCGTTCCACCACATCCCAAAGATGCTCTATTGGGTTGAGATCTGGTGACTGTGGGGGCCATTTTAGTACAGTGAACTCATTGTCATGTTCAAGAAACCAATTTGAAATGATTCGAGC
Organism: Rhinogobio ventralis; assembly: GCA_039654625.1. Taxonomy (NCBI): domain Eukaryota; kingdom Metazoa; phylum Chordata; class Actinopteri; order Cypriniformes; family Gobionidae; genus Rhinogobio; species Rhinogobio ventralis. The sequence goes on along the minus strand of CM077200.1, from coordinate 2,929,590 downwards.
TTTGTGACATGGTGCATTATCCTGCTGGAAGTAGCCATCAGAGGATGGGTACATGGTCGTCATAAAGGGATGGACATGGTCAGAAACAATGCTCAGGTAGGCCGTGGCATTTAAACGATGCCCAATTGGCACTAAGGGGCCTAAAGTGTGCCAAGAAAACATCCCCCACACCATTACACCACCACCACCAGCCTGCACAGTGGTAACAAGGCATGATGGATCCATGTTCTCATTCTGATTACGCCAAATTCTGACTCTACCATCTGAATGTCTCAACAGAAATCGAGACTCATCAGACCAGGCAACTTTTTTCCACTCTTCAACTGTCCAATTTTGGTGAGCTCGTGCAAATTGTAGCCTCTTTTTCTTATTTGTAGTGGAGATGAGTGGTACCCGGTGGGGTCTTCTGCTGTTGTAGCCCATCCGCCTCAAGGTTGTGCGTGTTGTGGCTTCACAAATGCTTTGCTGCATACCTCGGTTGTAACGAGTGGTTATTTCAGTCAAAGTTGCTCTTCTATCAGCTTGAATCAGTCGGCCCATTCTCCTCTGACCTCTAGCATCAACAAGGCATTTTCGCCCACAGGACTGCCGCATACTGGATGTTTTTCCCTTTTCACACCATTCTTTGTAAACTCTAGAAATGGTTGTGCGTGAAAATCCCAGTAACTGAGCAGATTGTGAAATACTCAGACCGGCCCGTCTGGCACCAACAACCATGCCACGCTCAAAATTGCTTAAATCACCTTTCTTTCCCATTCTGACATTCAGTTTGGAGTTCAGGAGATTGTCTTGACCAGGACCACACCCCTAAATGCATTGAAGCAACTGCCATGTGATTGGTTGATTAGATAATTGCATTAATGAGAAATTGAACAGGTGTTCCTAATAATCCTTTAGGTGAGTGTACACTACCTTTTGAATAAATGCTGTTCTTTTTAACTTTTTATTCATCAATGAATCCTGAAAAAAAAAATATCACGTTCCAAAAAATAAAAACTGTTTCCAACATTAATAATAAATCATCATATAAGAATGATTTCTGAAGGATCATGTGACACTGAAGACTGGCTAATGAAAATTCAGCTTTGCACCACAGAAATAAATTATAATTTAAAGTATATTAAAATAGAAAACCATTATTTTAAATGGCAATAATATTTCACAATTTCACAGTTTTTTTTCTTTATTTTTGATCAAATAATTGCAGCCTTGATGAGCAAAAGAGATAATGTTTCCAAACTTTTGTACTGTATACGTTTTTAAAAATTTTTTTTAATTTTATAAAAAAAATTAAGCTTCAGATACAGAGCTTTACTGTTAATTTTACAGCTGAGTTGTGTGTTTTAGTCATGTGTTCAATCATACCTCTCTTCTTCAGGTGGCAAGAGTAAGTCAGTGGAGTTGGAGGATGTGAAGTTTCATCAGTGTGTGCGTTTGTCTCGATTTGAGAACGATCGCACAATCTCCTTCATTCCTCCGGACGGAGAGTTTGAGTTGATGTCCTACCGCCTCAACACGCATGTGAGAGTCTAAACTCATTCATACTTATTAAATTCATTTTCAGTTTTGGGATTTTGGGCTGTTTTGCTTCTGTATAGTGTGTAGTTTCAGATTAGTGGAATGAAAACATCAAAGTGTGTATTTTATTGCACTTTATCTATTTGCATCTGTAGATTTCAATTACAATGCATATCTTTAAAGAGCTTTTTCTCCAAATGAGTCAAATCTCAGCTTCAGCAGCTTAACATACACCAAACTGTGTTCATATATCATTTGTTTGTTAATATATCAACGTTTTATTCCTAAAAACGCGGTGATTTCCTTGCTGTTGTCTGATTTGTGAAGTGATGAAAATCCCCTCTGGTAAAAACCTTTAAATCTAAAATGTACAAAATGAAACTAATTTTGAATCTGGCTTTTTTCAATGTTCAAATCTATGCAAATTAGTGCATATTTAAATAGATAATGCACCATTTGCATATTTCAACATAATGTTTCAGGAAAGTTATACAGAACCTCTTTAAACCTGTTCACCAGGAGTGTTTTGCCTTGAGTAAATTCATATTTATTTGAATGCAATGGTTACATTTTATAAGAGTAAAGGTTTTGTTTATTTGATGCTTGGTTTTGTTTGGATCTGATGGGGTTTGATTTTTCCGTGTGAACAGGTGAAGCCGCTGATCTGGATCGAGTCTGTAATTGAGAAGCATTCGCACAGCAGAATCGAGTACATGATCAAAGTGAGAGCACATCCATCTATGTGAACTCCGGTTGATTTTATGCTGTGGTTTCTGAATTGACCCTCATGTTTCGTCTGTTTCACTATAAGGCCAAATCTCAGTTTAAGCGACGTTCGACTGCCAACAATGTGGAGATTCATATTCCAGTCCCGACCGATGCGGATTCGCCCAAGTTTAAGACCACAGTGGGCAGCGTGAAGTGGGTGCCGGAAAACAGCGAGATCGTTTGGTCCATCAAGTCTTTCCCTGTAAGAAAATGCATGCAGTCTGTCATGCTATTATGAGTTAATGATAACTACTACTAGCTAAAGAGTGAAAGTGATATTAGCAGAAACTCATGTGTGTCTCTCTGTCTTAGGGAGGTAAGGAGTACCTGATGAGGGCTCATTTTGGGCTGCCCAGTGTGGAGGCGGAGGACAAGGAGGGAAAGCCACCGATCAGTGTGAAGTTTGAGATTCCCTATTTCACCACTTCTGGAATACAGGTAATTAACCATCACATTAGCTATGTTTACATGCAAAGTTGTGAATTTAACTTTGGAATATTGCATAAAACATCTGTGAATAACGGTGTATTCACACTTGTAGTTTGGTTCGTTTGGTCTGGACTAAAAACAAACATTTAGTCCTAGTCCGCTTAGCGTTCACATTGGCATTTTAACACCGAAAGGCATAGGAATACGTTCACAACCTGATTGGTCTGCTTTTTATGGCGTATATTTTGTGACGGAACTTACCGAACATCCAAAACAATGCTGTGTTCTGGGCTAAATGCGATCGTTGTGTGTGCGTAGCTACATATGGTGGTATTTTCACCAGCTGAGAACTCGTGAAGAGCTTATAAAATGTGTAAAGGAGTCAAAACAGCGGCAGGAATCCCTCCGTCACACACAAACCAAGATCTGCTGCGAGGAGACGCGGTTCTGACGCCTGTACCGAACTGTGATGGGCAACATCACGACTATGACGAGAAAACACAGGTGTGCTTGAGCATTCTGTCCTTTTTAGGGTCGCATCTTGTGACATCATGTCCTGTTTTTGGTTCGTTTACATGTGTTTGGTCTGTGTTGAGTTCATATTTCAGTCGAACCGCACCAGAGTTGGTTTGGAAGCGGAGCAGGACCCATCTTTTCAGCGTCTCGGTCCGCTTGTTTGGTGCGCACCAGGGTTCAGGCGGCAGCGTTCATACTTACTCAAATTAATCGCACTAACAGAGCAATCGCACCAGAGTTCGTTTTAATCCAACCAAACATGCCAACACACACCCTAAATGACAGTATGGACCAAAAAAAGCTAATAAATACAATAGTAAGTGAATATTATTTTATTCATTACATAGGTAAATAGCCTCAAGCTCACTCTCTAAATTGTACTACAGAGCTAAAAATTAAGAATGTAAAGAATACAAATCAAGTAGATTTATGTTGAATGTATTATTTGTGATATGAGTGTGACATCCTATTTGTTGCAGTGTAGTGTAGTTATTCTTACTAAACAGGCATGTCTTTGGTCTGTGTTGCGTTCATATTTCAGTCGAACCGCAACAGAGTTGGTTTGGAAGCGGAGCGAGACTCGTCTTTTCAGCGGTGTCGTCCGCTTGTTTGGTGCGCACCAGGGTTCAGACGGCAGCGTTCACACTTAGGGCGTTTTTACATTGGGCGCGTTTGGTGCGATCCGAGTCCGAGCATGATTGTTCCCCCCGCAGCGTTGGTCTGGTTTCACACTCAACTTTATTCTATCGAACCCCGGTACACTTGCGTGCATCTTTCGTCATCACAAACGTGCACACCGCATGATAGAAAACAGAACGCGGGTCAATATATTGTGTTTTTTATTAATTTGGTGCTATTATGTGCAGCTGAATTACGTGCGCCACATAAGGTGGATTTCTGCTGACTCTGAGGATTGCCATTCATTTGCCGCCCTGGTTGCACTCGCTATGCGCGAATACACTGCAGGCTCACTCTCGCTCGTAGTCATATCCAAGGTAAACCATCAACACTATCATCCCTTACATGTGTTAAATACATCGCAATCGGCTAAAATGAATGCGCAGATTACTTTTCTTCCTGAAAAAGTGCGCACCCGAGTTCGTTGATTTCTCATTCACGCAAATCACGGCACAGTTCGAGTGCCACTGAACTCAGACCACCTCCTCCAGGTAGTCTCGGCGCGCACCCAGGTCCACATGACAGCTTTGCCCCCGTGCCCCCTTCCGAACTAAACTGCCAGTGTAAAAACAACCTTATTCAAATGAACCGCACTAACAGAGCAGTTGCACCAGGGTTCGTTTTAATCCAACCAAACATGCCAAGTTTGAACACACCCTAAAGCACCGTTTCAATCCCATGTGTTCAAGAGAACAAAATCCTTCCTGGGAAATTGCCGCAAAATATCTGTAATAAAAATGGAGGTGGCTGCAGTCGGGTAAGAAACTGTGGCTTTTTTCATACATCGTAAATGACTTGCAAGCTCACGGATGAGTTTCTTTCTTCTGCTGAACACAAAAGAAGATATTTTAAAGAATGTTGGTAAATGTTTGGTTACCAACATTCTTCAAAATATCTTCTTTTGTGTTCAGCAGAAGAAGGAAACTCATACAGGTTTGAAACAACTTGAGGGTGAGTAAATGATGATAAGATTTTCATTTTTGGGTTACTATCCCTTTAAAAAGTAGCTCCGGTATTATAGTGTAAATTTAAAAAGCAACACTTTACTTAAATCAGTTTCTGATGAATATGTAGTAGCTGTCTCAGTTTTCAGAAAGCTGATTTCTGTCATCATCATAGTACGCTTCCTGTTTTTGACATAAGGTGGCGCTGCTGACTGTTTATTTGATGAATTGGTATTTTCCCAGATGCTGAACACCTGTTGCTCTCAGGCTGTGGCAGATGAAATGTGTGTGTGCTGCTTTTTCCTTTGACACTGATAGATGGCGCTATAAATCTGTATTTTGAAGGATTTATACACTGACAGTGACAATCAAGTTTTTTTGTAATACATTAATATATGTTTGATTACCAAATCACACACCCCTCATTTGAATCCCCTTCATTGCTATTCTATGATCAACTCTCAAAAGTACATTCATTTCACAGAATTGCATGCTGTGTTGAGCAATGGTATTGTCTGTGTACTTTTTCCACGTCTTGGCAAATCTGTGGTTGAATGGGTTCAAATATGGCAACCAAAGTTAAAGCGATAGTTCACCTAAAAATGAAAACTCCGTAATCAATTACTTTCCCTCATGTTATTGTTCATTTTTGACAAACAAATAGAGAAACCCGAGAGATTTCTGTCCATTCACCCAAAACTCTGATGCTTTAGAAAGTACACAAAGAGATCGTAAAAGAAACCCATATGAACCGAGCGGCTTAATCTTAATTTTCTTATGATGAACAGATTTATTTTAGGCTTTTATTCACACGTAAACATTGATCAAGAGCACTCAAATATGGTCAAACATGCTTGGCTTTTCAATGGAGGGACAGAAGGTTTCAAGATGAATGAAAGTCTTGTGTGATGACATAAAGGTGCATAAAGTTTTTTGGTGAATGAACAACTCTTTGTCACCTTTGTCATGTGTCTTATTTAATTTCTTGGGAGTGTAAATTAGGGTTAGACCAACTGTTTTATCTTTGTTGATCATTCAGCTGACGCAACATTGACAATGTCTTTTCAACACATTCCTACACACACACACACACACACACACACACACACACAGAAGGCTCTGGTAAACGTGTTGTGTGAACTGGATGTGCATCTGTCCCACACTGCATTGTTTTATTCATGAAACAGGAAATTTGATCCCAGTGTTGTTGTTAACTAAAGCTATTAAAAGCCATTTTTATCAATTAAAATAAAGCTGAAATTAAATATAAATATTAGATGAAAAACTTAATCTTAACATGTATTTTATTTTAGTGAGATGCAACACATATAATTTGTTACTAAAGTTGCAAAAGTTACAGTTACTAAAAATTAAAGCTAAATAAAAACAAAAATGAAAAGCACTTAAATGTATTAAGACTTAATTTTAATATTAAAATATAATAATGTAAAATATAAAAATAAAAGCTAATAAAAATATATTAAATAACACTAAAATATTACTAGTGTTATATTGTATTGTATTATATTGGTCGATGAAAGCAGAATATTTGATGAATTTATATTGATGAATTCATAAAATCCTAAATTGTTCACCCAAAAATAATAATTCTCTCATTTTTTTTTAGTGCTGTCAAATGACTAATCGAGATTAATCGCATCCAAAATAAAAGTTTGTGTTTACATAATATATGTGTGTGTACTGTGTATAATTATGTATATTTAAATACACACAAATACATGTATATATTTAGGAATATTTGCATGTGTATATACTGTATATATATATATTGAAGTCATTTATATTATATATAAATCTGACTATTTTATATATAAATATAAAAAAAATTCAGAGATCAGAGATCGCAGATTCTACCCGACCTAAAAAGCCTCCGCATCTAAAAATCTCTATGAACGGGAGCATAATAAAACGCGGATAAATCAACTCATAAACTTGCAGTGTGTAAGTCTCTTTGGCTTTCATTGTCAATTGCGCTCGTTCCTGTTGCGTGGCCTCAAACTGGAAACCCGCGTGAGCGTCGAGTCTGAGGAGGAGGAGGAGGAGGGGGCGGGACAAACAATATTTAAAATTTGGACTGTAGTACCCATTTCAACCACTAGCTGTCAATCCTACATACCGCACCTTTAAATTGATACATAAATCCGTGTCTATTTATATAAACACACACTTATGTAAACACAATGTAATTAATCAACACTATCATCATTGGATGTCATTAATCACGATTAATTGTTTCAACAGCACTAGTTTTTCTCAAACCTGTATGACTTACTTTCTTCTGCTGAACACAAAAGATGTTTTGAAAATGTCTTAGTGGGTTTTTTTTTGTCCATACAGTGAAAGTCAATTTGATCCAATGTTGTTTTTGTTTCATTGTATGAACAAAAACAGAAGCATTCTTCAAAAAACCTTCCTTTGTGTTCACAGAAGTACAACATGAGGGTGAATGATGACAGATCTGTGGAAGAAGTATCCATTTAAGACAGTTCAGAGAAACTTTATCATGTGTCTTGTATGGGATTATGGGTTTTAAACTGTTTATTCTAATGCAACAAGATTAAGTTGCGTGCAGTTGAAGCACCAAAGCAGTGTGTGTGTGTGTGTTGTGGCCATGACAGTGGCCTGATCCAGACGCTGGCGGCCGGTCAAAGCCAGGACAGACAGAACAGAACCGCAGCTCCTGCAGCTGCTGCTGAATCTTGTGTTTTAGCAGACAGTGTGTTTATTTGTTATGGTCAGTCGTGTGTTTCTCAGCAGTTTATCAAGGTGGACAGAGAAGAACACAACTGAATAGCAGTAGAGTTGAGTGTGTGGAACGTGTTTGTGGAAACTTTCCCCAGCAAACAACAGATTCTGACTAATCTGAAGGTGTTTCTCAAACAGATGTTGCTGGATTCAAAATCATTTGTTAACATGATTAGCAGATTTTAAATTAGCAGAAATTAAGGATGTTTATTTGTTTTGTTCAGTTTGAAGAGCATTCAGGTTCTCTTTTACAGAAAGAAATCAAAAAATTATGTGAGCCCTACAAGTCTATGATTTTCTGGACTCTAAATAAGGCTCGTATTTGCGTCTGTGGGATTTTTTCCACCTGTTTTATGATCCAGCAGGTAGGGCTACATAATCAATCGAAATAAAAGCGATATCACAATATGGTTTGGTGAGATTTTCAAATCGCAAAGGCTGTGATTTTAATTAACTAAATATGCGCTGCGTGTTTCAGAGTGAAGCGCAGCACTGTGCTCATGATCTGCTTGTGTTTTCAGTGTCTCAGAGTGGCTCCTCTCTTCTCTGATGATGTGTTTTGTTCTTGATCCAGAAAGCCATTTCACTCGGATATGCGTAGAGTAGGGTACCGAAACCTGGTGCCAATATGGCACCAGCACCTATATTACCCCTTTTTCACCAAGGCAGTGCTGGTTCGGAGCCAGAGCCTAGTTTCAAAACGGTTCTTTGTCTTTCCACACCCAAAGCACCAGCTCCGAACCAGGAAAAGTGGTTCTTAAGTAGCACCAAATCATTGCTAGTCTAGAAGTAAGAACCGCTTGCGTCAGCGGCTGGGGGCGGGGTTACCGTGACCAACAAGACGAACAGAAACTTGTGACCGCCATTTTTGAATTAGCAGCTAATCGAGCTAATAGCTGCTTGATTGTAATCTCCGTCTATACAAATTACGGCGAGCTGCACGAACGCGTTGGATTTGCTGTGTTTTGATGCCGATGTAGGATCGTAAAGCCATGTGCATCAATAGTAACGCAACTTTCGCCATTGTTGATGGAAGGCTTGTTCGAGATGCATCGGCGCTGCACAGACCAATCGCCGTATGACATCAAAGTACAACAAGAGAATACGACTCCTTTTGCTTTTGAATCGCTCATGCGGTATTTTGATATCATGATGCATCTCGAACAAGCCTGGTGTGTTCGTGTTTCCCACTGTTGCTGAGAAAGATGAGATGTATACAGTGATGTAAGACCTGGCTCTGTGGTGGCTCTCTAGCATTTGGAAAGGCAAACCGGTTCTTAGAAGGCTCATCAGTCGAACCAACTCCGAACTGGCACTAGCACTGGCTCTGAACTAGTTCATTCTGGTGGAAAAGGGGTATATGACCAGTGTGTACCGGGCCAAATAAGAACACCAATTTCGAGGCCTCATTTCGGTGCCACTTAAATGCCTGAGCTGTCATTTGAAATATTTGCCCTCTGGTACTCCGAAATGTACGTAAGAAGCATCATCACCGCATGTGATCGCTAGTTAAATTATACTGCATTCATGTGGTGTCAAAAGACTGACAGCAGAAGGTCTGGACTCCATCGCAGCTTTCATTAGCCAAGGACTGCACAATAAGACTCGTGACTGACATGTAGTGCAACTAATCACAGTTAGTTTTGTTCTACGTCACGTTTAGGGGCGTGAAAATGTAAAGTCGATGGGCCTACGATAACAGACGGGGGTGCATCTAATATTATTATCTAATTATTCATTTAAGGAAGTTTACTGCAACAATGGAGCCGCACCAAACTTCACTTTTGAAAATCCAGCGTTTAGTTGATCCTGATAAGCGCTCATTGTCACAGTTATAAATACGACAGCTTTCTTCTTCCCTAGGGGGTTTGGTTTAAAGACGGATCGTTAAAGAACGCAACACGCACGTCTCCCGGATCAGAATTGCTACTACCAAGAATACCGACTACTTTGCTGTTTTTAGTACTGTAATTGTTTAGTGTTAAATTGTGATTGGATTAGGTGGCTTAGGTTTTATTGTGAATTTATGTACGTTTTGTATTTATATATTTAAGTATACTTTAAACCTTTTAATATATTGTACAATTTGAAGAATTTATTTATTTAATGTCATCCACGGTCGTTTTGTGGCTCTTTTAGTATCGGTAGTATTAAGGCACAGGTACCGTTTTTAAAAACCTGATACCCAAGAAGAAGAAAAGATTGCAACTTCCGTTTCATGCCTTCCCTGTGGTTTTTCGTCAAAATAAATTCAATGGAGAAATTAAGAATTTTTTTTCTATTAATTATTTTTTTCTATTATTAATATATAAAATGTATTATTTTATATTAATATCATATAATATTATTTTTCTTAAATACTATTTTTTATTTTTCAGTGGAATATTACTGTACTGATAATAGTAATATTTCTTTTTTTTTAATATATTTTTATTTAGTAATAATAAGAATTGTTATTATTAGAGCAGCACTGTATATATATAATAGTAATAATAATAAATATTTCCCCTCTTATTATTATTATTATTATTATTATTATTATTATTTTATATCAATATTGATATATAATCCCCAATATTGCCAATTTTTGCAGCCCTACAACCAAGCATTGTATACCAGCATTTCTAAACTCTTTTTAAATTGCATTTAATTGCAATTTAATTCATTTTCCCCAGGTGAGATTTGTGCATCTGTCTGACTAAAGCACCAGCTCAACACACGATTTGAGGAAACATTCATGTCTGGAGCACAAACGCTGCTGCGGTTTTCCCCCTCATTGCAGATGCTTCATCTCTTATATAATGGCGTTGAGCATGTGTGTGTTGTTTGTGCTGGCGTTTACAGGTCAGTGACGAGTGCTGACTGATGGCCGTTGAGTGGCAGGCAGGTGTCGTTCTCAGAGCGTGTGGAGTGATGAACTGCTCTTTAAAGCAGAAATTCCTCCCGTTCCCACAGATGAGAGATGAGAGGCGTAGCAGAGTGACTGAGAGACACTGTAAATGCTAGAATAAACAAAACAGACCAGAGCATACTCTTGTTTGTTCTCTTAGATCAGGGAAAGGTAAAATCATTCTCGATTACCACCAAAAATAGTTTTGCATGGTAAAAAATAAAGCAAATGCTCTTATAATAGCAAATAAACTATTCAAAAATGCTGTTTGAAAGCTAAAAACCAGATTGCTATGCTTATATCTGTGAGGATTTGTTCATTTAAAATGTTTTCTAATAGCTGGTGTCACACATATTTTTGGCATTGTTAGTTATTCAGCAGTTTTGTCTATAACCCACAAACCAGATGAACAATCGGCAATAAAATCCACAAACCGCACACTTAAATAACAGGCATCAGATGAATCAGGCAAATTACAGAGAATCAAAAGAGTCTGATGGTGAAACAGCAGTTTTGACTGAACTCTGTGCGACCTTGAGTGTGATATCCACGGACAGCAACTCCAATAAAATTACCTCTAATTTTAAATGTTTGAAAGGTCGGGAATGGTGGATTTCCTCTATATAATGGTAAGTTGTGTTCGTCAGCCCACGCGGATATCAACGACATGAAACCGTCTGAAACTCAATTTCCCCCAAGAGTGAGGATGTTTGGGCAAAAATTATGAGGGGAAAGTCAGATCTAATTAAGCGCTGAACTTGTGTGAGATTTCCTCCCTCTCATTTTTGTGTCGTTTTCATTTAGCGCTGCCGCTTTTCATCTGCTTCCCATCTGTCCCGCGGGGGGTTTTGATCTCCCCCGAACGTCTTCCTCCTCTAAAAAACCAAACAATTACAGCTTTGGGGATGTAAAATGCATGTTAGTTCTTCCATAAATCAAGACTATCACGAATCAGCCACATCTGATCCCCAGTGGGCTTCAATTTGAGGCACATCCCAAGTCTTTTGATAACCTTTGATAACACTTATAGTATAATATATAATACATGTCTGTGTTTGTTTTTTAAGGGGAGTTTTTCTAAACCGTTTTGGTCTGACTTTGTCCACTGTGAAATCTGAATCTTGAAGCAAAACCGTTTGATCAGTGTTTTTACAGTTTTGTTTTTGTGTTTTTTTTCTTCTTTGGCGTTTGTCTTTTTGTTTTGCACTTTGTATTGTCAATACTTGGTCATTTCATTCAAAATGTATTTTATTTAATATCACTAAAATGGCATGTAAGTTACAAAAGCTTTCTATTTCAGATAAATGCTGTTCTTTTTAACTTTCTATTCATCAAAGAATCTGAAAAAAAACCTCATCACTGATAATAATCATAAATGTTTCTTGAGCAGCAAATCATCATATCAGAATGATTTGTGAAGGATCATGTGACACTGAAGACTGGAGTAATGATGATAAATTCAGCTTTGATCACAGAAATCAATTATATTTGACTAAATATTCACATAGAAAAGTTATTTTAAATTGTAATAATATTTCACAATATTACTTTTTGTAATATTTGTATATATTTTTAATTAAATGTACCCTTAGTGAGCAGTAGAGACTTATTTTAAAAACATTAAAAATCTTTTTATATTATTAATATAATATTTATTATTTTATACTAATAATATTGTACAATATTATTATATAATTTTTTCTTTTTTATAGGGGATATTAATGTACTAATAATTTTAATATTTCTTTGTATTTTGTTTTTTAGTAATTTTTATATTTTTATTTAGTAATAATAAAAAAAAGTTATCATTAGGGCAGTACTGTGTATAATAATAATAATAATAATAATAATAATAATAATAAAAACGATCCTGATCGATTACCGATCCCAAACTTTTGGACGGCTGTGTGTGTGTGTATATACACTCACCTAAAGGATTATTAGGAACACCATACTAATACTGTGTTTGACCCCCTTTCGCCTTCAGAACTGCCTTAATTCTACGTGGCATTGATTTAACAAGGTGCTGAAAGCATTCTTTAGAAATGTTGGCCCATATTGATAGGATAGCATCTTGCAGTTGATGGAGATTTGTGGGATGCACATCCAGGGCACGAAGCTCCCGTTCCACCACATCCCAAAGATGCTCTATTGGGTTGAGATCTGGTGACTGTGGGGGCCATTTTAGTACAGTGAACTCACTGTCATGTTCAAGAAACCAATTTGAAATGATTGGAGCTTTGTGACATGGTGCATTATCCTGCTGGAAGTAGCCATCAGAGGATGGGTACATGGTGGTCATACAGGGATGGACATGGTCAGAAACAATGCTCAGGTAGGCCGTGGCATTTAAACGATGCCCAATTGGCACTAAGGGGCCTAAAGTGTACCAAGAAAACATCCCCCACACCATTACACCACCACCACCAGCCTGCACAGTGGTAACAAGGCATGATGGATCCATGTTCTCATTCTGTTTACGCCAAATTCTGACTCTACCATCTGAATGTCTCAACAGAAATCGAGACTCATCAGACCAGGCAACATTTTTCCAGTCTTCAACTGTCCAATTTTGGTGAGCTCGTGCAAATTGTAGCCTCTTTTTCCTATTTGTAGTGGAGATGAGTGGTACCCGGTGGGGTCTTCTGCTGTTGTAGCCCATCCGCCTCAAGGTTGTGCGTGTTGTGGCTTCACAAATGCTTTGCTGCATACCTCGGTTGTAACGAGTGGTTATTCCAGTCAAAGTTGCTCTTTTATCAGCTTGAATCAGTCGGCCCATTCTCCTCTGACCTCTAGCATCAACAAGGCATTTTGGCCCACAGGACTGCCGCATACTGGATGTTTTTCCCTTTTCACACCATTCTTTGTAAACTCTAGAAATGGTTGTGCGTGAAAATCCCAGTAACTGAGCAGATTGTGAAATACTCAGACCGGCCCGTCTGGCACCAACAACCATGCCACGCTCAAAATTCCTTAAATCACCTTTCTTTCCCATTCTGACATTCAGTTTGGAGTTCAGGAGATTGCCTTGACCAGGACCACACCCCTAAATGTATTGAATTGTGTATTTTTCTTTTTGTCTTCCATTTTACATTGCACATTTTGAATGAAATGAAAAAATAGACATTTTAAAATCACTAAAAGGGCATAAAACTTAGGTTAATGAATATAACATTTTAGTTGACTATAATATGCAAAATTACAAAAACATTGCATTTATATAGTGTATTATAAAGTCGAGTATCTACTATTTGACTATCATGTAAGTAAAAAAAATGTCAGTATCTGTGTAATATTACATTTATATTGTTGATACAGCAATATATATGAGATGGATATAGCTGCTTTATCTCTATACATGTATTTATTGTTAATTTCTCCCCCATATGTCTTCCTCCTTAAAAGACCAAACGATTACAGCTTCGGAGAGGAAAAATGCATGCTAGTTCTCCCATAAATCAAGACCATCACAAATCGGCCACATCTGATCCCTAGTGAGCTTCAATTAGAGGTGCATCATGAAAAGTTAAGTCAACTGGGCTCTACGGTGAACTTGTTGACTGCTGGGTTCCCGTGAGAGAGGCAGTCTGGGTGCTGACCTGGTCGGAAAACCTCAGGAAGGCTTTGATAACCTCTCCCGTCTCTGTGTCCTCCCGCCCTTCACGGCCTCCGTACACCAGCCTGTCTCCTGGCCTGAGCGCCAGGCGTCGAGTCCCCTGCGATTAGCGCCGCCGGCTGATTGTGCGGCAGTCCCACGCTCGCGGATCCAGGCTGCGGGTTTGGTTGCGCGACAAGCCTTGGGCCGTTTGTCTAAGACTGGCCGACCGCATCTAGAGATCTGCAGTCTGTCTCGATGCACTGGACAGTCTGACCGTGGCCTTTGGACTATTACCACTAGTCTGTCCTAGTCACAAATAGACACGTGCATGCGCCGAAAGCATGCTATTTTTAGCATGCATGGGTTTTATATGAAAACGGGAATAGGTTTCCCAGCACGGCTATATTTATGTTCTGATGAACCTCGTGTGAAAGCGCAAACACTGGCAGTTTTCTGATCCTCGAAGTGCTGGGCTTCTGCAATTAAAGTTGCTTTTTGTTTGATAAGTGTTTGCACACTGTTATTAGGTGTAATGTGCAGCATCTCGCTGCCAGTTCTGCAGTAAATGAGCATTTCTCTATTGCCGTCAGGAGCTCATCGGCTCTGAGGGCACAGACTTTGTAGACGTGTAATTTTCTCAAATATTTCTACAACGCAAACAATCTTTAACTCTCTAGGCCGTGGCTTTGAGCTCTTTAGGACCATGCTCATGTTCGAGTCATTCCAAACATATCTTGTCGTATTTCTACTGGCGGTATCCAGAAAAGTGCCATAAAGGCCTAAAATAAAATGTTTCATTTTTGAATCACAGATGGTCCTTCAGAAATCAGTTTAATATGCTGATCATGTGAGACTGAAGACTGGCGTAATGATGCCTATAAATTCAGCTTTTGATCACAGAAATAAATTATAATTTAAAGTATATTCAAATAGAAAACCATCAATTTAAATTGTAATAATTCACAATATTACTTTTTTTTTTTTTTCTGAATTTTTGCTCAAATAAATTGATTGAATTGATTGACGGCATCCAGAAAGAGCCATAAAGGCCTAAAATATTTTTTGAATCACAGATGATCCTTCAGAAATCATTCTAATAATGATTTATTATCAATGTTGGACACTTAATGCTTAATATTTTTTTATAACCTGTGATACTTTTTTCAGGATTCACTGATGAATAAAAAGTGAAAAAGAACAGCATTTTTGTAACAATATACATTGTTTGTATAAACAATGTATATTGTTTATACAAACAAATTTTCAAAAGTTTGTAGTCAGTAATTTTTTTTTATTTTTTAAAGAAATTAATACTTTAATTCAGCAGGGATGTGTTAAATTGATAAAATGTGATAGTAAAAACTTTTCTCTTTTGAATAATAAACAGATATTTTTATTAATCTCATAATATGGCAGCAGATTTATTAGGCTGCTGTCACTTTAAGACATGACTAGGCCTGTCACGTTAACTACTTTTTGTTTCGCGATATATCGTCCCAGAAATAATTGCGATAAACGATATTATTGTCATTTTAAGACTATTTTATGCCACTGAATATATAATCCTAATATAACAGCATAATAATGCAAGTAGACCTACACACTTTCAAATGACAACCTTTTAATTCTTTAGATCATGGAAATTAAGGGTAAAAAATATATTATCCTAAATAAAAAATATAAAATTTGAATAAATAGTAAATAAACATTTTCCCTTGTGAAACGGCTTTAACACTCGTCGTTCTGCATTGACATTTATATGTGCACTGGAACAGGGGATTGCAGCTTTGAAATCGAGTCCATTTGGGCTTATTCTTCCAAACTGTCAGTAGTTGTCAGGAAAACACTATAACACCTTTTTTTTCACCTGTCGAACTGCCCGAGAACCACTTTCGCCTCCGTCACGGAAAACATACAAGATGACGGCACAATCGAGTAAAATGTTGGTGACATTCATTATCCTGTAAACATAATGGGTGATATATTGCATCAAAAAATTATTGAGGTCATATTGTGCGTTATATTGATTATTGCGACAGGCCTAGACCTGACGCACGGATCCATTATACTGTTACACATGCGTTTTCTTTCTCAACTGTTCACGTTCACTTAAAACAGAACTGACTGCGTTTATGTGAATACTTGCCAAGACCGGCATTTTGACATTATTTTGTGTGTATTTGACTGTTCAAGCGCAAAAAGCAGCGAAAAAGAGCTCAATTACTAAGAGGCGGCTTTATGTGGAATGAGTAAAATGATGTCCAATACGCGCAATCCCACGCTGAAATTCAAGCCCTGTAACAGCTACAATATTCATCTGGAGCAAATGAAGCGAGTGAGTGAGTGGAGGCGGGTTCGTGTGTCACTCGCTGTCGGAGAGATCACGAGTGTGTCTATTCGGCAGAAAATGAGTATTGGAGGTTTCTGTTATTTCAGTATTGAAAAATCTACATTTTTGAAAACATTACATTGCACTTAGTTTATTATTTCAGATGCGTTTTTAGAAGACTACAATTTAAAAATTTATGTATTATATAAAATTCTACCCGCCAAAGTGGCTATTAGGAGTGACTGCGTTACACGCCACTGCTGAACTGTGAAGCCCTGTGGTAATGCCTTGTGTTTTTCCCTCGTCATGTTGTTGTAAACTTTTTTTTAATTTAAAATGATTGCATCTTTGTCCATCTCATTATCGTTCTATACTCTCTGAACCGCTGTCCTTCAGCAGCATCCCTCATGTACATTCTGTTTTCTTGTTTACATAGTGAACATATGATGCATGCAAAGAGCTGAGTCAGCGACAGGTCGAGGTTTTGGCCTGTGCGTGTCTGTGGCCGTTTAAGTTCGTGCAAGTCTGACTACCCGTCTGTGAGCTCACTCCACAGGCCAGATAGTTCATGCTAATGAGAGACCGGTGACCACGCAAATCTCAGCACTACCCACACGTCCAGCATCCTCAGTGACAGCTACAAATATACATTTGTGTTCGTGAAGGGCTGACCGAGCCAAAGACACCAAAGCATGACATAAACGCAGCCCGACAAGACCGAATCGCTACATTTACACAAAACAAGCGTCGCTCAGTAGCTCAGATGGCGCTGCATTTAGACCTTTACTGTCTGGCCGTCTCGTTGTGCCCGTCTGCTGTTTGCTCCGGCCCGCCAGGCTGGGCGCTGATGGTGGCCTGGTAAGTTTGTGTGAGCTGCACCCAAGAGTGGCACATCACCGGCCCACGGACGCCAGGACACGGTGTTCCCAAAATACCTCCCGAAACGTGCCCGCGCAGGCGGACGGCAGGGTTGTCCTCAACCTTAACTGGACCAAGTTCTTTTTAAAATCTGCATTGATACCTAGAATACATCTCTCATTCTGCATAAGTCTATTTTGCGTCTGCAGGGCTATTTCTGAACGTTTAGACGGGGAGGTTTTCGAAGAGAATAGAGTCCATGATTAGAACAAACGCTCGGCAGATTAAAAACCCTGCAAAATCAACAAACACAGAGCTGCTGGAGGACGCGCTTGGACAGGACTACTGTAATTTCAATTCACTTAAATGTCCACCCTGATCTCGGGAGACGTTTAAAGGTGACCAGCGACATCAAATGGAATTGCAAAAATAAAGATAGCTTCCAAAAAAATTCCCAAACACTCCTACCGCCCCTTCCACCCTCATTTTTCATTGTTCTGTCAAAATCGACGCGTTTCAGAAAGGAGGGGCATAGAGGAGCAACAATAATTTACAGTATGTGTAAAATAATGACTTTTTTTTTTTTTTTACCTAAAACCGCATAAACCAAATACACAAAATAATGTTCTTTTTTTAGAACCATCATATGACCCCTTTAACCCGAAGGCTTTTTTAATTTTGTTTTTTATAAAGGACATTCCCCCTTATTAAATGTATGCTTCATCCTTCATTTAAAATTCTTAAATTTGATTAAAAAAAACTTTATTTTAATATCAATACAGTATAGCAGTCAAATTAAATCATTTACACTGAAAAGTTACAACTGCATTACATAATGTTGTGACATTGTTTAATATTTTTTTTAAATACAAGAAATGTTGCTTCTAATCGTGATTTTAAACCACCAGTAGGTGGCGACAGGTGACCGTCTTAATGAGTGAGTCATTCATTCAAACGATTCATTCAAACGGCTGATTCATTCTAGAATTCATTCACAGTTGTTTGTGAATGAGTCATTGAATCTTTCACTCAACCTGTTCATTCAAAACGCTGTAAGTAATTGATGTGTGCAGCAATTTTCAAAACCCAATGCAATAAACTAGAAAAAGTGTGAAGGATTTATCATCATATTGCATACTAAAATGCTATATTTTGTTCTTTCTTTCTCTTTTAACCCATCTGTAGCCAACTGTGCACTGTAAAGATGTTGTGTGCAATGGAAAAGCAACTTTAATGTTGCATATCATTTACACAGAACCAATGGCTTTAACACTGTTGTTTTCTGAATCATTCAGTAATGAAACACGGCTGAGTGTTGCTGTAAGATGTGCCAAGTTTCTGCTGTGATCTTTGTTTGGAACTGCAGTATTTTCGCTGCTAAAATGGAACAAAAACTGTCAATATTGTCTAAAATATAAGTGACTTAATATTAACTACTTGTTAATTGAACTGTTGTATGAAATCAGTGTCACATTTTCAGTTGTGATGGTATTCAGGAAAACAGCATTTACGGTCGTGTGATGTTGCTTAACTGTATGTTATAAATATAAAAACTCCACATTTTAACGCAGTATGAGTTTCTTTGTTAGTGTGCTGCACTCATTTGATTTCTCCTCGAGCAACCTTGTTACTGTTAGTACATTATAGCTCGAAATTTCGACCATTTTGGTCGCCTATATGCTCCAGAAATTGAATCTGCGCGACCTCAAAATGTCTTTTGTACCATTTTTGCAAGTGCAAATAATTTCTGTGGTGTGACCTTTTTTCTAGAGATGCACCGGAAACAGCCGGTTTGTGCTCCAAACAAACACACGATTGCCAAACAGATGTTTTTTATTTAATTTTGGCTGATCTCTATTCCGGACTTGCACACAAACTGCATTGCAATCTTATCCTGAAGTGTCATTTGTGTGAAAATATTACGAAGTCTGTTAACAGGATAGAGACGGGATGCGCTGAAGACAGACGCGAAGAGCGCCAGGAGCACAGACGCGCAGCAAAGAAAACACCAGGCACAGCAAGATCACTGTTCGCGATGCTCGAAATACAGGAAGAGAAATATAAATATTGAATTGTGCTGGGGGTTTATATGGATGTATCTCTGAAGGGAACTGAATGTCGTCAGAATAGTTTCTATGCCATTTTCTTTTTCTCCTACCTCCATTAAAGTATTGTTTATAAGCGCAGCTGCTTTGTTAGAACGGTACCCAAAGAAACGCTTAGAAACCTACTGTCAGAAAGTGAGTTTGCATTTTCATTCAGTCGGTCTGTTTTTGTTTTGTGCAGGTGTGTCTTATGAAACATTTCACAGAGCAAATACAGAATGGTCTGACTTCAGCTTTAAGTCTTGAAATTATAAAATCTAATTTAAATCAAAAACAACTGTTCGTGCACCATGTGTGTAGCCTTTTTGTTTGGATTGTGATGCAGTGGTTGCCTCTGTAATTACAAATGGCTACAGATGTTTTTTTTAAAGGACAGTTTGGCCTTCTTCCATTGCTCCGTGGTCCAGTTCTGATGCTCACGTGCCACTGTTGGTGCTTTCGGCGGTGGACAGGGGTCAGCATGGGCACCCTGACTGGTCAGCGGCTATGCAGCCCCATACACAACAAACTGCAATGCACTGTGTATTCTGACACCTTTCTATCAGAACCAGCATTAACTTCTGGAGCAATTTGAGCTCCAGTAGCTCGTCTGTTTGATCGGACCACACGGGCCAGCCTTCGCTCCCCCCGTGCATCAATGAGCCTTGGCCGCCCATGACCCTGTCACCGGTTCTCCACTGTTCCTTCCTTGGGCCACTTTTGACAGATCCTGACCACTGCAGACCGGGAACACCCCACAAGAGCTGCAGTTTTGGTCATCTAGCCATCACAATTTGGCCCTTGTCAAACTCGCTCAAATCCTTACGCTTGCCCATTTTTCCTGCTTCTAACACATCAACTTTGAGCAAAATGTTTACTTGCTGACTAATATATCCCACAGGTGCTGTGATGAAGAGATAATCAGTGTTATTCACTTCACCTGTCATAATGTTATGCCTGATTGGTGTATATACAGTATGTATGTTGTTTAATGTAGAAGCAAAATGCACAGTAAGGTCAAGAGGTACGTGAGGCTGTAAGAAACCACCCAGAATGCCATAACAAGCACAATACTTTAAAATACTTGTCTCAGCACAATAACCGTGTTTTAACATGGGAAAATATGACTCTTTTCACTTGTAATTCTGAGTATCAGGGTATCTGTCATCTCTTACAAAACGTGATTGTGCTCTTTCAGCATGTTTGGAACGGTTGTGCAAAAGCTTCTGTTGTTGAGCAGTGATGCAAGGCCACGTCGTAAGAATGCAACGAGTGACTCAATAGCGCCCGGCACTGAAAGGTGCCGTTTCCCCAATCTCACTTCTTCATGTGCTTCCGCCCATGGGGTTACACTCTGCCACTTTCCCAGGCTGTGCTGCCCATGCGATGCCCGCGTTGGCCTGACCTGAAGCTAATGCAAAATTATGTTTAGATGCCACAAGGCCAAGATATTTCCTACACTTTTGCATGCAACATATTGCATGCAATCAACGAACAATTAACCTTGCAAATGATGCGTGCATAAGACAAAGGCAATTATAAAAACCCAATGCAATAAGCTAGAAAAAAGTGTGCAGGATTTATCATCATATTGCATACTAAAATACAATATTTTTGTTCTTTCTTGCTCTTTTAAGCCATCTTTTGCCAACTTTGTGCTGTAAAGATGTTCTGTGCAATGGAAAAGCAACTTTAGTGCTGCATATCATTTACACAGAACCAATGGCTTTAACAAGGTTGTTTTGCTTCCCTCAAATGGGTTGATATTTCCATATTGTTGTAGTGTAATGAATTCACACACAATGGTCTGTGTTTTGACAGGTGCGTTACCTGAAGATCATCGAGAAGAGCGGCTATCAGGCGCTCCCGTGGGTTCGATACATCACCCAGAACGGAGGTAAGAGACTCGCTTCTCTCTTTCTCTATTTTTGTCTTTGTTTTTCTCAGCATTGCAGGTATTTGGCAACAATTAAGCAATGCGGTACAGAATGATGGGAGATTAGTGTTGAATGCGGAGGTGAAATTGTTCTGCGAAAAGAGGATGTTCAGGACAGAGACGTGTGTAGAGATGGTGAAACCCAGATAAAATTAGAAACGCTCGTACAGTTTGTAGTACACAGTGTTGGACTTTCTTTGAATGTGCGTTTTAAAGTTTGACACGCGCGTGTCTCGTTACAACCAAAAGCTGAGCCTCTGTATGTTTCACATATTTTACACAGTTAATATTTTTATAATTTTTTTTGTGGTATAGTAAAGCGATATATGATCTGTGTATATACAGTACCAGTCAAAAGTTTGGAAACATTACTATTTTTTATGTTTTTGACAGAAGTCTCTTATGATCATCAAGGCTGCATTTATTTGATCAAAAAAACAGTAATGTTATGAAATGTTACAATAATTTAAAATAATGGTTTTCTATTTGAATATACTTTAAAATATAATTTATTCCTGTGATCATTACTCCAGTTTTCAGTCACATGATCCTTCAGAAATCATTCTAAAATGATGATTTATCATCAGTGTTGGAAACATTTATGCTGCTTAATACCTGTGATACTTTTCAGTATTCTTTGATGAATAAAAAGTTACAGCATTTATTTAAAATAGCAACAATATACACTACCATTCAGTAAAAGACCCAGTACAGGTCAGTTTTTTTTTTATTCAGCAAAAAGTAATAGTAAATATATTTTTATTTTGAGTAAATGCTGTTCTTTTTTTTATTTTTTATTCATCAAAAAATCCTGAAAGAAGTATCACAGGTTTCAAAAAATCTGAAGCAGCACAACTGTTTCCAACACTGATAATAAATCATCATTAGAATGATTTCTGAAGGATCATGTGACACTGAAGACTGGAGTAATGATGCTGAAAATACAGCTTTGATCACAGAAATAAATTACATTTTAAAGTATATTCAAATAGAAAACCATTATTTCAAATTGTAATAATATTTCACAATATTACAGTTTTTTTCTGTATTTTTGATCAAATAAATGCAGGCTTGAGGAGCATAAGAGACTTCTTTCAAAAACATTAAAAATAGTACGGTTTCCAAACTTTTGACCGGTACTGTATGTCATACATAAATGATGATGATATAGACAAATATAACTTTTACTAATAAAATAAATTATGCATATGGAGGCTCTGCTATATATATATATATATATATATATATATATATATACACTCACCTAAAGGATTATTAGGAACACCTATTCAATTTCTCATTAATGCAATTATCTAATCAACCAATCACATGGCAGTTGCTTCAATGCATTTAGGGGTGTGGTCCTGGTCAAGACAATCTCCTGAACTCCAAACTGAATGTCAGAATGGGAAAGAAAGGTGATTTAAGCAATTTTGAGCGTGGCATGGTTGTTGGTGCCAGACGGGCCGGTCTGAGTATTTCACAATCTGCTCAGTTACTGGGATTTTCACGCACAACCATTTCTAGAGTTTACAAAGAATGGTGTGAAAAGGGAAAAACATCCAGTATGCGGCAGTCCTGTGGGCGAAAATGCCTTGTTGATGCTAGAGGTCAGAGGAGAATGGGCAGACTGATTCAAGGTGATAGAAGAGCAACTTTGACTAAAATAACCACTCGTTACAACCGAGGTATGCAGCAAAGCATTTGTGAAGCCACAACACGCACAACCTTGAGGCGGATGGGCTACAACAGCAGAAGACCCCACCGGGTACCACTCATCTCCACTACAAATAGGAAAAAGAGGCTACAATTTGCACGAGCTCACCAAAATTGGACAGTTGAAGACTGGAAAAATGTTGCCTGGTCTGATGAGTCTCGATTTCTGTTGAGACATTCAGATGGTAGAGTCAGAATTTGGCGTAAACAGAATGAGAACATGGATCCATCATGCCTTGTTACCACTGTGCAGGCTGGTGGTGGTGGTGTAATGGTGTGGGGGATGTTTTCTTGGCACACTTTAGGCCCCTTAGTGCCAATTGGGCATCGTTTAAATGCCACGGCCTACCTGAGCATTGTTTCTGACCATGTCCATCCCTTTATGACCACCATGTACCCATCCTCTGATGGCTACTTCCAGCAGGATAATGCACCATGTCACAAAGCTCGAATCGTTTCAAATTGGTTTCTTGAACATGACAATGAGTTCACTGTACTAAAATGGCCCCCACAGTCACCAGATCTCAACCCAATAGAGCATCTTTGGGATGTGGTGGAACGGGAGCTTCGTGCCCTGGATGTGCATCCCACAAATCTCCATCAACTGCAAGATGCTATCCTATCAATATGGGCCAACATTTCTAAAGAATGCTTTCAGCACCTTGTTGAATCAATGCCACGTAGAATTAAGGCAGTTCTGAAGGTGAAAGGGGGTCAAACACAGTATTAGTATGGTGTTCCTAATAATCCTTTAGGTGAGTGTATATATATATATATATATATATATATATATATATATATATATATATATATATATATATATATATATATATATGTATGTGTATATATGTATGTGTATATATATATATATATATATATATATATATATATATATATATATATATATATATATATATATATATATATATAATTATTATTATTTTTATTTTTTTTGAAGGAACCATAATTTTAACCCAACAATAAAAATTTAATTTCTAAAATAAAAGGTTAAAATAACTTAGTTCATGTTTAATGAACACAATAATGGGTTTAATAATTGTCATTTATATACTGAAATGTTTACTTGCATTTATTTTTGACATTTAAACATGAATTTATTTTAAAAAAGCCACATGATGACAAAGAAATGATTGAATGGATTGATTAAAGTGGACAGTTTGAACTGTGAACTCTGATGCCATGTGTACCGCTGGAGTTTAAATCAGAGACACTATTCAAACCTCTTTGTGTTGATGCTCTCAGGGTTGTGAAACCTTTTAATGGCAAAATGCGAGTGTTCATATTGCAAAATTGTTGCTTAACTTTCTATAATCATGTAAACTAGATTTAGTTGTCTTCCTCTGTGGGTGCCACTGTGCTCTTGATCACGACTGTTGACCAATCAGCATCCAGCAAGTGTTATAATCATCATTTGTTCATTTTGTGAACTTCTGTCTCAATCTTATGGATTGATTTAGTTTTTGATTGTGTTTTGATGGGTGGAGAGAGAAAGTTCAGCTGTCACAATTTAACCGTGTTTTCATTTTTTTCCTGTTTCCTGTCGTTCTGGGCATTTAATTAAGCTTTGCTCATTTCCTCCTTTCTTTGCAGACTATCAGCTGCGGACTCAGTAAACGTGAAGAATTGGTCCAGAGCATCATGGGTCAAAGGATGTGTGTCTGTCTCTCTCTCTCTCTCTCTGCTTCACACTCATCTGCAGTAGCGCTTTGTCTGATTTAAAAGAAATACAAGTCATGTTTTGGCTAGATCTATAGATTGGAATTGAATCTTTCATACAGCGTTACTTAGATTTCGTCCAAATTTTCCAAAGACCCTGAACATTAGAAAAGGCAATTGGATGAATCTTACGAAACGCTCCATAACATTTGAATCATACGAATCTTGTCATTTTGTTAGTATTGTTACATAATTATCATGATAATCAATCACATTCCCCTCAAATTCTCATTGATTCTTTTGTGTTGAAATATGAGCCTGGTGTCTTTGAGAGGATTCGTGAGATTCACCAAAAATGCATAAATGCCTGTATTGAAGTCATTTCAGGGTCTTTCCTCATGCTTAATGAATTCACAAACTGCAGATGTGTGTGTTCAGTTCTGGACCGCCAGTGTGCGTTTGACCGTTAACGGGAATCATGTTCCTTTACGTCTCATGAAAACGCAGCGCAGTCCTTATTAACCAATGGTTTTACATCACATCTCAAAGGAGCAACGTGTTACATTTCAGAAGAAGATGTTTCCATACTGTAAACATGTCATGTTTACGGTTATTTATCAGTTGATTTCGACAGCAGTCGTGAGGTCACAGAGTATGGCAAGCTGTTTTGACCTTTATTCATTTCCAGGATATGAATTCTTGATATCAACAATTCAGTTTTCACTAGTTAAAAAAAATGCTACCACTTGCAGAAATTGACTTCTTGATATCAAGAATTAAATTTCAACTAGTAAAAACTATAATTCATGATATCTGTAATTGTCACCATAGGCTGCCGTTCAAATTCAGTTGTTAACCATGAATTAATTTCTTACTAGTTGAAATTCCAGTTTCACACATCAGAAATACAATTCTTACTAGTAAAAATCATAATTTTGATATCAATAATTACGTGTTTACTAGTGCAAATATAAATTCCTGATATCAAGAATTAAATTCACAAGTTGAAATGTTAATTTTTGATGTGTATTTCAACGTTACATTTGTTATTTCTGATATCGATATAATTTCAGATATCAAAAATGGCTTTCTTTCTTTAACAATCACATTCATGATATCAGAAATTAACATTTTTACTAGTAGTATTTCAATTGTTTCAAGAACAGACATTTGCACTAGTAACAAAATAATTATTGATATCAAAAAGAATTGTATATTTGATATGTAAAATTGGAATTTCAACTAGTAAGAAAGCAATTTTTGAATTTGAATGGCATTTAACTCGTGAAAATACAATCAAGAATTATAGATTTACTAGTTGAAATTTAAGTCTTGATATCAAAAATTTGCATTTTAACTAGTGAAAATTGAATTGTTGATGTCAAGAATTCATCTTCTGGGAATGAATAAAGGTGAGAACGGCTTGTCATACACAGAGATAGTATGTTGCACATGACAGAAGTGTTCAAG
This sequence comes from Rhinogobio ventralis, assembly GCA_039654625.1. Lineage (NCBI taxonomy): Eukaryota > Metazoa > Chordata > Actinopteri > Cypriniformes > Gobionidae > Rhinogobio > Rhinogobio ventralis. The sequence continues at coordinate 2,903,413 of CM077200.1, read as the reverse complement.
TCCAAAAAGGTCAACTGAATAGAATATTATAATCCAAATTGAACCGTTTTACATGAGGTAATCCAGTAGCAGTTGTCGGGACGTCCTCGGATGTTTTGCCAGTATTTTTGACGTTATTTCTTTTGTTGCTATTATTTCTAGCTCATTTTGGGTGTAGTATTCATGTGCTCATAATTCAGTGTTATTGGTTACAGTAGCGGCCGTTCACAGTACCTCGTATGAGTTTACTAAACTGCAGAATTACACTCGATTTAAAACTTTTCAACACAACTGAAGTCTAAGGTCAACCATTGTGCCATTTTGAAAACAGAAGCATAGTTGTGTTCTTTTGTATTACTGATTTTATGATTTTGTCCAATTCATTTCATTTGCCTTTAAAGGATTGAATGTGAAGGTTACCATGTTTACTATGGTACTGCATGTAGTGTCGCTGAAATGTGACAATTGCATTCCTCTCGAAATGTTCCTGTATATCATTTAAATTATTCACCTCTCTGTACACGTCAAGCTTCATAAAGTACCTGTTTAGAAAATACCTCTTCTGTTTGGTCTCATACTTGCTGCTGTTTGAAATGTGCAATTTATTCTGCCTACTTAGACACTGTCTTTAACACTCAAACATGTATTACATGCACAATTTTATGGATTATCCAGACCAAGTTGATCCAAACTGATAATACACGCTTTAATGTTTACTTATTCTACAGGGCTGTTGCATGCTTGAATCTGATTGGTTGATGAACGTTCTAAGCTGTGCAATTATTTTCAGGATAAAGTAGTTCCAGCAGTTCTTGACCGCATCACAGTTCCCATATCACTCCGCCAAATGATTTCAGTTATTTCAGGTCTTTACAGCCGACAACAGCAAAAGAACCAAAACACACAGCGACACTGAAAGAGCAAATAAATATAGTACAATAGGATAAAAACAAGTTATTTCCATGTTTTTTGTCACAAAATTGTTTTATGATCTATGGAAAGCGCATACAGAAAGCACACAGTACGGACACACACTCACACAGAAACGTGTCATCAACGCTGCTCTGATGAGTTTATCAGTAAAATAGTTTAGCAACTTAAAAGCTACGTGACATTTCTCACTAGCGAGGTAATAACGGCGCTGTTCTTGAAGCAGATAAACTTACAGTTTCACTATTAGTAGAGACGCTGCTGCCGAACACTGAGAGATGCACAGACTCGGGTCATTCACACACACTTAATCTCCGTCTCATAACTGCATTAACGATTTGTTAAAACATGTTAGCATTGTGCAAAAATGTTACTTAATGCTAGAAACATGTTAGCAACATATTAATTCATGCTAGCATGTTAAAACATGTTAATTCATGTTAGCATTGTGCTAATTTGTGATAGCAATGTGTTAAAACATGCTAATTGTCTAGCATTGTGTTAATTCATGTTAGCAACGTGTTAATGTTAACAATGTCCATCAATCCAATCCAATCCAATTTTGTAGTTGATTTGGTAAGTTTAACATTTCAATGTTGGTGTGCTTATAGTTTCCTGTCGCTTGTTTCATGTGCTGTTTTGGTGGATGAGATTCTCTAATGCATCAGTTCTTTGACTGTACTTAGGTAGGCGGAGGGTGAACCAACTCCAGGGTAAGGCTAAGAGATTTGTGGGATTTGGCGCACTTCTTTTTTTAATCACTAAAAAACTGTCGCTCATCTTAGTCCATTGCAATCTCGCAGAGTTCTGTTATAATCAATGAAGCTGCTACACAATGAATCTTGAAAATTGTTGCTTATAATGAGAGGATTTGCAAGTGTGCAGAACTCCGAATCCACTCACCACTCAAAACAGAGTTTTTGTTCAGTGCTAACTTAAACCCCTCTGATTGGCTGTTGCGTTCAAGAAATCAACAGATAGGCCGTGTGTCCACCAAAGTGTTTTTGCACGCGGCTGGCGTATTTTTCCAATTGTTTTCAATGGGAGCACTGCGTTTTTAGAACGGCATGAGCGTAACGAGGCACTGAGCGTCTACATCACGCTCAAGCGCTGAGCATTCGGTTGTTTTTTTACCAGTTGCCGAGAGTTAAAGAATGTTCAACTTTGAGTAAAACGCAGCGCTCCTCACTGTCACTTTTCACCCAGCCGTCCAATCACAGTGGAGGAGGGGCGGGACAAATACCACACAGGCCAACCGCCACATTCTGCTTGTACAACAGATGACAAGAAGCATCATAACAGAACAAAATAATTTAAAACAAGCCAGAGCCTTGTATCGACATTTTTATATAGAAACAATACAGAAACCAACTATCTGTGAAATGAGATGCTAGTAACACATCCGCGGATATTCCGTATCATAACAAGCAAAGCGTCTCAACTGAAAAAAGCGCTGCGCTGCCAAAACGCTCTCAAGCGCTCACAGCAAGGCGTTTTCAGCTGGATAAAATCGCTTTGGTGGACACGCGGCCTTATGTTTGTGATTGGCTACAGTGCTCAACGCTGCAAAACACGCTGTAAATAGAAACCTTTGACGCTCTCCTGCACGCAAACACAGATACGCACTGGAACGTTTGCCAAATCTGTTTGACCAATATGCTATTATTACAGAGAAAACTGATCCTAGACCAGCAGTTATAAGCAGCGTTTCCCTCTCAAGTCAATCAGAAGCAGCAGTCAGTGGTTTGTGTGAGGAAATGCCACACTAGTCTCGAGTCTGTGGCCAGAGGAAGGTAAGCCTATGACCATACTTGCCCTTTTATTAAATGCCATTGTCCTTTTTTTAATAGAGTAGTTCTTGGCCCATGTACATGACTCCACCTGCATAACCAACATGTCTAATGCCTAAGCCTTATTTTTTTATTTAAAATAATATGTTTTTTTTCCCCCATGGTGCCCTCAGTATCGGTTGTGTTGTACAAGATCAAGCAGCAAAAGCTTTTGAAAGATTATATGAGGATAAACAGATATTTGGTGGTTGGCAATTTGATCATTACGCCCACATTTAACATTAAATTCTGCTGGCACAGGGCTTCGTTTTATTGTTCTGCAAAACGTTCCCTACTGCGGAGGCGGAATATAGTGTAATAAAAAGTCACGAAATCAAGTTTCGGTCAGTCAGGAAAAGTGGAGAATCACGTTTTTGAAATTGCTTGTTATATTTAATATCCTGTTTATTTCATAAGCATGCCCAAATTCTGATCACTGTCAGTTTAAAAAAAATAATTCATACTTTAATTTGGCAAAGATGTCAATTAAATTAATTTATAATGTTTTTAATAATTTTACAGTGTAATATGCCTTTACTATCCATACACTTAAGCCTTATGTGTTTTAATTGAATAAAGGATTGTTCAATTATTCAAATAAAATACCGGTACGCAAGGATAATTCAATTTGATGCAATTTTACTATTAATTAAATTGTGTAAATCTTTAAAAAGGCTTAATTATTTGTGTAATATGCCTCTACTATCCATACACTCAAAAAATTAAGCCTTTTTTCAAGATTTACGCATTTATAATGTTATTAAAGATTTCTGTTTCAAATAACCGCTGAAAAAATATGAAGCAGCAAGACTGTTTTCATCACTGATAATAATCATAAATGTTTCTTGAGCATCAAATCATCATGATTTCTGAAGGGTCATGTGACACTGAAGACTGGAGGAATGATGATAAATTCAGATTTGATCACAGGAATAAATGACACGTTACTAGAAATCAGATATTTTAAATTCTAATAGTATTTCACAATTTTTACTGTATTTTTGATCAAATAAATGCAGCTTTGGTGAATATAAGAGACTTCTTTCAAAAACATTACAACATTTTACCATCCTCAAACTTTTAAAGTTTTTTTTCTTTTTAATTTGCATAAAATTTAAGTTGGAATAAGCTTTAATAGAATATGTTGCATGTCTTATTTAATGTGTTTGACTCCTGATTGTTGGTTAAAAGCGGTATAGTATTATGCATTTGTCACGGTTACTGTTCTGGACAGAAAACACGAGCGCTTCCTCTGGCTCATCAGGTTTGTGTGGGAGTAGAAAAGGACAAAATCTTTTGTCTTCATTCTGCAGGTAAGAAAATACTTCCACACGTTTACAGGCTCCATTCGTACGATCACATTCCTCAGAGCCGGTTCTCACAGCGTGCGCACGCACACAGAAAACCACTGGATTCACCGTGGGGATTGAATCACTGACCGGAACTCTTCCTGGCCCCTTTTCCTTTGTGATGTTTGGCACATAGAGTGGGATCTGGTGAAGAAAAGAGAAAGAACGAGACCGTGCTGTAACTCCACACTGGAGAAAAACTATTTTCACTCAGACACTGCTTGTGAATTTCACAAATATTTAAATGCCAAGTAACAGAATTAAACGTGAAATTTACAGGTGAAGAATGAAATAGTGCTCCAATAATCTTTGCTTTTGTACAACTTTGAAGAATCATTTTTAATAATAACCCCGCTGTTCTGGGTACTCCAAGCGCTTTACAGTAAAATGCCTTAAAATAATTTTCCAGTGTAATATGCCAATCATTTTTACAGTGAAATATGCCTTACAGTGTAATATACCTTGAAAAATATTTTTAAATTAATTTTTTTATTAATTTAAGTTGAAATGACTTAAACATCCAAGTTGACTGAACTTAAAGGCAGTTGTTTTTTGTTTTTTTTACATGATCATTAAAGCAAAGGAGAAACACTTTACTATAATTCAACTTTTCCCTCATATCATTTGTATTGAGAATTGAGTATTTTCACTAGTGCTCTCAGACTTTTGGGGCCCATTATTATTATTATATTCACATTTGTTATGACACTTGGCTTTCAAAACAGGTGCATCAGTATTGCATAACTTTTTTGCTGTATAATTTCATTTCCGCCGTGCATGGAATGAAAACAGGGCAGTGCAACGAGTGCATAAATGTCAACGGGTTTGAATATGATAAACCCACGGGGTAATAAAGCATCCTGTAATTTCACACTATTATGAAACTTGAAGAGATTAGCGTGGTTTCACAATGTCAGACAGCGAGGCGTTTCACCGGGTCACACAAAAGGAGCGTCTCACGGAACCCCCGTGTTTTGTTTCAGCACGGAATCCTGTTGCCAAGCAACCCGGGTTGAGCGAGGGAAGCCCTGGTTACATGATCGCCCGGGGGGAGGACCGCATAATCGCCCGTGTGACGTCAAACACAGGCTGTTCTCTCGTGAAGGCGCATTGATAAAAATCAAGGAATTCTTTTAGATGCCATTGCAATAGATAAGCAGCTAGTGAGTCAGTGAAATAAAGAGGGAGCGGAAGGAAACCATCCTTTAATGTTATTACGCAAAAGTGCATGAAAAATGCAAGACAATCAAACAGGTGAACTTACCCTCTAATTTACAATGACGTGCAAGGCCCAAACACACTAAAATGAGCTTTAATTAGTGACCTGAAACTAAGAGCTGTAAATGACTGTTTTAGGTGATAAATCTGATGTGATAAACCTTTGGAGAGTAACATGAGCCTGTTCCTTCACTATAACCACAGTGGGTTTAATGCACAATTATGCATTGATTTATTAGCCAACATCAGTTTCAGCACAACCTATTCTCCACACCTACATTTTCACTCATTACATTTGCAAATGACTTTATTGGGGATCAATGAGAGATGAACAGCAAACCACCCACAATTATCAAAAAACACAAGTTTATAGAGCTTATGTAGCCCCGCCCCTTTTCAGAGCGGTGCTCATTGTGTTCTGTCTTCTGGTGTCATGAGAAATCTAGTCCCCGTGGGAATCGGGTCTCCTTTAGGACCCCGAGTGGGTTCAACACCAAAGACTTTATATATAGGAAGACGATGCACTCAGATTACTTATGAATGGGAGGAAGTGCAACGCCCAATATGGCGAATAAGCCCCGCCTTCTAAATGAAAGAGCCAATTGTTGATTAGTAAAGTCATCGCGTCACTGCAGCTGCCGTTAGAAGCTCCGGTTGCTATAGAAACAGGCAGTGTTTGTTCTCAGGACTCAGCGTTTAGGACTGCGCATGCGCATTAGCTTTGGATTCGAGCATTTAGAAACAAAATTTCTGACAGTTGTCAGATTTCATTGGTGATTTCGAATATGAAATTTAATCGTAAGCTTGGCGAACAGTTTTGGAGATTGTGATGTTTCCCCATTCAAAGAGATAGAAGCTGCACTTCAGCGGCGTTTTAAAGACGGCCGCCGAGTGAAATGTCTTGAAGGGACTTTTAATGGGTAGTATTTTTAGCGCCTGATTACAATTCCTGCAAAATCACGTTATGATTTATACCGTTTAAAATGCGTTATAATGACAGTTAATGTCTTTTAAATTACATATATACTAGTATATAACTGAAGCTATAGGTTGTAAAATCAAGTATTTCTTATATTATATTAGGTATGTTTTTTGCTTCCAATATACACTCACCTAAAGGATTATTAGGAACACCTGTTCAATTTCTCATTAATGCAATTATCTAATCAACCAATCACATGGCAGTTGCTTCAATGCATTTAGGGCTGTGGTCCTGGTCAAGACAATCTCCTGAACTCCAAACTGAATGTCAGAATGGGAAAGAAAGGTGATTTAAGCAATTTTGAGCGTGGCATGGTTGTTGGTGCCAGACGGGCCGGTCTGAGTATTTCACAATCTGCTCAGTTACTGGGATTTTCACGCACAACCATTTCTAGAGTTTACAAAGAATGGTGTGAAAAGGGAAAAACATCCAGTATGCGGCAGTCCTGTGGGCGAAAATGCCTTGTTGATGCTAGAGGTCAGAGGAGAATGGGCCGACTGATTCAAGCTGATAGAAGAGCAACTTTGACTGAAATACTCGTTACAACCGAGGTATGCAGCAAAGCATTTGTGAAGCCACAACACGCACAACCTTGAGGCGGATGGGCTACAACAGCAGAAGACCCCACCGGGTACCACTCATCTCCACTACAAATAGGAAAAAGAGGCTACAATTTGCACGAGCTCACCAAAATTGGACAGTTGAAGACTGGAAAAATGTTGCCTGGTCTGATGAGTCTCGATTTCTGTTGAGACATTCAGATGGTAGAGTCAGAATTTGGCGTAAACAGAATGAGAACATGGATCCATCATGCCTTGTTACCACTGTGCAGGCTGGTGGTGGTGGTGTAATGGTGCGGGGGATGTTTTCTTGGCACACTTTAGGCCCCTTAGTGCCAATTGGGCATCGTTTAAATGCCACGGCCTACCTGAGCATTGTTTCTGACCATGTCCATCCCTTTATGACCACCATGTACCCATCCTCTGATGGCTACTTCCAGCAGGATAATGCACCATGTCACAAAGCTCGAATCATTTCAAATTGGTTTCTTGAACATGACAATGAGTTCACTGTACTAAAATGGCCCCCACAGTCACCAGATCTCAACCCAATAGAGCATCTTTGGGATGTGGTGGAACGGGAGCTTCGTGCCCTGGATGTGCATCCCACAAATCTCCATCAACTGCAAGATGCTATCCTATCAATATGGGCCAACATTTCTAAAGAATGCTTTCAGCACCTTGTTGAATCAATGCCACGTAGAATTAAGGCAGTTCTGAAGGCGAAAGGGGGTCAAACACAGTATTAGTATGGTGTTCCTAATAATCCTTTAGGTGAGTGTAGTTCCCAATTACGTGTTACCTTTGTGTGTACTTTTGATCAGGCATTACCGCCTGGGTCCTAAAGGAGACCCAATTCCTGTGGGGACTCGATTTCTCATGATACAGGTGTAGTGACAAATTGGGTCCCCCTCGGAAATCGGTCTCCTTTAGGACCCCAAGCGATCCCATTGGTTAAAATTGCCTTTAATAGGTACTCTCTTTAGTGCCTGATTACAATTCCTACAAAATCATATGGTAAATGCTGTTTCAACTGCATTATAATAACCATTTATGTCTGTATTAGTTATCTTATATACTATCGTAGCATACAAATAAGCGATTAGCCTGATAGTCGGCATGTTGCACACTTTTTTTATTATTGTTTGTTAAATGCTTTATGCATTAAATAAAAATGGTTTATTGAGATATTTGTTCTACTTGTTTCATTAGGCCTAAAAGCTGAAGGTATTCTTGCATTGTAGATTTTATTGAGGTGATTTAGATGCGTATTGGTGTAGTTTTAGGCCTGACGTGTAGATATTGACTAGATATAAAGCGTCTTTATTGGGTTTGATGGGTCCATGAAGAGCCTTTAAAAAGGTTCTTTAGATTTTAGAAACTTTATTTTACTATTCACGGAAAGGTTCTTTCAGGAACCCAAAATATCACAATTTTTTTGGTTTGTTTAATAGTGATAGGCTAGTAACATGCAAATATTTAGTGCAGCTGGCACATGATTCATGTTTTGTAAGAAGTATCCGTGGCTTTTTCCACAAATTTTCCCAGAACTATATCATTTGACATGCAGGTCAAACAGCATTTCACAAGTTTATGGTGACAAATACCAGGTTTACTGTGAGTGTGTGAAAGTGCGCAGTAAAGTAGACGTTTGGCCCAGTGTTGCCATATTTACCTCCTTCAGCATGTGTGTGTGTGTTTGGAAACACTGTTGCTGTGGTGATAAAGTCATTTAAAGCAGCTCAAGGTCTCTGAGGTAAAGATGACGTGTGAGGAGGATGGCTGAGACAGCAGGTATTGCACCAGATCAATCTGTTGATAACATGACATCTTACGACATGACTTCCGGCGGGTAAACTCACCTCTCCGCACGACATCAAGTGTGTTCTGGAAAATAATACGCCTGATAATATATTGTAGTGCGAACGCACACAGTCCAAATATGATTTTCTGCCACTCATCTATTCTAGCAGATGAAGGGAGAAAATTCACCAAGTATTTATTTTTTCTTTTGTGGTGAAAATAACACTCATTATGTTACTAGCATAATATACAACAAACCTGTCAAAACGTGTCCAGATCATATTTCACTCAAAAATAAAAAGGTTGGAATAAAAACACATTTAAAATTTTCAGAAAGTAGCCTATTTATACATCATGGTAGTCTATATTTGTTGTACAAAATTGTATAATGCAGATTTAATATATATATATAAAGTCTTTTAAGCATAAATGAAACTTTTCTGAGGGGGTTATGCTCAAAACAAAAGAAAATATATATTTAAAAGAAAACAACTCGGGTAAGAAATAAACGATATATATTATCTGAAAATATTTATTGTCTTAATATCATATGCAATTTTGCTTCTCAAGTAAATGAACACTTCTATTTTCAAAAAATATACTATTGTATTTATACATCAAGGTGTATTTGTTGTACTAAATGTAATTGAAATAATGAAGATTTAAATAAAATGTGTAAATATTTAAATAAAATGAGATTTAAGAAAAATAAGCATATATTAAAAGTATCTTAAGGTTTATGCTTAAAAAAGAAAAACATAGTTTGAAGAAGTTTTAATTGGGTAAGAAAAATGCACAAGAAATATCTGAAAAAAACGTCTTAATATCATAAGTAAATTTACATTTCTCAGATGAAAAATTGATTTCAGAAATATAATATTGTATTTATATATAATGGTGCACTTGTACTAAATTGAATTGAAAAATGCTGATTTAAATAGTGTAAATATTTAAAAAAAAAATATAAGCATAAATTAAAGGTTTCTGAGGCTTAAAACAAGAAAGAAAATGTTTTCAATTAGGTGAGAAAAATACACAAGATGTGTCTTGTACAGTTTTGCTTCTCAAGTACATTTATTTTGATAGTTATACTGCAAAACAAGACAAAAAAAATACTGATTAAGAATTTCTTGCATATTTCCATTTATATATATCATGTTAAAAATGTTACTGGACAATGTTTTACTTGCCACAACATTGTTTTAGTTTGCATTTCATGCTGCAGGTACAGTATATGCAGACAATAAAGTGTTGTCTGAGTTACTGTATGCATAATTTCTCAAAACAGAGCCGTGCACCGACATGTTCTGTGTTGTGGAAAATCTCTCATAACGGTTGTTATGTAATAAACTCAGTGGCACAGCCAACCTCAGTCAACATGAATGTAAACCATGAAATACATCTGAGATATACAGCTTTATCTGTGACCTGTGAGAGCCGGAGGGAGGTTTCAGTCAAACGCAGGTTCTCACCGCTATACATGACCTGAAACAACAGCAGACGGGGGGCGAGAGACGGATGGAGGGCATGTACAGACCTGCCACAATGCCTGTGGCCTCAGGTCATGGCTTACGGACCACTTCCGGTCTGATCACGGCGCTCGAATTACAGCCTGGCTAAAATCAGATCAACCTGGTGTATTTATAGACAGTAAAGCTCACGTGTTGTTTTGTTTCCTGCCAAATCAGCTGTTCATGACAACAGACCTGTTCTGACATCAGTGCTGCTGTTCATGCATCATAAAACACCACCGATGACCGCTTTAGATCAATCTAAGGCATCTTTCATTGGGCAAATACAGTTATAAGAAAAGGTGTGTGAACCGCTTGCAGAATCTGTGAAAATGTGAATAATTTTAACAAAGTAAGAGAGATACAAAATGCGTTATTTTTTATTCAGTGCTGTCCTGAATAAGATATTTTACATAAAAATGTTTACACGTGTGTGTGTGTCGTTCCCTGATGATCCACGGCTGTGTGTGTGTGTGTGTGTCGTTCCCTGATGATCTATCAGAACTCTTTTTTAAAAATATTTTATAATGTAATAATTTCAGTTGCACTCCAAATTAATGTAGAAACAACATAAAGACAGTATATTTTAAATGCTTATCTTTTTATGAATGAAGGCCAGTATCACTGATGCTAATACTGATGACTCAAATTAACAAACTTCAAAAAATATATAACAACTTTTAATTTAAGTGAACTTAAAAACAATCCTCACATAAACCCATAATACATTTCTATTTACATGTGCCCTTCCTACCTAGGAAATATACAGAAATTGAATAAAGTTATTAAACGGTTTGCACTGCATAAATTATAAATTATATATGTGACCCTGGACTACAAAACCAGTCATAAGGGTCAACTTTTTGACATTGAGATTTATACATCATCTGAAAGCTGAATAAATAAGCTTTCCATTGATGTATGGTTTGTTAGGGTTGGAAATTATAACTTTTTGAAAATCTGGAATCTGAAGGGGCAAAAAAACGTGTGTGCTGCTGCGCGTCCCTGTGTGTGTGTGTGAGTACAGAGAGTACGCGCGTTGTGCACCTGTCTATAGGCTCATATTATTAATGTGCCCTTTAAATAACAAAAAATACTGCGCTATTGACTTTAGAGCAGGTTTTTGTTGGTCAATGGCGCAGTCGTTTTCAGTTCCTCAAAATAGCAACGCGCCAACATGCGCCTGAACACACCTGGTTTTCAGACCAGCACGCCCATGGGTGAACAGATGGCGCGAGTGCATTTGATATTTAAACAACGTGGAGCTGAAACTAGCACAAAACACTTGCGTCACATTGCGCTGGGTGTATGATGGAGCCCACATTCTGTGCAAACCAGCCCTAATTCAGTCACTTATGAGGTTCCTTTTCTATTAGGATGCTGCCTTAGTAGTCAGCTGGCTATGTAGGCAATTTACAGCCAGGCAGAAATCACCACCGTTACCTCCTCCAGCGGAAACTGTGATCATTTCAGCATCTGCGATTCACAGAGTCACTTGTCAGAGGCCCTGATTCACTGTGATGGTTCAAGCTTTTTACATGCTGCTACTGAAAATGTTTTTCCTCCTCCTGTTTGGGAAGGGCGAGCGGCCTTGCATAGCTTCTTTCTGCAGATTTTCCCTGGGCTTCTTATTTATTTATTTTCCTGCCGACTCTTTCACGAACCTCAGTGATATTTTAGCACATGTGCATGGCAACAGCAAAACAGTAAGGCAGCAGATGAATTCCTGCCCCGACCGCGTTTGTGAATTAGTGATCATGTAAAAAGCCACTGTGGCTTCCAGATTGCAAACAGGCCATGTGGAGACGCAGCGAACTAACCAGCCCTCGAAATAGGCCCGTTTGTTTGTGCGGAGAAAGCAGGAACGTGTGTTTGACATCAGGGACAGTTCGACTGTCCTGTGAACACAACGTGACGAGGTGTTGAGTTATTGTTTGGGATGTCTGACAGAAAAAATTAAGCCATTATCAATGTTTTAATGCAGTGTTCGCTTAAAGAATCACTTAAAATGCCAATTTTATGGCAATCAACAATTCGTTTAACTACATTTCTCAATAGCGAGGTAGAAGCGCTGCTTGTTTTTAGTGTCCAACACACAACAATATACACCACCATTCAAAATGATGGGGTCAGTAAGATTTTTTAAAAGAAATGATCCTTATTCAGCAAGGACAGATTAAATTGATCAGAAGTGAGATTAAAGACATTTATAGTGTTCCAAAAGATTCTATTTCAAATAAATGCTGTTCTTTAGAACTTTCTGTTCATTAAAGAATCCTGAAGCAGAAACTATGAAGCAGCACAACTGTTTTCAACATTGATAAAAATATTAAATATTTTTTGAGCAGCAAATCATCACATTAGAATGATTTCTAATGACACTGAAGACTGGAGTAATGATGCTGAAAAGTCAGCTTTGATCACAGAAATAAATTATATTTTAAAAGATATTAAAATAAAAAACGGGTGGTTTAAATTGTAATAATATTTTACAATATTACTGTTTTTACTGTATTTTTGATCTTATAAATGCAGCCTTTGGTGAGCAGAAGAGACTTCTTTCAAAAACATTAAAATAATCTTACCAACCCCACACACTTTTGTCCTGTAGTGTAGAAAATCACTAGATAAAATTCATACAATCTCATCTCACACACACACACAGGGACGCGCAGCAGCGCACACGTTTTTTTGCCCCCTCAGATTCCAGATTTTCAAAAAGTTATAATGTCCAACCCTAACAAAGGCTTTCAGATGATGTATAAATCTCAATGTCAAAAAGTTGACCCTTATGACTGCTTTTGTGGTCCAGGGTCACATATATAATTTATAATTTATGCAGTGCAAACCGTTTAATAACTTTATTCAATTTCTGTATATTTCCTAGGTAGGAAGGGCACATGTAAATAGAAATTTATTATGGGTTTATGTGAGGATTGTTTTTATGTTCACTTAAATTAAAAGTTGTTATATATTTTTTGAAGTTTGTTAATTTGAGTCATCAGTATTAGCATCAGTGATACTGGCCTTCATTCATAAAAACATAAGCATTTAAAATATACTGTCTTTATGTTGTTTCTACATTAATTTGGAGCGCAACTGAAATTATAAAATATTTTTTAAAAAGTTCTGACAGAATAATGTGTGATTAATCTAGTTAATTTTTTTAATCAACGGACAGCACTATTAAGAGTAAATAAAAAAACATGAATGTCTTAACATGAAGAAACTTATGTTTATTTTTATTAAAAATTATGTATTTATTTATGTTGATATCTGTGCTATTTATGTGTATTTAGCCTGCTTCTGCCATCCAGCACCCCCCACAGAAGAGTCAAGTTTTAAATAGGAAAAATATCAAAAGTCTTTGGTCATTTTTGAGCGAGATGCTAACGGTCTAATCAGATTCAATGATCTATGCTAAGCTATGCTAAAAGTTCTACCGTCAGACCCGGAGATCGGCTGAATGGATTCGAAAACTGTAAAACTCAACTGTTTAACTCTAGGGGAGTTGTAAAATGAGTGTTCCTTTGAGTAATATATACTAATATACTTAATTGCCCCACTTTTAGCATATAAAAGTATACGTTTAAGTGTACTATAAGTGTAACAGTAGTAAACTTTAAGTGCACAACTAGGTTTCTCATTTGTACTGCAAGTGAACTTAAGTATACTAGTAGTACATTTTTTAGTTTATGAAAGTACACTTTGAAGTCTCAGTAAACTACTAGTTTAGTAGTTTTATACTAAAGTATACTTGTAAGTTTTCTTTAAGTGAACATAACATTATACTTATAGTTTACTATTTATATATTATTTTTGCACTTTCAGTATACTACTATGTTCATATTTAGGTATTCATTTTTTATACTTGAACTATACCTTTAACTGTACTTTACCTAATTTTAAAAAACATTTTATTCTAGCTTCATGCATCTTTTTTATCAACACTTGAATGTGGGTAAGTTTCATAAAGAAAGGCAACATTTTAAACAAAAAGTTGAGAAAATCGCATTTTTGTCAAAGACTACGCCTTGATCAGATTCAGAACGATGATCAAACACAGCTGGAGTAGATTGAGTCCATCAACACCCCAAAGCTTCACAGACGTTTCCTCTTCATTCGGTAACATTAGGCAGTTTTGATTTATATGCTGTTTGGTTACATTTGCGTGAGCAATCTTCTATCACTTGTTTCAGCTTCTTCTTCCCCTGTGTTTTGATCAGGAGATTTTGTACTAGAAGATGTGTCATAGCACCCCCTATGACACATCTATGACACAAAAAAAGTATATTTAATAGGCTACTCAATCAAAATATTAAACACAATTACAAGCCAAGTATACTTTGAATACTTAATTATACTTTTAAGTATATCTCGATCAAAAGATTGAGTACAAGTATAGGCCAAATATCCTGTCAGTATAAGTCAAGTACTTAAGTGCAATTTTAAGTATATTTCTGAGAAGTATATAAAAAGTAGACTGAAAGTATACTTTTAGTTTAAAAGAAGTATACTAATAGAACACTCGAATAAACGTATTTTTTGTAAGGGCTGTCATTGCGGTTCATTTGAATAAGTGTGAACGCTGCCATCTGAACCCTGGTGCGCACCCAAAAAACGGACCGAAACCACTGAAAAGATGCGGTTCGACTGAAATATGAACGCAACACGGACCGAAGACATGTAAACGATGATGTCATATGATATGCATAATCCACTATAAAGAACCTTTTGTGGAATGGAAAGGCTTCATAGATGTTAAAGTTTCTTCCACATCGATAAAGAACCTTAATTTTTTTGGGGGAGTTTCACAGATGTATCTGTACTGTTTTATAAAGAGTTCCATAATAATTCTTCAGAAATTCTCCTTTTAGCGTTAAGAGAAAAATGCCACAAACTATGGCCGTGTTCACACTTGTAGTTCGGTTGACTTGGTTTGTTCGGGCCGACGTGTTCACATTGGCATTTTAACACCGAACCTAATGCTGCGCACCGAACGCGAATAGAGCGTCAAATTTGCGTCTATCGTGTCTCGTTGGGCGCTTGAACATTGTGAATACACTCGCACGTCCACAGTTGAAAAATATTCAGAAAATGGAATAGTTGTAAAACAACGGCAAGGCAGCTTGCTAGCTGGTTAGCAGGGTCGATAACGTGACTTAAAAGTAAAATGTGTATTTACAACTTTTACAACGATTTACAACTTACCAGGTTGCCCAATCTCCTCACTGACACTCTTCCAAGCGAGGTCCTTTTTATTCCTGTCTCTGTAGAAATATGAACTTGTGTCATAAAGTTCAGTGTGACTGCTCACCGCCAAAATTAAACGTTCCTCCATGTTGAATGAATGTTGAATGAATGAATGACTCCGCCCGTTTATCACGAGCAGGCTCCTGATTGGTTAACGCAGCGCGAACAGACGCCAAAGATTTTTCAACTCGGGAGTCAGACGCGAATTCGTTTCAAACGCATGAATGCACAAAAAGCACCAAATAAAATCACGTGCGTATCGCGCAAGACACTCAATTCGGCTCAATTCGAAAATGAGGCTAAATCGCGTCCATCGCGCTGCGCTAAACGCGTCTATCGCACCGCAGGACCTCCAGATGTGCGTCAACGCGTCTTTACATTGACTTAACATGAAAATTACTTGCTCCAGACGCTCTATTTGCGCTCTGTGTGAACGCAGCATTAAGGCATAGGGATATGTTCACCTGATTGATCTGCTTTTATTACGTATATTTCGCAACTGAACTTACCGAACATCCAAAACAATGCTGTGTTCTGGGCTAAATGCTAAATGTCCTGTTTTTGGTTCGTTTACATGTGTTTGGTCTGTGTTGAGTTCATATTTCAGTCGAACCGCACCAGAGTTGGTTTGGAAGCGGAGCGAGACCCATCTTTTCAGCGTCTCAGTCTGCTTGTTTGGTGCGCACCAGGGTTCAGACGGCAGCGTTCACACTTACTCAAATTAACCGCACTAACAGAGCAAGTGTGAACACACACTCATCACAGGGACCTTCTCATTTGTGTCCCTGTAAGGAGGAAGATGAGACTGAGAAAAGAGGGAATGCCCTTCAAAGGAAGACTCTCCAACTGCTGAAACACTTTGCTGCCCGTACGCTTTATACTAACCAACATAAATACAGCGTATTCTCGAAGTACCCTAACCCTCATAAAAGACACATTTATAGACGTGCGGATGAAGGGGGCTCATTATAAACCGTCTTTTTTGTGGGGGTCTATTTAAAGCGATTCTCCTGATGTGGCTTGGATTTAGCTATTTTCACTTCACCCTTGCATTTTCTCCAACCAGAGGAATATCTCAAACCCCTCGGCTTTACCCAAACCCAGCTCTGCTATAATTACTCGACTCTGAGCATAATTATGTCGAGATGACTGGATTCTCTCTGGCTGTTATAATGTCAGGAGTGAGGGGTCATATGCCCACAGACCAGCCCACTGGAGGTGTCCGTCTCTCCCAGGGTTATTTTTACTCAGATCAGTGGCACATGGCAGTATTGGAAAGTGGTCTGGGACGAGAGGCCGCGCTCCAATTATGGTGGGAGTACACAAATCACTCAGGCAGTGAACTCGGCAGTTTTGTGGTGAGGAGATGGAAGAGGACTTGTACAGGAAACAGATGGAGTAATAAAGACAGAGAGCAGAGAAACAGAGTGAAAAAACACATCACCTGCTGAATTACAGCGTTTAACTAAAAGCATATTGCGTCATATTTGATATGCAAGTTTCTAATGATCAACATGATCAAAACTTTGCTGATAAACCTGTCGCACACAATCTACTACATGCCGTCTGATGTGTAATCGACGGTCTAGACTTTTATAGCAAGTAAAAGCCTTTTTGTCTTTTATGCTGTGAAATCTGCACTGATTTCTATCAAGTAAACGTAAGAATAACTTTTATATTGTCAGTAATATTTCAAGATGAAAACTTGCTGGACTGAAGCAACTTAGCATGCATATTTTTATGGAAAAATCTTGAGTATCAAATATGATCCTCAGGCTTTTGAGGAAGGTTTGTTTGTTCATCTCTTAATCATCATTGTATTGCATTGCATTATGTTTTAAAACTACAGAGCTTTGAACATAAAATTAAGCATTAAATATAAGCTTAATAAGACATATTATTAGCAGATATTTACTGATATTTATATGCATATGCAAGTAGTCTGATGTAGCGTTATAAAGACCTCATTGATTTACATTATTATCAGAATTTCATCCACTTTTGACTATATAAATATCAGCAAATGCATCAAATTGCATATTTTTGCTCACTTTGTCTTTGGGCTTCTGAATAAATCTGAGCTGTTTTTTCTCTCCATATTCTCACTATATCATACTATATGAGCCATAAAAGCCTGATATATCAAATATGATACTTAACAACGAAACTGATATGCAAACTTTTTTAGATTTATTTTTATATTTTGTCTAAAGGTTCAATAAAGTGCTCCTTTTCAAAAAAAAAACATTTACTGATTTTCTTACTGTTATGCTCCAAAAAAAAAAGGACAAATCCTACCATAAAAGCAGTCCATGTATTACAGGTCGTTTAAAGTCATCTCCTGCTTCTCATGTTTCTCCTGCAGTCAAAGTCAGAGGTCTCTATATGAACGCAAACAGTGGAGAAATGCTGTCCCTTTCTACCCAGCAAGCAATTTTGCATTTAAAAGATGTCTAATAGCCATCCAAACACAGCCCTGACGTCTAGGCTAAAACCAGGCAAAAATTGGGCTGTCAGTGAAAATCTAATAGATGTCTAACCATATCCCAAGAATAGACTATTCATCTAGAACAAGAACATGTCAAAGAAATGAAACCAAACACCTTCTAATCACTGTTGACTTTGCTTACATGATGGAATATCATACATCTTGCAAGTTATTTTGGCAAAAACGACATGTAACCAAATTCAAGGTTATTTTGGCTAGAAGCGAGTTACAGACTATATCGGGTCTACCGAGATGGTGAAATGGCGGCTATTGCTTGCTGGGTATGGGCGTCTCATTGAGCCATGTAATAACGTTGCACTACATTTCTATATCTAAATATATAAAACTGTGCATTCGAGAGAGACCTAGCATGCGAGAGAGTGAGTGATTCAGTGGTTTCAGTTTCAATATACACTATATTGCCAAAAGTATTGGGACACCCCTCCAAATCATAGAATTCAGGTGTTTCAATCACTTCATGGCCACAGGTGTATAAATCAAGCACTAGGCATGCAGACGCTTCTACAAACATTTGTGAAAGAACGGGTCGCTCTCAGGAGCTCAGTGAACTCAAGCGTGGTACCGTGATAGGTTGCCACCTGTGCAATAAGGCCATTCCTGAAATTTCCTCACTACTAAATATTCCACGGTCAACTGTTAGTGGGATTATAACAAAGTGGAAGCAATTGGGAACAACAGCAACTCAGCCACGAAGTGGTAGGCCATGTAAAATCACAGAGCGGGGTCAGCACATGCTGAGGGTCACAGTGCACAGAAGTCGCCAACTTTCTGCAGAGTCAATAGCTACAGACCTCCAAACTTCGTGTAGCCTTCAGATTAGCTCAAGAACAGTGTGTAGAGAGCTTCATGGAATGGGTTTCCATGGCCGAGCAGCTCGTTCAAGCCTTACATCACCAAGAGCAATGCAAAGCGTGGGATGCAGTGGGGTAAAGCACACCGCCACTGGACTAGAGCAGAGGAGACGTGTTCTCTGGAGTGACGTTTCTTTGTCTGGCAATCCCATGGACGAGTACTTGCCCAACTGCATTGTGCCAAGTGTAAAGTTTGGTGGAGGGGGGATTATGGTGTGGGGTTGTTTTTCAGGGGTTGAGCTTGGCCCCTTAGTTCCAGTGAAAGGAACTCTTAATGCTTCAGCATACCAACACATTTTGGACAATTTCATGCTTCCAACTTTGTGGGAACAGTTTGGGGATGGCCCCTTCCTGTTCCAACATGACTGCGCACTGGTGCACAAAGCGTCGGTCCATAAAGACATGAATGAGCGAGTTTGGTGTGGAGGAACTTGACTGGCCTGCACAGAGTCCTGACCTCATCCCGATAGAACACCTTTGGAATGAATTAGAGCGGAGACTGCGAGCCAGGCCTTCTCGTCCAACATCAGTGCCTGACCTCACCATATAAATGCGCTTCTAGAAGAATAGTCAAAAATTCCCATGAACACACTCCTAAACCTTGTGGAAAGCCTTCCCAGAAGAGCTGAAGCTGTTATAGCTGCAAAGGGTGGGCCAACTCCTTATTAAACCCTACGGATTAAGAATGGGATGTCAAAACTTCTGAGGCGTCCCAAAACTTTTGACAATATAGTGTATCTCCAAAAAGGACAGATGAGAGTACCAGGAGTTTATGCAAAAACACCGGGATGGGCAATGTTTGATTTTACAACACGGTTCGTTCCTCGAGTCTGTGGAAACGTGCGGCCGGTTCGCGAGGCCAAAAACAGGTTCTGGCTCCAGAACGAGAACCATTCTGGTGGAAAAGTAATAACAGATCAAGCCTTCAACACCTGCCCTCAGGTGAACTCAGGGTCAGATTGACCAGTAACACTGAAGCTGGACAGGAGCAGAAAGAGTCAGAGTGGATGGGGTAATGTTTCAGGTCAGTAAACAGGGTAAACGTGGTGTCCAGTAATAGGGTGAGGTGTTGAGTAAGGTTTGTCTGAAATGATATTGGGAAAGAGGATAGTCTTCTTTGTCACTAGTAATGAATGTTGCTAAACACACAAAATGCTCTGTTCTCAACTCAATAAACCAAAAACAACAAGCCACTCAAGGCCATGTGATACAGTGATTTTACCACATGTACTTTTTAATCATATACACACGGCCTGAAGTGGCTTATTGTTTAATTTTGAAAAAATAAAATAAAGTATTATTAAATAAAATATTATAATATTTATATTTATAATTTTAAAATAAGGTCAAATTAAATATTATTAAAATATTACTAAATAAAATGTTGCAATATTTATTTATATTTATAATTTTAAAATACAGTAAAATTAAATATTAAAATATAATGTTATAATATTTATTTATATTTACAATTTTAAATACAGTAAAATAAAATGTTAATAAATGTTATTATATTTAGATTATTTAAATACAATAGTCAAAGAATTAATGTTTTATTATAAATTAAAAAGAGCATATATCTTAAAATAAAATAAAATATTATATTATTTATTTACATTTATCATTTTAAAATGTAGTAAAATTAAACTAAATGTTATAATATTCATTCATTTTTAAAATGTTAAATAAAATATTTTTTATTATAAAAAGAATATATTAAAATTATATATTTTTTTTAAATACAATAGAAATATATCTTAAAATAAAATATTTTTTTATTAAATAAAATGTTATATTATTTATTTATAATTTTAAAATATTGAAAATATTGAAATAATACTAGAAATATAATATAATAAATAATATTTATTTACTCTTACAATTTTAAATAAAAGTTTATTATAAAAAATAATATAATAAAATGTTTTATATATATATATAAAGAGGATAGTATAAATAAACAATATAACATTTTATTTAATAATATTTCATTTTATTTTAAGATATATGCTCTTTAATTTAATGTATTTAAAAATATATAATGTTATTATATTCTTTTTATAATAAAATATATTTTATTTAAAATTCGAAATATGAATGAATATTATAAAATGTAAATATTATTTTAATATTTAATTTTATTGCATTTTAAAATACATATATATACTTTCACATAATGACATAATTTGATTTAAGCTAGTCTTTGCTGAATGACAGTATATGCGGCAGTAACCCAAACGTTATGGTGTACTTTGAAGTTTGTGATGATGGTATCCATGTATAAAAATATCTACTTCATCCTGGATATCTGACTTTATATCATCACCTTCACCTCCTCATTAGGATGCCAGGGCTTCTGTGTGTGTGTGTGTGTGCGATTATCATCCCCTCGGGCTGTGTTTCACCTGCTTTGATCCTGTAGATCTGATGTTATCTGCTCTCGCGGACCCCCGCTGGCCCTGTTAGCGTCTCAGATGATACCGATGATTATCTGTCATCAAGAGCTCTGACTCTAAAGACCCCCGGAGCTCCTGTCTGAGGTGTCAAAGGCCCGAGGAGACAGAAGCTTCACATGCAGCTCTCGTCTGCTGGCACACAGAGACAGACAACATTCAAAAACATGTGTGTATATATGCAGCTATGCTTTGGCAATACAAATGTAGTTTGTCATGTCTTATTGAACTGAAATAATATGAATGAAACTGAGAGAGAGAGAGAGAGAGAGAGAGAGAGAGAGAGAGAGATATTTCCCAGATGCGAGTCTTTCACAGCCAAACCACACTCTCCAGTCTCTGCTGACCTTCGTGGTCAGAGCCTTTAGCTACTGAGCCTCCATTACTTTATTTACCTGTGTTTCCCACTCCAAAAATATCAGGCACATTTGGGCTCGTACAGGATGACGATTATTTAAACTTGTACTATTACAGAATGACCCTCAAATATCACATTGTACATTTTATTCAATAGTTTAGTTGCTTCAGACTGTATTCTGAGCCGATGCAAAGACTTCTTGTTTTTTCCTTGCTCTTGTTTCTGTATCTGTGCTGTCAGGTCAGAGTTGATTTAAGCAAACCATGAGCTCTCTATATTACATTATATTATATACACTCACTTAAAGGATTATTAGGAACACCTGTTCAATTTCTCATTAATGCAATTATCAAATCAACCAATCACATGGCAGTTGCTTCAATGCATTTAGGGGTGTGGTCCTGGTCAAGACAATCTCCTGAACTCCAAACTGAATGTCAGAATGGGAAAGAAAGGTGATTTAAGCAATTTTGAGCGTGGCATGGTTGTTGGTGCCAGACGGGCCGGTCTGAGTATTTCACAATCTGCTCAGTTACTGGGATTTTCACGCACAACCATTTCTAGAGTTTACAAAGAATGGTGTGAAAAGGGAAAAACATCCAGTATGCGGCAGTCCTGTGGGCGAAAATGCCTTGTTGATGCTAGAGGTCAGAGGAGAATGGGCCGACTGATTCAAGCTGATAGAAGAGCAACTTTGACTGAAATAACCACTCGTTACAACCGAGGTATGCAGCAAAGCATTTGTGAAGCCACAACACGCACAACCTTGAGGCGGATGGGCTACAACAGCAGAAGACCCCACCGGGTACCACTCATCTCCACTACAAATAGGAAAAAGAGGCTACAATTTGCACGAGCTCACCAAAATTGGACAGTTGAAGACTGGAAAAATGTTGCCTGGTCTGATGAGTCTCGATTTCTGTTGAGACATTCAGATGGTAGAGTCAGAATTTGGCGTAAACAGAATGAGAACATGGATCCATCATGCCTTGTTACCACTGTGCAGGCTGGTGGTGGTGGTGTAATGGTGTGGGGGATGTTTTCTTGGCACACTTTAGGCCCCTTAGTGCCAATTGGGCATCGTTTAAATGCCACGGCCTACCTGAGCATTGTTTCTGACCATGTCCATCCCTTTATGACGACCATGTACCCATCCTCTGATGGCTACTTCCAGCAGGATAATGCACCATGTTACAAAGCTCGAATCATTTCAAATTGGTTTCTTGAACATGACAATGAGTTCACTGTACTAAAATGGCCCCCACAGTCACCAGATCTCAACCCAATAGAGCATCTTTGGGATGTGGTGGAACGGGAGCTTCGTGCCCTGGATGTGCATCCCACAAATTTCCATCAACTGCAAGATGCTATCCTATCAATATGGGCCAACATTTCTAAAGAATGCTTTCAGCACCTTGTTGAATCAATGCCACGTAGAATTAAGGCAGTTCTGAAGGCGAAAGGGGGTCAAACACAGTATTAGTATGGTGTTCCTAATAATCCTTTAGGTGAGTCTATATATACAAATGGAACCATTGTATGTGGGACAAGACCCACCCACTTTTTAAGACCAATGATATTGGACCCACTCACTTTTATCGTCTCTAATTGAGCACGTCTGTTTACCTACCCATAACTGATAAACACTTGTTAAACACGTTAGATGCTTTATTTTCACTTTTCTAATATTTTATTCATTTTTATAAAAAAAAAACAAAAAAAACTGCCTTTCACATCTGATATGTGATGGGAAAAGGGAGTAGAGCGAGTTCGGCAAAAGGCAGATTGGAACCTCGGGTCAATTTGCGTCAAAACTTGGTGCCATGCGTCTTACCCCTGCACTATTGTTGCTGTAAATGATTGTGTGTTTTTTGTCATTTTGTCTGGCCTAACCAGACGTTTAGTAAACAAGGCGATATATTTGTACTTATAGTAAATGGCATCTACTCCAGTAAAATTTTTCTGTGAGAGGACCCACCCACATTTTTTGCTTCTGACACCATATATATATATATATATATTCTTTTTATAATAATTTATTTATATTTACAATTTTAAATAAAGTATTTTAATTTTAATATAAAATACATTCATAAATTATACATTTATTTATAAATAAATTATATATATATATATATATATATATCAATAAAAAATAATTTACAAATTAATTACAAAATAATTGAATATTATTTGTATTATTTATATACACTTTTTAATATTATAATATAAATTATAAATATAAATAAATAATATAACATTATTAATATAGCATAATTTAAGATGTTTTTTATTTATAGTAAAAAGTTAATTCTGACTTTATTGTATTAATAATTAATAATAAATGTTAAATGTTAATTTTTATAATAAAATGTATTTTACTTTATTTAAAATTGTAAATATAAATAAATATTATAACATTAAGTATTATTTTTTAAAATATTAAATACATTCATAAATTATACATTTATTTATAAATTACTTTATAAAAAATAATAATAAATTAATTACAAAATAATTTAATATTATTTGTATTATTATTTATCAGTGACAACTTGGATATTTGAATGATCTCATCAAGATAAATCCGTGAAAGTTATTCTAATGCAAAGTTTTAAGTTGTAATAGCTAATTGCAACAATATTTGTACAGTGTTGGTTGTTGTGACTTCAGCTGTTCAGAGACAGCAAAAAAAGAAAAAAGAAAGGCATGGCTTTGCGTTAACATGTCTGACTCGCTAAGCATTTCTGCAGGGCGAGTTTAACCCCGACGCTTAAAAAAACGTCTCATTTTCGGGCACGACGGAAACATCTTCCAGTGTTTTATAAGACGGAAAAATAATAACACTTGCAACATTCCTGCAGGGCTGTAATTTTCTTCCGGCGGGCAAAAGCTGTGTGTTATGGTCTGGGTCAGGGAACACATCACAACCCGTCATCAGGACCGGTTCTGGGCCCACATCTACCCCGCGCGGTCAGCCACATCACAGGAGCCGGTCAGCACCAGCGGGAAGAGCCGGGATCTTCGCACAAACGCAGCCAATCAGCAGAAAGTGTCCCGCATTACTGTACATTTGCCCCCTAACCACCATTTTCTCTAAATAAAGCACATATTCCTTTTAAATTACAGTATACAGACCCACCCCTCCCTACAATTAACATGATTTAGACATTGATGGACGTCCTAAACAATAGTGAGCGAAACCCACTGCAGGACACAGACCGGAGGGCTTTGTGCAGAAACACTCACTGATCTCAAAAGCAATGAGAATAACTGCAGTTTAAGTCACTATGTGAAGAATGCTTTGAAAAACAAGCTGCTTATCTGATATATTTTCAACACCAATATTAAGGTTTATGCAGCTCTCTATGCAAACACTTTCTTGGTTGATTGCTATGTAAAAATGTAAATGATAGCTCTCACTCCCCAGTTGAGTACTCGCATTAAGAATTGCTAAATGGTTTTTGCAAATGACGCATTATCTAAGCAAAGTTTAAAATTCTTGGTAACACTTTAGTTTAGGGTCCAATTCTCACTATTAACTAGTTGTTTATTAGCATGCATATTACTAGGATATTGTCTGTTTATTAATACTTACAAAGCACATATTAATGCCTTATTCTGCATGACCATATTCGACATCCCTTAATCCTACCAATACCTAAACTTAACAACTAACAATTAACTATTAATAAGCAGTAATTAAAAAAAAAGGAGTTTATTGAGACAAATGTCATAGTTAATAGTGAGAATCAGACTCCAAACTAAAGTGTGACCAAATTCTTGTCTCATTTTGTAGAATTTTGTTGACAAATCCAAAATTCTCTTGCTAAAATCTTTTTATCACTCCATGAATCAGAAAATACTGTCAACAGCCAGAAAAAAAGTATTGTTTTGTATTTTACTTGTGATTGATCCAAACCGGTCATTGCTATAACTGACAGAGATCATCCGAACTGAGAGACTGAAGGAATGCAGAATCCCTTGTTTTCATCTGAAGACAAAAAGCACATGTACGGCAGCAGTCAGTGGTGACAGACAGTGCTTATTCAGTAGCATGTGACACATACCTGACAACGCTGAAAAAAGAAAAACATGCAAGACATTTTCTGATCGTGGGAACGCAGAGAGAGTGTGATTAAAATCTCTTCAGCAATGTGAGGAGGGTTCACACACATCACCCACAGACATCACTAAAGCATGCGTGGATATTTTTAGCAAAACTGAGATCACAAATACAAACTTTATACAGCTCATGTCCACGCATTGTGTTTTCAAATGTGAGCATGTGACCATAGAGATAACAACACTATTGTGATGTCACAAACAGAGATTATGACTAAAACACATTATGAATGGAGCTTCTTTGCTCTTTTGTGAGTGGATTAGATGGAAAGTGTGTTATGCTAACTTTGGTTAAGCACAGGGATTTCATTTAGATTAAACAGTCATAAATCACTAATCATTTAGACATTAAAAAATGCAAATCAGAAGCAAAATTACTTGAGATATTAAGTTTTGTTTTCTGAAATATGCATTAAGATTTAGTGAGTTTATGCTTAAAACCAGAAAAAAATATCTGCCAATGGGGTCAGGAAAAATCAAAACTTACACAAAATAAACTTGTTTTCCCTTTGAATTATTTCTTGCTTTCAGCAAAAACTCGCTTAATTTTGATAATTTTTTGGGGAAAACAAGACTTAACATCTCTTGATTTAAAAATGTTTAGATATTGTTGTACTATAAAACAAGACAATACCAATGACCAATCAGAGCAGAATAGACCAATCACAACAGACTGGGCCGTCTGACCAATCAGAGCAGAATAGACCAATCACAACAGACTGGACCATCTGACCAATCAGAGCAGAGTAGACCAATCACAGCAGACTGGACCATCTGACCAATCAGAACAGAGTAGATCAATCACAGCAGACTGGGCCATCTGACCAATCAGAGCAGAGTAGACCAATCACAACAGACTGAGCCATCTCACCAATCAGAGCAGAGTAGACCAATCACAGCAGACTGGACCATCTGACCAATCAGAACAGAGTAGATCAATCACAGCAGACTGGGCCATCTGACCAATCAGAGCAGAGTAGACCAATCACAACAGACTGAGCCATCTCACCAATCAGAGCAGAGTAGACCAATCACAACAGACTGAGCCATCTCACCAATCAGAGCAGAGTAGACCAATCACAACAGACTGGACCATCTGACCAATCAGAGCAGAGTAGACCAATCACAGCAGACTGGACCATCTGACCAATCAGAGCAGAGTAGATCAATCACAGCAGACTGAACCATCTGACCAATCAGAACAGAGTAGATCAATCACAGCAGACTGGACCATCTGACCAATCAGAACAGAGTAGATCAATCACAGCAGACTGGGCCATCTGACCAATCAGATCAGAGTAGATCAATCACAGCAGACTGGACCATCTGACAAATCAGAACAGAGTAGACCAATCACAACAGACAGGGCCATCTGACCAATCAGAACAGAGTAGAACAATCATAGATCATTAGACATTGTTGTACTATAAAACAAGACAATAATACAGAGGAAGACATTTTTTGCAGTGATTCAAAGACACTGAGGCTTTAATAAAAATATGTATTTAGGAAATACAGATCTGACGAATCACGTTCACAAATTTGTTTTATTTGTCCGTCCACTCTGTGTGTGTGAGAGGTACATTTATAGTGTTTATGGCCTAATGTAAAACACACTTGTGAGTGACGCATGTTGTGGCCGGCCGGCCTCCTGACTCTCACTCGTTTAACTGTGTTTCTCTGTCATAAAGTTCTGGTGTTTATCAGATGTGCTGCATTATAACTGATACTAATGCTGTGTGTTGAGGTTTACTGCTGTCAGAACCAGCTGTGACTGTACAACAAGTCCGTCTTGTTTTCAAAAGAGCTAATTACAGGTTTACTTATTTCAGACAGTCTACTTTATTCTCTATAAATGCTGAGAGTCCGTGCCAGAGCACACCGAGAGCGCACTAAACGCGCTCTTAACTCTGAGCTGCGGTACAGTTGCATTGCACTTCGTGACGTATTTTGGTTAGTTCACATTTGTGAGGCTGACCATCAACACTCGATGAGGTGATGTTCAGCCTGCACAGAGCCAATGCATTAAAGGAATATCCCTGAGACACATGTAGAGAGATTATATGAGAGTCAATAGTGACAGAACACTAATTATGATACTGTTATTTGATCAGCATGTCAATCGGAGAGATTGCATCTCTTAGTCTTACTTCTTTATAGCAGGGGTTTATTAAACTAAAACTATTCAAATTTGTTTTTGTTAAATTAAATAAATCTGAAATAAATATATATATATAGTTGATGTGTTAGTAGCAGGAAAAATGGGCAAGCGTAAGGATTTGAGTGAGTTTGACAAGGGCCAAATTGCGATGGCTAGACGACTGGGTCAGAGCATCTCCAAAACTGCAGCTCTTGTGGGGTGTTCCCGGTCTGCAGTGGTCAGGATCTATCAAAAGTGCTCCAAGGAAGGAACAGTGGAGAACCGGAGACAGGGTCATGGGCGGCCAAGGCTCATTGATGCACGTGGGGAGCGAAGGTTGGCCCGTGTGGTCCGATCAAACAGACGAGCTACTGGAGCTCAAATTGCTCAAGAAGTTAATGCTGGTTCTAATAGAAAGGTGTCAGAATACACAGTGGATCGCAGTTTGTTGTGTATGGGGCTGCATAGCCGCAGACCAGTCAGGGTGCCCATGCTGACCCCTGTCCACTGCCGAAAGCACCAACAGTGGCACGTGAGCATCAGAACTGGACCACGGAGCAATGGAAGAAGGTGGCCTGGTCTGATGAATCACGTTTTCTTTTACATCACGTGGATGGCCAGGTGCGTGTGCGTCGCTTACCTGGGGAACACATGGCACCAGGATGCACTATGGGAAGAAGGCAAGCCGGCGGAGGCAGTGTGATGCTTTGGGTAATGTTCTGCTGGGAAACCTTGGGTCCTGCCATCCATGTGGATGTTACTTTGACACGTACCACCTACCTAAGCATTATTGCAGACCATGTACACCCTTTCATGGAAACGGTATTCCCTGGTGGCTGTGGCTCTTTCAGCAGGATAATGCTCCTGCCACAAAGCAAAAATGGTTCAGGAATGGTTTGAGGAGCACAACAACGAGTTTGAGGTGTTGACTTGGCCTCCAAATTCCCCAGATCTCAATCCAATCGAGCATCTGTGGGATGTGCTGAACAAACAAGTCCGATCCATAGAGGCCCCACCTCGCAACTTACAGGACTTAAAGGATCTGCTGCTAACATCTTGGTGCCAGATACCACAGCACACCTTCAGGGGTCTAGTGGAGTCCATGCCTCGACGGGTCAGGGCTGCAACCATGCCACGCTCAAAATTGCTTAAATCACCTTTCTTTCCCATTCTGACATTCAGTTTGGAGTTCAGGAGATTGTCTTGACCAGGACCACACCCCTAAATGCATTGAAGCAACTGCCATGTGATTGGTTGATTAGATAATTGCATTAATGAGAAATTTAACAGGTGTTCCTAATAATCCTTTAGGTGAGTGTATATATATATTAAATGAATAAAAAAAATTATTTAGACTTAAATTTAAATGAAAACTGATATATATAGAAATAAAAGTGAATTCAAAATATTAATAATTAATATACTACTATAAAATACAAAAATAACACTGTATATTATCAAGTCCAAAATCATGGTAATACCATGGTAAATGACGAAAAAAATATGGCATTGCTATGGTACCATGTACAAAATACCATAGTAAATTATTAAAAACCTTGAAAATGTGCCACGGTAATATATTTTCATGTACTTTTGTAAATATGTACTACAGTATATAAATTTGTGCTTGAAATGTTTAAGTAAAATAACTTAATATTTAAAAAAACAAAACAACAACAAATGCACATAAAAAAATTACTAAAACTTAAACTAAAATGAAAATTAAAAATATAAAAATAAAAGAGAATTCACAATATTGATAAATAATATAATAGTTTATAAATAATACTAAAATAACACTGCATATTGTCAAGTCCAAAATCCCATGGTACAGTATGTTAAAACAACAATAATAATGGTATTACCATAGCAAAATGTACATAATACTATGATAAATGATAAAAAATGTATGGCATTACCGTGGTAAACAATTAAAAAACATGATAATACCATAGTATATAAATTTGTAATGAATTAGTAGCATGCCTTTGTCTCAAACAATGTCATAGTGTTTTGTTGTCAAACTGTTTTGTTTGCAGCGCAGTCGGTGGAGTGAAGAATGACTTATGATGGCATGTAAGAACAGAATAGACTGTGGTTTAAAGTGTGTGTGTGTGTGTGTGTAGGTCACCCGTTGTTCTCTCTCACGTGAACCGGCCATGTGCTAATTGCTTTATTGTGCCTTCGGTAAACACACACATTCACGTATCTGAAACAATGGCTGCATGCGGTGTGTGTCTGCAGGCCCTCGACACACGTGAGTCTCCGAGTGAGTAAGAGAAGAGCTGCAAGTCGCAGCAGGATCTGCTCGCCGGCCGCGGAGCCCAGCGTCTCGCCAGCGCTAAGCTGCTGTTACCAACAACCGACCTGTTTCATCAAAACAGAAACCAGCATGTGTGAGAAATAGATTAGTTTCTGCACATTTATCCTGTATGCATGCACACACACACTCGTGTTTGCATTAGTAATGATGACGGATCATTGTCTCGATGTTGATGGATCATTTATCCATTCTCAAACACGTCGACCTGAATTTTTCTCTAGATGACAAGGCCTGCTCTTCATTGAAAAGCAACAGGAATTCACATTTTTGGCAAAACGCCTCATAATGCACGCTGTCATGTCTGTAAATTTACAGCACAGACATTGATCTCTATAAACACATGCTAACAGATTGATGTCGCTCAAAGTTGAAGCTGGATTAGCTCGTCCTGTTCACAGACAGCAAACATTTGTAAACACAGAGGTGAACGCTTGGCCAATGCACTGCGTTTGAAGGAAAGGTTCACACTTACACTCTTAAAGTGCTTTTTTGGATAGTAACTTTCATGCAGTGTGTAATAAAGCTGTTTCTGAACATTAAAGGTCTGCCAAGTTTCAAAGCTCAAAGTGCAGGTAAATGGAGTTATTGTCTCCTAAAAGAAAGAAGCGATTCTAAACTGCCTGAAATTAATCGTCAGTATTTCCAGTCTCATTTCCTGCTGAACCTACGTAGGTTTGAAACTAATTATTGAAACTAATTCAGATATAGTAATGGCTATTTGGTTTCCAACACATGCTGTAAGCGGTCGACCAATCACAACAGACTAGGCCATCTGACCAATCCGAGCAGAATAGACCAATCACAACAGACTAGACCATCTGACCAATCAGAGCAGAGTAGACCAATCACAACAGACTGGGCCATCTGACCAATCAGAACAGAGTAGACCAATCACAACAGACTGGGCCACCTGACCAATCAGAACAGAGTAGACCAATCACAACAGACTGGGCCATCTGACCAATCAGAGCAGAGTAGACCAATCACAGCAGACTGGGCCATCTGACCAATCAGAGCAGAGTAGACCAATCACAACAGACTGGGCCATCTGACCAATCAGAGCAGAGTAGACCAATCACAGCAGACTGGACCATCTGACCAATCAGAACAGAGTAGACCAATCACAACAGACTGGGCCATCTGGCCAATCAGAACAGAGTAGACCAATCACAACAGACTGGGTCATCTGGCCAATCAAAGCAGAGTAGACCAATCACAACAGACTGGGCCATCTGACCAATAACAACAGAGTAGACCAATCACAACAGACTGGACCATCTGGCCAATCAAAGCAGAGTAGACCAATTACAGCAGACTGGGCCATCTGGCCAATCAAAGCAGAGTAAACCAATCACAACAGACTGGGCCATCTGACCAATCACAACAGACTGGACCATCTGGCCAATCAAAGCAGAGTAGACCAATTACAGCAGACTGGGCCATTGTTCTGTTTTTTGTTATAAGTCATAAATGACAAGGTGACCGCTTCACACAATACAAAGTCAATGGAGACGGTTGGTTTGTCCCCCCCACCCAGTGTGGGCGTGTCCTAAATGCGCTCTGTCTCTATAGGGGCACACTAAGCATGCAATGTGTTTGCATCAGCATACGTGTGTAAAATACGGCATGCATCTGTCCTAATGTCTGCCGCACTGCGTTATTATGCATTACAATCAAAGAAAATAGCATGCAATATCAAGCTTGAGTCTGCTTTCACTCACTCCGGGTGTGTGTCGGGCCTGATTCTCCCAAGGCCACTCACTCAAATATCTAAAAATAAATGTTTTCTGTGTAATTATACAGTGTGTGATGAGATGAAATGAGCGTGGCTTTTGTGATGCGTGTGAGTGTGTGTTTGTGTTTTGAGGGGAGGAAAGTGATCAAATTTGTGGCATCGTATGATTAAAACATGATGGTCCTTCGGGCTGCACTTGTTATTGTACGTGGAGGCCTAAAAATAAAGAGCTAAAATAGAAAAGGACTCTAAGGCTTCTAGAAAACATGTGAGCGCAAATGCTCATATCTCGTGCACATTTTTCATGCATTTGAGATGATTGTGATTTACAAATTAAACTTGCAAGATACTATATATTATACATTAAACACACTGGAATTAGTAGTAAACATGCCTTAAATAGTTTGAGAGCTCTGAAATTACCGGAGGCTTTTCAACCATTCAGCTTAAACTAAAATAATATTTATAGAAATTCAATGGCTTCTCAAAAATTTCAAACATTCAATACATGTTAAAAACACACCAGCTGTGTGTGTGCGCAGGGGTCTTGAGCCATTAACAGAGTTATTTTCTTGAAGTGGTGTGTGTGTGTGTGTGTAAATGGGTAAGAAATGAACAGAATGAGCTCATTCAGAGCTTGCCTTGCGCTCAATACTCCATTTGTCCCCTGTAGAGTAAACACGGCGCTGGAATCCCTCTAGTGTGGTATTGCAGGAGTAACGCAGCAGTTCATCACCGTGTCCGGCTCTGAAAACACAAACAGCCCTAAAGGTCTCCAACAGAACTGCACTGTTGTGGGCTCGTGTGTGAGAGCGGCTCCAAAGACACTGAAAAGGCTTTTGTAGCTGTCAAAGATCGCAAAGAAATGGTTTGTCGGGAAAAACTATGAAGGAAATGACAGCTGGGAAACTGAAAAGCAAATGCAAACATACATACTGCCAGTAAATAACATTTCATCTAAATAATAAAATCCTCTTGTCATTTTTACAATAATATTGACATTAAGCTCTCCATCCATCCATCCATCCACCCATCCACCCATCCATCCATCCATCGATCCAACCATCTATCCATCCATCCATCCAACCATCCAACCATCCATCCATCCACCCATCCATCCATCCATCGATCCAACCATCTATCCATCCATCCACCCAACCATCTATCCATCCAACCATCCATCCATCCACCCATCCATCCATCCATCTATCCATCCAACCATCCATCCATCCACCCACCCATCCATCCATCCATCCACCCATCCATCCATCCATCGATCCAACCATCTATCCATCCATCCATCCACCCACCCATCCATCCATCCATCCAACCATCTATCCATCCATCCACCCAACCATCTATCCATCCATCCAACCATCCATCCATCCACCCATCCATCCATCCATCCATCCATCGATCCAACCATTTCTAATATATATATAGTTTGTTATATATTAATAAATTGATATTTATCAACAAATTATATACAATTATATATATATATATATATATATATATATATATACACTCACCTAAAGGATTATTAGGAACACCATACTAATACTGTGTTTGACCCCCTTTCGCCTTCAGAACTGCCTTAATTCTACGTGGCATTGATTCAACAAGGTGCTGAAAGCATTCTTTAGAAATGTTGGCCCATATTGATAGGATAGCATCTTGCAGTTGATGGAGATTTGTGGGATGCACATCCAGGGCACGAAGCTCCCGTTCCACCACATCCCAAAGATGCTCTATTGGGTTGAGATCTGGTGACTGTGGGGGCCATTTTAGTACAGTGAACTCATTGTCATGTTCAAGAAACCAATTTGAAATGATTCAAGCTTTGTGACATGGTGCATTATCCTGCTGGAAGTAGCCATCAGAGGATGGGTACATGGTGGTCATAAAGGGATGGACATGGTCAGAAACAATGCTCAGGTAGGCCGTGGCATTTAAACGATGCCCAATTGGCACTAAGGGGCCTAAAGTGTGCCAAGAAAACATCCCCCACACCATTACACCACCACCACCAGCCTGCACAGTGGTAACAAGGCATGATGGATCCATGTTCTCATTCTGTTTACGCCAAATTCTGACTCTACCATCTGAATGTCTCAACAGAAATCGAGACTCATCAGACCAGGCAACATTTTTCCAGTCTTCAACTGTCCAATTTTGGTGAGCTCGTGCAAATTGTAGCCTCTTTTTCCTATTTGTAGTGGAGATGAGTGGTACCCGGTGGGGTCTTCTGCTGTTGTAGCCCATCCGCCCCAAGGTTGTGCGTGTTGTGGCTTCACAAATGCTTTGCTGCATACCTCTGTTGTAACGAGTGGTTATTTCAGTCAAAGTTGCTCTTCTATCAGCTTGAATCAGTCGGCCCATTCTCCTCTGACCTCTAGCATCAACAAGGCATTTTCGCCCACAGGACTGCCGCATACTGGATGTTTTTCCCTTTTCACACCATTCTTTGTAAACTCTAGAAATGGTTGTGCGTGAAAATCCCAGTAACTGAGCAGATTGTGAAATACTCAGACCGGCCTGTCTGGCACCAACAACCATGCCACGCTCAAAATTGCTTAAATCACCTTTCTTTCCCATTCTGACATTCAGTTTGGAGTTCAGGAGATTGTCTTGACCAGGACCACACCCCTAAATGCATTGAAGCAACTGCCATGTGATTGGTTG
This sequence comes from Rhinogobio ventralis, assembly GCA_039654625.1. NCBI lineage: Eukaryota > Metazoa > Chordata > Actinopteri > Cypriniformes > Gobionidae > Rhinogobio > Rhinogobio ventralis. Next base: position 2,868,820 of record CM077200.1, on the reverse strand, counting down.
ATTAGATAATTGCATTAATGAGAAATTGAACAGGTGTTCCTAATAATCCTTTAGGTGAGTGTATATATATATATTATTTATTTATTGTGTGTGTGTGTGTGTGTATATATATATATATATATATATATTATACATTTGCAAACTTGTTAGATGTCAGATGCAATTAATCTGACAACACTAATAAATATAACATATTAATTTAATTAATTTATATTTATATATATGTATATATGTGTATGTATAGATTAAACAAAAAACTAATTCCTTATATTGTAGACATCTTATTTGCACTATTACATTTATAATATTCCTTTAAAATATCCAAATAAATTACATTGTAGATTAAACAAAAAAAAGTTTTACTTAAATATTTACGCTATATACATATTTCACTATAGAATAATTTATTTTTAATTGTAAAAAATGTTTTCTGTCATTATAATTAGCTTTACATAAATAGTAAAAGTTTATGATAAGTCCTCATTTATCATCTGTCTCTCTGTGTGTGTGAGAGTGTGTGTGAGAGAGTGTGTGAGTGAGTGTATGTGAGCAAGTGCGTGTGTGTATGTGTGAGAGAATGTGTGTGTGTGTGTGTGAGGGGGCACTGAGGTTAGATGTTATCTAATCTCTCTTCAGCTACTGTGTTTAAGTGTAATTATAGAGTTGAATCGCACTCACCCTCTTCTTCACACCTTTGAAGTGGCTCACAGATCAAGAGACGGCCCTTAACAGCCCTTAATAGAGCGTGAATCTGCATCACACACACACACTCACAGTCCAGAGCCGCTCTGTGAAAAGACACACTTCAATTATTTATGTAAATGACTGAGAGTTACAGCAGACAATGAACAATCACATGACCATCATATGCAGTGTTATAATTCACACGTCAACAATACACAAACACAATAGTGCCATGAAGGACAGAAAACGTATTTACTTAAGACAGAAATGAGATCTACATTTGCTTTTTAGATCTATTCTCTTACTGTATGATAATTAGTGTCAATAAAATACAATAAAAGGCTCCTCTGGGCACAAACGTTCACCCGTGCAAAAACAATGATAATGTCTTTAGTTATCCAGCTGGTTTTGCAACACACTGGTAATTAGGTAGAAGTGTCTTGTCTCGACACGCATGGCCAGATGAAACTGAATGCTCTTACAGTAATTATGAGAATCTTCAGCGATCTTCTGTCACACGTTCCTAAAACACATCCTCTGAAACATCTTCAAACATGCCATTATAATCTGCTGACAGCGCATATAGAAAGGGCTTCATTTACATGCTATGACAGTTTGGGACCATTTGGTTTTCAAAAAGTAATTTTTTCACGTTACATTTATTTATTTAGCAGGCACTTTTATCGAAGGTGATTTAGACCTAACTTAAAATATAACTTTTGTTATAACTTATAATATTACAAAAATATTAGCAGTACCACAATAGAGTGCAACAGTGGACTTTGTGTGTGTGTGCGCGTGTGTGTGTGTGAGAGAGAGTGTGTGTGTGTGTGTGTGAGTGTGTGTGTGAGAGAGTGTGTGCATGTGTTTGTGTTTGAGAGTGTGTATGTGTGTTTGAGTGTGTGAGTCAGTGAGTGTGTGTGTGTGTGTGTGAGAGAGAGAAAGAGAGAGAGAGAGAGAGTGTGAGAGGGAGTGTGTGTGTGTGAGAGAGAGAGAGTGTGTGTATGTGTGAGAGAGAGAGAGTGTGTGTGTGTGTGTGTGTGTGAGAGAGAGAAAGAGTGTGTGTGTGTGTGTTCAAATGAGAGTGTGTGTGTGTGTGAGAGAGAGTGTGTGTGTGTGAGTGTGTGTGTGAGAGAGTGTGTGCATGTGTTTGTGTGTTAGAGTGTGTACGTGTGTACGTGTGTTTGAGTGTGTGAGTCAGTGAGTGTGTGTGTGTGTGAGAGGGAGTGTGTGTGTGTGTGTGTGAGAGAGAGAGAGAGAGTGTGTGTGTGTGTGTGAGAGAGAGAGAGAGAGAGTGTGTGTGAGAGAGAGTGTGTGTGTGTGTGAAAGAGAGAGAGTGTGTGTGTGTTTGTGTGTGTGTGTGTGTGTGAGAGTGTGTGCACGTGTTTGTGTGTGAGTGTGTACGTGTGTTTGAGTGTGTGAGTGTGTGAGTCAGTGAGTGTGTGTGTGAGAGAGAGAGAGAGTGTGTGTGTGTGAGAGGGAGTGTGTGTGTGTGTGAGAGAGAGAGAGAGAGTGTGTGTGTGTGTGTGAGAGAGAGAGAGTGTGTGTGAGTGTGAGAGAGTGAGAGTGTGTGTGTGTGAGAGAGAGAGAGAGAGTGTGTGTGTGTGTGTGTGTGTGAGAGAGAGAGAGAGAGAGTGAGTGTGTGTGTGAGAGAGTGTGTGTGTGTGTGTGTGTGAGAGAGTGTGTGTGTGAGAGAGTGAGAGTGTGTGAGAGAGAGAGAGAGAGAGAGAGAGAGTGTGTGTGTGTGTGTGTGAGAGAGAGAGAGTGTGTATGTGTGTGTGAGAGAGAGAGAGAGAGAGAGAGTATGTGTATGTGTGTGAGAGAGAGAGAGAGAGAGAGAGAGTGTGTGTGTGTGCATGTTTTTGTGTTTTGTGTTTTGTGTAAATCCTCCATCCTGATATATTGTAAATAGTTCATCATATCTAGTTCGCCCTCGTGTTGAGTGTCATGAGGTAAAGCTATACATCGCTCTATAAGCTCGTGAGGAGGTCAGAGTCCCGAGCTTCAGAAGCGTTTGTGTGGGGAAACCGAACACCTGGAGGAAGCCCTCTTCCTGACGTCACAGGTGCGAGTCTTTTGTAAGCATTTAGATATGATTACAGCAGCTAAATAAAGGAGACACACGGACGGTCACTTCCTCTGTTCTCCAACAACAAACTGATCTCTTGAGTCTAATGCAAACTCTCTCTCTGTCTCTGGAGACGCCGTGCTCTGTACAGGATAATTTTCCTCTGTCCTCATTCCCATGTAATATAATGCACAGCATCAATGTTTCGCTTTTCCTTTGTTTCTTGCTATTCTTTTCTTATAATCCCATGTTACGTGAGTGCATGCGCAAACACACACTCATACACTCTCTCTCTCTCACACACACAAACACACATATACTCACACACACACACACACTCTTACACGCATACACAAGCACACACACACTCACTCACTCACACACGCAAGCACACAATCACACACACTCTCCAACACACTCATACACATATGCGCATACACTCACACACATATGCGCAACCACTCACACAAAGACACACACCAATCACTCACACAAACACACTCACTCACACACTCTCACACATACACACACTCTCACATGCACTCACACATACACACACACAAGCACACTCTCCAACACACACACACACTCTCTCACAAACACACTCTCTCACACACACACACTGACTCACACATTTGCACTCGCACAGACACATGCACACACACACGCACGCACACACACGCACGTACACACACACTCACACATTTATACCCTCACACATTTGCACTCACACACATACACTCTCTCTCTCACACACACACACACTGACTCACACATTTGCACTCACACAGACACGCACACACACACACACTCACACATTTACACTCTCACACATTTGCACTCACACACAAATACACACTCACACATTTGCACTCACAAACTCACACACACACACATTTGCACACACACTCACTCAAACACACACACACACACACACACACACACATACACACACTCATACACTCACACACACACACACACACACACACACTGACAATTCAGTTGCTATCAATAATCAGGTATTGTCACCTTGCCACACTTGAAAAACATTTTCCTACTCAATAATTAAATATTTTATTGGAATCTCTCTCAGAATCAGTGGCAGAGATGCATGCAGACAGGACCGACTTGAGCATTTAATTTTATCGGATCTCGTCTCCTCGATTTCCAAGAAAAAACAAGCCCAAACATCACTGACAGTCTCTGGAGTGTAAAAACGCAGCTGTTTGTTTTGGAGCGATGCCATCCAGCCTATCCTGATCAATAAGACTGCAGAAGGAAATACAGTTTAAACACTATAACTCACATTTACTGCACATAAGGACATAACTCAGACTTGTCAAACCTAATCCTAAAGAAAACATTTTGCATTTTTAAAATTAATTTTAATGAATCCATTTTTAGGTCACTTTTAGGTCGTAGTAGGTCGAGGTTGAATGGGCTTTAACCTGCTTTCAAATCCACAGTGGCTCAGTCCTTCCAAAACAAAAGCAGATTTCAATACCAAAACACATAGCTGTGATCCACTGAACACTGACCAATGACAGAGAAACACCACTGTCAGCTGGACTATCAGGCTTATCCTAAATACTCAACCTATCTCTATCTCTACCTCTCTCTCTCTCTCTCCTCCATTAGTCTGATATCTAGCAGCCCAAACTGCAATAATGCAGCAATGGCAATGACTTAATAATTTAAAAAGTCCAAAATCTTTATATAAAATTGTATCTAAAGTATTAGTACAAAAAGTATGGAAATAAAAAAAAACAACTGAATTTACACTATACTACCAAAAGTATTGGGACACCCCTCCAAATCATTGAATTCAGATGTTCCAATCACTTCATGGCCACAGGTGTATAAATCAAGCACTAGGCATGCAGACGCTTCTACAAACATTTGTAAAAGAATGGGTCGCTCTCAGGAGCTCAGTGAACTCAAGCGTGGTACCGTGATAGGTCAACTGTTAGTGGTATTATAACAAAGTGGAAGCAATTGGGAACAACAGCAACTCAGCCACGAAGTGGTAGGCCATGTAAAATCACAGAGCGGGGTCAGCGCATGCTGAGGGTCACAGTGCGCAGAAGTCGCCAACTTTCTGCAGAGTCAATAGCTACAGACCTCCAAACTTCATGTGGCCTTCAGATGAGCTCAAGAACAGTGCGTAGAGAGCTGGGTTTCCATGGCCGAGCAGCTCATCCAAGCCTTACATCACCAAGTGCAATGCAAAGCATGGGATGCAGTGGGGTAAAGCACGCCGCCACTGGACTCTAGAGCAGTGGAGACGTGTTCTCTGGAGTGACCAATCACGCTTCTCTGTCTGGCAATCCCATGGACGAGTCTGGGTTTGCCGGTTGCCAGGAGAACGGGACTTGCCTGACTGCATTGTGCCAAGTGTAAAGTTTGGTGGAGGGGGGATTATGGTGTGGGGTTGTTTTTCAGGGATTGGGCTTGGCCCCTTAGTTCCAGTGAAAGGAACTCTTAATGCTTCAGCATACCAAGACATTTTGGACAATTTCATGCTCCCAACTTTGTGGGAACAGTTTGGGGATGGCCCCATCCTATTCCAACATGACTGCGCACTAGTGCACAAAGCGTCGGTCCATAAAGACATGAATGAGCGAGTTTGGTGTGGAGGAACTTGACTGGCCTGCACAGAGTCCTGACCTCAACCCGATAGAACACCTTTGGGATGAATTAGAGCGGAGACTGTGAGCCAGGCCTTCTAACAATATATATATATATATATATATATATATATATATATATATATATATATATATATATATATATATATATATATATATATACATATAATAAATCTAATATTTAGTTATTTTATATCATTGTATATTATATCATTATTTGTATAATTTATATTATAGGAATCATAGGAATTAAATATAAAGAGTAGTGAATAATTAAAAAGTAATAAATAATAGGCTACTATTTATATACAAATAATATATATATATATATATATATATATATATATATATATATATATATATATATATATATATATATATATATATAAATAATACAAAAATATATACAATTCTTAAAGGTTACTGTATGTAAATGAATAATAATATATTAAAGAATTTAAAGATAGAATAGAAAGTGGGGGAGAGAGTTAAAAGACAAATACCTATAGACAAACTTGGTACAGAAAGAACAGGTATAGAAAGAAAAGAAAGAGAAAGGGTGAGAGAGAGAAAAGAGATTGAAAGAGAGAGAGAGAGAGTTGAGCCCATTGTGTCGTGATGTTGTTGTTGTTGTTGTTGGACTGAATGCATCTGCAGGGAATATTCATTGTCTGACCTCATTCAGGTCCAGTGCTCATTGTCCTGAGCGAAGAGCCCAGCAGGAGAGGCCTGTGCCAGGCTCCGAGAGGCCCACAGCGGCCCGGGACAGACGTCTGAGCCTGGGGGCGGTGGGTTACCTGGAGAGAGGTGTGTGAGTTACTGTCTCAATGCATTCAGGAGTTAAATCAAACCTTTAGCTTTTTACCACAGAAAAGCACATAGACTATTATTGTTTTTATGCATAAACCACCATTCAATAAGTTTGCACTAAATTTTGGATGTGCACACGTTTATTCTTTGATGCAGAAACAACCGTCACTCAGAAAATGCTAGTAAACTTCACAGTTAAATACAAAGAAACAGCAACTAACACATTAAAACAAACATGAAAGACTGAAATAGTATTTTCTTTTAAAACATACTTTTTACAGTGTATGATAAATGTGTGCCAAAACAACTCTTGTTGGCCTTTTAATGTAATGTGTGATGCAAGATGTTTATATATACACTACCAATCAAAGAGAATGGGAAAGTGTGTCCAAACTTTTGACTGGTAGTGTATATATATAGACACTGATCAGGCATAACATTATGACCACTGACAGGTGAAGTAAATAACACTGATTATCTCTTCATCACCTGTTAGTGGGTGGGATATATTAGGCAGCAAGTGAACATTTTGTCCTCAAAGTTGATATGTTTGTAGCAGGAAAAATGGGCAAGCGTAAGGATTTGAGTGAGTTTGACAAGGTCCAAATTGTGATGGCTAAACGACTGGGTCAGAGCATCTCCAAAACTGCAGCTCTTGTGGGGTGTTCCCGGTCTGCAGTGGTCAGGATCTATCAAAAGTGCTCCAAGGAAGGAACAGTGGAGAACCGGCAACAGGGTCATGGGTGGCCAAGGCTCATTGATGCACGTGGGGAGCGAAGGCTGGCCCGTGTGGTCCGATCAAACAGACGAGCTACTGGAGCTCAAATTGCTCAAGAAGTTAATGCTGGTTCTGATAGAAAGGTGTCAGAATACACAGTGCATCTCAGTTTGTTGCGTGTGGGGCTGCATAGCCGCTGACCAGTCAGGGTGCCCATGCTGACCCCTGTCCACCGCCGAAAGCATCAGAACTGGACCACGGAGCAATGGAGGAAGGTGGCCTGGTCTGATGAATCACGTTTTCTTTTACATCACGTGGATGGCCGGGTGCGTGTGCGTGGCTTACCTGGGGAACACATGGCACCAGGATGCACTATGGGAAGAAGGCAAGCTGGCGGAGGCAGTGTGATGCTTTGGGCAATGTTCTGCTGGGAAACCTTGGGTCCTGCCATCCATGTGGATGTTACTTTGACACGTACCACCTACCTAAGCATTGTTGCAGACCATTACACCCTTTCATGGAAACGGTATTCCCTGGTGGCTGTGGCTCTTTCAGCAGGATAATGCTCCTGCCACAAAGCAAAAATGGTTCAGGAATGGTTTGAGGAGCACAACAACGAGTTTGAGGTGTTGACTTGGCCTCCAAATTCCCCAGATCTCAATCCAATCGAGCATCTGTGGGATGTGCTGAACAAACAAGTCCAATCCATGAAGGCCCCACCTCGCAACTTACAGGACTTAAAGGATCTGCTGCTAACATCTTGGTGCCAGATACCACAGCACACCTTCAGGGGTCTAGTGGAGTCCATGCCTCGACAGGTCAGGGCTGTTTTGGCAACAAAAGGGGGACCAACACAATATTAGTTTATATATATATAAAACTCAGATTTTGAATTTCCAAATTTCAAATCTGGAATTGGTTCTGTATGAAAAAGCAGCCGACCACATGAAATATACTGTATGAATATATATATATATATAAGTGTTTCGTTGTGTTTTGAATACAGGAGCTGTTGTGTGGAAAGTCCATACATGGGCATAGTGGCATAAATGATGCTAATTAGTAACTGCATGCAGGCACTCCCTCATATCAAACAAACCGGATTCTTCAACATTAAAACAAATGTAATGACAAAAATGAGCTTCACATTTCTGCTTTTCCTTATATAGTTAGGAATATTGGTAAAACTTTACAATTGTTAACATTATTTCATGTAATTAGTAACATTTACCTGTATATGTTAGAGTATGTATTAATCTTTGTTGAAGTTAGTTAAAATACAGCTGTTCAATTGTTAGTTCAGGTCCATTAACTTTTGATTTTAATAATGTATTAAATGTTGTGATTAACATTAACTAAAATTAACAAATGCTTTATCATTTTCCATTGTTAGTTCATGTTAACTAATGAAATTATAAGATTCTCTGACATTTTTTGTCAAAATTGAGTTATTCACATATTCTTATATTCTGTGACAACTTAATTACAATATGTGATTTTTTTATATGTTGTGTACATTTTGAGATTTTTATTTAGAAATAAAAAAGGTTCCATCTACAAAGTCGAATGTAATGCAAAAACTTTGAAGCTCAATATCTCAAAACTGCTCAGAATGCAGACAGAACCTTATAATTCTAATCTGGTGAAATGGAACCTTATTGTAAAGTGTTACCAAAATATTCCTTTAATAAAATTCCTTTCCTACATGTTTGTGTGAACGGTCTGTTTGAGATCCACAGATCTTAATCGCAGGACTGGCGCCTCCGTTTCCGCCGGGTTGGACATTGACCGGCTGTGCTACGTGAGCGGCATCACCTACACATAATAACTAAGACTGATCCATTTCTACTATCAGACTCTCATGCCGTAACACTTTGTCCTGATGTGACAGATCGACGGCCACGTGGACCTGCCGCTTCCAACCTGAGCCGAGAAGAAAAGACCCACTGACCAAACGCAGGTGTTTAATCACGCACGAGTATGTGTGAGCGCCTGAACACGTACAGTTGACTTTATCTCTGCTAAACAAACTGACCTTTGACCTGTGGAATCCTCCAGTCAAATAACCTGACTTACTTGACTGAAGTACTTGTTTTCCTTAAAGAGGACCCATTATGCTTTTGTTACATGTTCATCTTTCTTTAGTGTGTAATGTTTCTATATGAGCATGAAAAAGTTCTTCTCTATATCAGTGTCAGTGTTTCTGAACTCCCTGAAACGCCTCCATTGTAGTCTTGAGTTTTCTTCCGGGAACCAACACGTCACAATATTCCTCATTTAAATAATTAATATGCAGAATAAAGGGGCGGGGCCTGGTTGAGTTAGTGTTGAATCTGGCGGTTATGGTAAGGGACGGGGCATTCCCCAAACCCGCTGGAAGCTCTTGACCAATCACAACACACTGCTCCAGTCAACCAATCAGAGCACAGTGTGCTTTTCAGAAGGCGGGGCTTCATAGAGACAGGAACTAAACAGAGTGTTACTGACAGACTGGGAAGAGAGGAGATGCAACAATGGAGGATATGTGGAAATAATCAACATTCAAGCAGGAAAACCTGTTTTAATAGAGCCAGAAAACAAAATCAAGACTTTAAAAAAAGGGCATAATAGGTCCTCTTTAATAGACACAAAACACACTTTCCCCCACCAAAATGTACAATGTTATCATGTGAGTCTCAAATATGATCCTCAGGCTTTTGAGGAAGGTTTATTTGTTCATCTCCCAATCATCATTGCATTGCATTATGTGTTTTTAAACTACAGAGGTTTGATCATAAAACTAAGCATTTAAATATCATCTTACTAAGACAGATATTATTGGCAGATATAGTGACGGCTGATATTTATATGCATAGTCTGATATACTGTTATAAAGACCTCATTGATTTACATTATTATCAGAATTTCATCTTAACTTTGGCCATATAATTATCAGCAAATGCATCAAATTGCCTATTTTAGCTCACTTTGAGTTATGTCAAATATTTTGTCTAAAGATTCTATAAATGTATTTATTATATATAATAGGTTTTACAGGTGGTGTTTTGGTAGCTACTATGGTATTTTTTTGTATGGGACTCTTCATACCTCGCTCTAAAATTGTAGGGTTACACTTTACATCCCTATTTTGGTGTTCGGTGCACATCAGAAAACGGCCTCAATGACCTTTCAAAAATCTTCAAAGAATGCTGGGAAATTGCTTCAGTGATGATCTAAATATGTCAACCTGGACAAGTTATTAGCTTGAAGAATTTGTGTTAAAAACAGTTTAAAATGACAGCCACAGTTTTACTGTACACTAACCATAATCCATGCCTTCAATTCACACCCTTTCTGTCTAAACCGCACAAGGTAAATAATAAAGGAATGCTTTTGAACAACAAAATGACACTTTAAAATGCATGTCACCCAACTTAAATCGTTCAACACTACAGTCCTCACCAGCCATGTAAACAAGCACAGAAGAGGCATATTTTAATGTCAAAAAGCAAAGGGATACAATCAACTCCTTATCATTAATCATCTGTCTGCTCCTGAGTTATGAGAACAATTGTTTAATTAACAATATTTCCTCATTGGCTCAGCGTTGGATGTGTGACAGGCCTAAACTAAAACCTCCTGGACTGATGATTGATAAGTTTAACACAAAACCGACAGTTGCAAAAGAGACCAAAATAGGCAGGTTATTAAATCACAATGGATCTGATTAGAAAACCATTTACGCATTTGTGCACAAAGGCTTCACCTGAAATCTCCTCTCAAGCGTATAAAAACAATGCAAGTGAGCGGGTCTGACAGGTGCGGTGTGTGGAATGTAAAAGTTTCGCAATGTTATTCAGTTCTGCAAAGAAAACACACAAATACACACCCATTTTGCTGTGTGTGTGTGTATGTGTTTATGTTTTTCAATCTCGTGGGGACTGAATGCACACAGACTCATGGGGATCCATGGAGACTCGTGTCACTGTGGGGACATAAATTAAAGTCTAAATTAAATCATACAGAATGTTTTTGAAAATGTAAAAATGCCTGTAGTTTTGTGTGATGGGTAGGTTTAGGGGTAGGGGTATTGTGTGTGTGTGTGTGATGGGTAGGTTTAGGGGTAGGGGTAGTGTAGGGGGATAGAAAATACGGTTTGTACGGTATAAAAACCATTACGCCTATGGAATGTCCCCACAATTCACAAAAACAAACGTGTGTGTGTGTATGTGTGTGTGTGTGATGGGTAGGTTTAGGTTTATGGGTAGGGTTAGTGTAAGGGGAGAGAATATACAGTTTGTACAGTATAACCACCATTATGTCTATGGAGAGTCCCCACAAAGATAGTAAACCAGATGTGTGTGTGTGTGTGAGAGAGAGAGTGTATGTGTGTGTGAGTGTGTGTGTGTGAGAGAGAGAGTGTATGTGTGTGTGTATGAATGCGTAAGTGTGAGTGTGTGTGTATGAATGTGTGAGTGAGTGTATGAATGTGTAAGTTTGAGTGTGTGTGTGTGTGTGTGTGTGTATGAATGTGTGAGCAAATGTATGAATGTTTAAGTGTGAGTGTGTATGTATGTGTGAGTAAGTGTGTGAATGTGTGTGTGTTATTGTGTGTGTATGTGTGTGTGTGCGTGTGTGTATGTGTGTGAGTGAGTGAGCGTGTGAGTGGGTGTGTGTGTGTGTGCGTGTGTGTATGTGTGAGTAAGTGTGTGTGTGTGTGTGAGTGAGTGATTGAGTAAGTGTGTGTGAATGTGTGTGTGTGAGTGTGTGTGTGTATGTGTGTGTGAGGGAGTGAGTGTGTGTGTGTGTGTGTGATTGTATCCATGAACCTCGGGAATCCCTTAAAAAATAAAAGCTGACACAATTGAATCAATTGTTAGATTATCAGGTCACATTTTATTTCAACGGTCCACTTTAGACATTCTACTAACTTAGTAACTTTGCAGCTACATATCAACTAGCAGTCATTATAGTATTAATAACTCAATATCTGCTATCACTTTATTTGATACATGTCAACTTATTCTACTAGCCCGAACCTACAGTCTACTAATACTCTAGTGAGAGTTAGTTGACAAAGTTGCAAAGTAGAATATCTAAAGTGAACTATCAAAATATTGATTATAGAGCTATAATAAAATGAATGTGAATATGCGAGTTCATATCGAGATCTCTGGTGTCTGAACACAGTTTGAGACATTGAGTTGAAATGAAACTCATTTGCTGTCCTTTTACTCTAATTGCTTTATATGAGACATAATTGAGATTAAGCAGATCTTGTGATTTTTAGATCTTGCGAACCAGAACATGCGTGTTTATATCCGATCACAGATTAAGTGCTTAAATTGACTATTTCTTTCTATAAGTAAAGCTGCCGCATCGGTCTGACTCAGCGCGTCTGTCATTGCGGTTATTTTATCAGGATAATGTGTGCAAGTATTCAAGCTGTCAGATATAGTAATCTTTAAAGCCTTTAATTTCTTAACTAATTTTTGGAAGGCCATCGTCTGCATGTTATCTGAGATCGAGCGGCGCAAACGGCACACAGCAGAATCCAGCCGTGTAATTGTTTGTGTAAGTGTTTGTAATTGGTTTCCACTCGAGATAGTGTGCAGCTGTATCTTATCAAACTGAGATTTATGGCACATGAATCACTGAGCGTTCGGCTGGCACTGGAAGGAAAACTCTGGTAAAGTCCTGGAAGAGAGTTTAGAGACTGGTTGGTGTAGTGAACCTCACCCTGCGGCGTGACTCACCTGTGAAGGTACCGTGGGTGGATCGAGTCGGAGACGCTCTGTCTACAGACTTATGGACCTCTGATAAAGCTGTTTTCCCCAGTTCATTTTGATATGATTATGCATTTGAGATGCAGAATCGATGTTAAAACAAGGCATGTTGCAGCAGTTGAGGAGGTTGCATGAATGTTTTGTTTTTGGGGCTTTTTCCCATTAAAAATAACCATGAAAAAGTGTTAGAAATGTTAGAGTAAAGAGTAATATCTTCTGCGTGTCAGAAGACAATGTATATATGTAAATAAAACAAGGATTAATGGAGCATGTTTTACAAGACAACACAGTAACTTAAAGCTCTTATGTATATATGCATAAGGGATTTAAGTTACTGTATTATAATGCATGAAAAGTCAAAAAGCATTATAATATTTGCAGATTCTGAAATTGGTTGTTTGTCATGTGCTTTAAAGCATTTCTTTCTAAAGGCGTGTTCAATGATTATATAAGTATTATAATTAGGGGTGTAACAATACACCAATGCCACGGTTTGGTTCATATCACGGTTTTGGAGCCACGGTTCGAGTCGGTTCTGTTTGCTGTGGGGGCAGGGTTCTGTGTTCAATGTTTTAAAAAAACAAAAAAAACAAGCAAATTTATTTCACAAAAATTGATGACACACACACAAGTAATGTCCCACTTTAGCCTACTTAAATACATTGTATGAAAATGACTAATACTGATGAATAAATAGGCCTATAAGGTAAAGCTATTAAATAGCCGTTTTTGTTAATAGAATAAGGTAGCCACCACACTAATTTAAAAATATACAAAATAACATAAAGTGAAGATAAAGTGGCATTTTGGGGTTATGGTGAATAATACACAATACCAACATGAACTGTTAATGAAACATGAAAACTGCTCCTGATGAACAGAATGAATATCATCCCTGCATGCCTTCCCAGCTAACACACGTCGAACCAGTTACATTATTTATTGGTACTTTACTTTTATTTCATGACTTATGAATTGACAACGTAAGGTTGCATGCTTGTAGTTTCTCTTGCGCTTTATGAAGTGATATACAGCGCGCCTCTGCATTTGCGCGTGTAATTGAACAGTGTGCGCTATGAGTGCAATAATAACGGCTGCCAGGACAGGACAGGAAAGCTCGGTTTTCTAAGGTGAGAGAGACTTTTTATTTTGTAACAAGCTACGAAAATGACACTGACAAGCCTTACAACATATAATCTGACCGCAGATACTGAATTCTCAGGCACTCCGCGACCCACCAGCTGAGAAACACTGCTGTAGAGAACACCCTCTCACTGGGGACCGATGTTACTGGGACTCCAAGGTAGCATTTAGCCAACCTGGCTAAATGGGGAAACTGGCTTTCTTTGTCATTCCTCATTCCACCATGCAACTTGAGCGATCACCCAAGTCACATGACATGCACTTGGAAGACAAAAGTTAGTGTATATTTAGTAAATAATATTCTTATAATAATATTTAGTAAAAATACAGCTCTTATTAGTTGTTAAATGTGTACTAATTACTATTTAATCAAATGTCAAGGAAGGAAAAAATAGTTTTGTGGCATAAGGTGAAGTGAGAGCTGGGCCGGGGCGCGCTCGGTTCGACATGAGAGTATCGCGGTTCGTACCGTGGGTGGTGTATCGCGGTTTTTCGGTTCGGTTTCAATATCATTACACCCCTAATTATAATATATTATAACTGTGGTTACAATTATTCATGAGCCCATTATAAGGCATAATTAATTATACACAAAGGCTTTAAGTAAAGTGTCACCGAAAATACTATTTCAGTCTTTCTACTTCAAATTTTCACGTTTAATTGAAAGTGTTACTTGTCATTAGTGAAAAATCCTTCCTTTTTTTTACAGAAAAAAAGTGGTGGCTGGTTGCCAGAATAATTCTGTAAAAATACAGTAAAAATGTAAACATATTTACAGAACAACCTGTACATTTTACAATTTAAAACCATCAAATATAAAGTGTCACACAGGGAATTTTGGGAATGTCAGTTCATGGCTTTTCATTGTGAATTATATGTTGATTTGTTCTTTTTACTTCCAAAAACGGTAATTTTTACTGTAAAATCACATGAAATATAAGGTTAGATCAGTATTTCCCCGTATATAGTAACCAATTAACAGGTTTTTACTGTAGTGTTTTTAATGGTTTTTTATTAAATGATATTCATTTCATACTGTATGACAACGATCGACTCATCTGTGTCAATTTTACTGTATTTCTCTTGGATGGAGTACTGCAAAATTACTTCTAAAATAAAACAGGTCTTGATTATGATCTTGTGTGGCCGGAGAAGACAGTTAAAGAATTTATTCCGAAGTAGTTATATAAGCTTCGATCCTCTACTGTCCGCCTGCCAGTCTGTGATAAGATGGTCAGTCAGCGGTTATGATGTGTTCAGAGTCGTCTGCCTGTCTGCGTGTGTTTGTAAGAAGTAGTAAAACACATTAAGCAACCTCTCGGTCAACTGAGGACAGCCACACCTACAGCATGTTATGGTGCCACACTTGAACTCTGTTCCAAAATATAGTGAGCTGCCTTGCTGTCGCATCGTAACCAAGATGGAAGCTTAGAAACGCTAATATGACACACACCTCATGAAGTGCACAAGAGACTCGACTCATTCCAACAGTTTGCCAGTAGTGTATTGCTAATAGAACACAGAAATATTGGCAAAATAATCCATTTGAGTTTTTTGCATGCTTTTCCGCCATTGAATATGAGTATAATTCTACATTGCATCACAGTAAGGCATTTTTTTTGTGATGTAACTAAACACAAAGTTGCATTCATGAGTAACCAGGTAAAAAAAGCCACTCACACACATACACACCCATGCAGCAGAGGTCACATGGCCGTGACTCACACTAAAAATACAACACAAAGGAAGGGTTCATCTAATGTTCACTTGTTCTCCAGTAGTTCCCATCCAATCGCATATGACTCACTCATCTACTCACAATACAGTGGCCCAGGCAAAGAAATATCCGTTCCTCACCTTTGTTCAGGAACGCTCCTCATGCTCTCCACACAAAAGCGGGTTGAGGAGAAGAACCCAGGCCGGCTGGACTAGTGTTACCACTCGAGTCGATCCCTCGGGGGACAAGGCTCACAATAGACAGATTTAACCGCTGATAGCTTCTGCTGTTTACATTTACATTTCTTTTCTTGGCAGACACTTTCACATGAAGGACTCCAGCAGATGCAGATCAGCTCTGCATTGTCACCATGTTTGCATCTGTAGGAATGGATTGAATCCAGAGTCAACAAATATGATCCAATAAAATGTTAGGAAATGCTACCCTAATAGAAGTGATTATGAAATAAACAACAGCAAGAAGAATAGAAAGAAGGCCTAAAATTACTACATAAAGGAGAATTAAATAAATACAAGAAGTTAAAAAATATATGCCGTATTTATTTTAACTTGGGTGGGATATATTAGGCAGCAAGTGAACATTTTGTCCTCAAAGTTGATGTGTTAGTAGCAGGAAAAATGGGCAAACGTAAGGATTTGAGCGAGTTTGACAAGGGCTAAATTGCGATGGCTAGACGACTGGGTCAGAGCATCTCCAAAACTGCAGCTCTTGTGGGGTGTTCCCGGTCTGCAGTGGTCAGGATCTATCAAAAGTGCACCAAGGAAGGAACAGTGGAGAACCGGAGACAGGGTCATGGGCGGCCAAGGCTCAGTGATGCACGTGGGGAGCGAAGAATGGCAAATTCCCCAGATCTCAATCCAATCGAGCATCTGTGGGATGTGCTGAACAAACAAGTCCAATCCATGGAGGCCCCACCTCGCAACTTACAGGACTTAAAGGATCTGCTGCTAACATCTTGGTGCCAGATACCACAGCACACCTTCAGGGGTCTAGTGGACGCCATGCCTCGACGGGTCAGGGCAGTTTTGGCAGCAAAAGGGGGACCAACATAATATTAGGGTCATAATGTTATGCCTGATCGGTGTATGTATGTATATATATACACACACACACACACACACATATGTGTGTATAAACACGCGTACACACACATATATACACACAAACACACATACACTCACCTAAAGGATTATTAGGAACACCTGTTCAATTTCTCATTAATGCAATTATCTAATCAACCAATCACATGGCAGTTGCTTCAATGCATTTAGGGGTGTGGTCCTGGTCAAGACAATCTCCTGAACTCCAAACTGAATGTCAGAATGGGAAAGAAAGGTGATTTAAGCAATTTTGAGCGTGGCATGGTTGTTGGTGCCAGACGGGCCGGTCTGAGTATTTCACAATCTGCTCAGTTACTGGGATTTTCACGCACAACCATTTCTAGAGTTTACAAAGAATGGTGTGAAAAGGGAAAAACATCCAGTATGCGGCAGTCCTGTGGGCCAAAATGCCTTGTTGATGGTAGAGGTCAGAGGAGAATGGGCCGACTGATTCAAGCTGATAGAAGAGCAACTTTGACTGAAATAACCACTCGTTACAACCGAGGTATGCAGCAAAGCATTTGTGAAGCCACAACACGCACAACCTTGAGGCGGATGGGCTACAACAGCAGAAGACCCCACCGGGTACCACTCATCTCCACTACAAATAGGAAAAAGAGGCTACAATTTGCACGAGCTCACCAAAATTGGACAGTTGAAGACTGGAAAAATGTTGCCTGGTCTGATGAGTCTCGATTTCTGTTGAGACATTCAGATGGTAGAGTCAGAATTTGGCGTAAACAGAATGAGAACATGGATCCATCATGCCTTGTTACCACTGTGCAGGCTGGTGGTGGTGGTGTAATGGTGTGGGGGATGTTTTCTTGGCACACTTTAGGCCCCTTAGTGCCAATTGGGCATCGTTTAAATGCCACGGCCTACCTGAGCATTGTTTCTGACCATGTTCATCCCTTTATGACCACCATGTACCCATCCTCTGATGGCTACTTCCAGCAGGATAATGCACCATGTCACAAAGCTCCAATCATTTCAAATTGGTTTCTTGAACATGACAATGAGTTCACTGTACTAAAATGGCCCCCACAGTCACCAGATCTCAACCCAATAGAGCATCTTTGGGATGTGGTGGAACGGGAGCTTCGTGCCCTGGATGTGCATCCCACAAATCTCCATCAACTGCAAGATGCTATCCTATCAATATGGGCCAACATTTCTAAAGAATGCTTTCAGCACCTTGTTGAATCAATGCCACGTAGAATTAAGGCAGTTCTGAAGGCGAAAGGGGGTCAAACACAGTATTAGTATGGTGTTCCTAATAATCCTTTAGGTGAGTGTATATACACGCACACATACACATAGCTGGTTTTTGAGATGTTAAAAAAATAAACAAAGATAAATCATATCCGTGCTTTTGCACATTTAATGTAAAAATGACAACCTATGAATTGACACTGAAAACAAAACTGCTCTTTTTATAATTGGGTATATGGCTGTTTTAACAGCGGTGTGTAGACTTCTTATATCCACTGTGTGTATCCACTGTATTTTTACATTATGGTAGTATTGACTGGGTAGTCTTTCATGAAGGCCTGTGTGGATTTAGATTAAAAAAACATCATTGTCATCCAGAAAGATCTTTTTGATTACTGTGAATTATCATTGAGAATGAGAATTACGAACAACCTCCATTAACGAGCAAAATGCTGCGTGTTACTTGGAAAAAAGTAACTCGGGTAAGTTATTACGGTTAAAGTGCATTGCTTTACTAGTTGCTTCCTAAGAATGTGATTGTACTTGTCAGAAACAGATCTTTGTCATATTTCACCGCAAATAAAAAATAAAAAAATTGTTTTTGCAACGTCATGACAATTGAGCACATTAAAACCTATGAAAACAATAATTTTTGATATATTATTTAAATTATAAAGTATTTTACATCATGGTAGTATTTATTTACTAATTTAGCCAGATCTACACGTACATAAAAACATAATTGTTGTCCAGACAGGATCTTTTTAATGAGAATTATCATTGAGAATAACGAGAATTACAAACAAACACATTACAGTAATGAGAACTGGGAGGGGAAATGAGCCGAAATGTCAAAGTTAAAAAAAAAGCCCTTAATGTGCATCATTTTCTTCATGCAAAATATAATTTCTCATTACTTTCAATTGATTTAGGGGTGAAAAATTACCCAGACATGAACATTTGAACTTAATTTTGTAAGAGTAACCGTTTCTAACGGAGACTTGACCAACTTGACCTTTTGACTTGAATCTACATGACACAGTGAATCCTCCTCTTTTCATCATTTTAACCTCAAATTTCTTACATAATCTGATGCGGCGTGTTAAATAGGGTTCTTATTTTAACTCTGATCAGGAAAAGTTCATCACCATCAGCCTCCTTGCAGGAAACAGTGATAAAACACACACATCCTGCTTGAGTTCTTAATCAGAGTCACTGATTCAACATGCATTGTGTTTTCTTGTGATGCAAGTCATGCATTGTGTTCAGGGAAGAGGTGAATATTTTTTAGACACAGAAGAAAAAAAGATCACTGTGATGATTATGTATTTACGCATTCTGTGTATATTGTGTAGTTCCATACGCATACACATACACTACAGCCGAGTATGACCTGCATGGTTTTAATGAACTAGAAAAACTTTCACTGCCGTGCCTATAAAAGCAAACTTACACATGATTTTTACATGCAGCTGCAACCCACGTGTTTGGAAACTCATCGCTCAATATCTCATGTTTACAGTAATTACAGGGATTTCTGAGCATGGGAACAACTTGGAAAACATATATGATCCCACACATCCCTTTACTGACCTATCTCAGTCAAAAACATGTCCAGGCCACATTTAAGGGAAAAAAATCATACTTTTTTAAATAAAGAAAATGAAGCCTATTTAAGTTCCATTATGATTCCTGATAATAAAGCACATTTCAATTCTCATTTGTGGACATTTTACATTTGTAAACATATTTATGTTTGTAATACTTTTTTTGTCATTTAAATTATCATAAGTTAAAGGCAGTACAGCAAATAGTACAATATAAATACTTTACAACATAAGTAGCATGACTATTTTTCCACATTACACTTAATGAGAATGAGATCATGGAGAAAATGTGGTTAATTGTCATGAAAATAATGTCACCATACCACAACATCTCTATGAGCCTATATTCAAACCTAAATATAATTTGTTATATATTTTAATATAATTATATTATATAATATTATTTTCATATTTTTTTATTATATATATATATTTTTTTTTATGACACATGTAAGTGAAATATAATATATATATATATAATACATTAATATAATATACATATTTTTATTATAAATGTATATATTTTGTTTTATATAAAAAATTAAAAACTAAAAATAATATTAATATATATACACATATTTTGTATATATTTAAATAATAGTAAATAATTACAAAATAATAATAAATTATGTATATATATATATATAAATAATATACATATTATACATTAATATGATATACATATATTTTTAGATTAAATTTATATATATTCACCCATATACTGGTGCTTTAAAGAACCCAGAAACCAAATTACTTGGTTATACATAACATTTATTGAAACACCAAAAAACTTTTTAATCATCTACAAAGAACCTTGAGATCTCTACTGAACCTAAACCACTGAAGCAACTTTTGTTCTGAAGATGCTGCATGGAAACTCAAGCCAACGTGTTTCCAACATGCTGTCAGGACTGGATTGTGTCCGTCTGGTCAGTCTGTGGCCTTGAGTATGTGCGGCCGTGGCTCTGGCCGGCGGTGGTTAGAGAGAATATGAGGCCCTCGGCTGCCTCGAGCCCTGAGTAAACAACATACACAGGGCCTGACCCAGATCAAACGCCTGCTTTCCCAGAGCCACAACCAGGAGAAACTCTGCTGACCAAACGCGCTATATTTGGAACAAGGGCACACATTCTTTTTCCTAGAATAAGGTGTTTTAAGCAATTGCTGCAGAGAAAGAGCTGATTTTTTAAGAGGTCCAGGACTTCACAGAGCAGGTTCTGTTTGACCGACTGACTGTTTCCTGTCAAACACTTTTTGCATAATATATTGTGTGATGATTGTAGGGATTTTTGCAATTTGTGCAACACCAGTTAATAATGCATTTCTGCCGCTTTATGAGGAAAGATGACAGAGATTCTTATTTACCTAAATTATGGGAGGTCGCTGCTACTTGGTTTAAAATGGTTCAACTAAAGTAAAGCTTCCAATTTAATAAAAAAAAAAAAAAACTTTTATTAAGCAATAAAATAAAATAAATAACCGGTAAATTAAATTAGATAGAGGTTTCATTACAGCACTATCACTAATATGAACACTAGTAATAGTAATGTTTGACTTAGCAAACAGCACAAAAGAAAATGTACTGTACAAAATAAATGAAATAAAACAAAATAAATAACTATTAAATTAATTAGCACTAGTAATAGTAATGTTTGACTTAGCAAACAGCACAAAAGAAAAGAAAATATGGTAAAAAATAAATAAATAAAATAGCTTTACATTTATTACATTTTTTAAAATAAATTAATACTTTTAATCAGCAAGGATTAGGGCTGAACGATTTATTGCATTTGCGATAATATCGCGATATGATAAAACGATTTTTTAACCGCAAAGGCTGCGATTACAGTCTGGTCACGTGACACGCGAGAGTAAAGCAGTCTGCAGAAGAAGCATCAACTTGGCACGTTACGCCTACAGGCCTGGCCTAAAGAAAAGAACATGTGTTTAATAGAGTTTAATGGTTTAACAGTATTATGGAATAAAGGTGGGAGAAAAGATCCTCTCTCCAATGATTCTGGATCGATTCTGAGCTTAGATTTTAACTGCAGGTGCGCAATGGAGCTGCGTGTGTTTTAGAAACACCCCGTATTCTGCTTGCCTCCATTTTCCTCTCACTCACTCTCACACACACACACACACACACACACACACACACACACACACACATGTTGGGTTTTCATGTTTTATGGTGACTTTCCATAGACATAATTGTTTTCACACTGTATAAACTGTATATTTTATCCCCCCAACACTACCCCTACCCCTAAACCTACCCATCACAGGAAACATTCTGCATTTTTACATTTTCAAAAAACATCACTTAGTATGAATTATAAGATGTTTTCCTCATGGGGACCAAAAAAAGGATTTCGCCATCGGATATTGCCATCTTTGTGGGGACATTTTGTCCCCATAACGTAGGGTTTACCAGGCCACACACACACACACACACACCACTCGATATAATAATATTTCATAAAGTTCGGAAAGGTTGAAATGAATTACAATGACATTCCCGGGCTTCATTGCACAGGATGTGCGCTGTAAGAAACGTGCGCTTTGCTTGATGTTACGCTTGCAGTGTGTGTTCTCGCCCGCCGGTATTTTCCTTACAAAGCTCTACGAAGGCTTCATTTATGTATATATTTGATCAAATCCTCATATTAGAATGATTTCTGAAAGATCATGTGACACTGAAGACTGGAGTAATGATGCTGAAAATACAGCTTTGATCACTATATATTCACATAGAAAACAGCTGATTTACATTGGAATAATATTTCACAATATCACTGTTTTTACTGTATTTTTGATCAAATATATACAGCTTTGGTGAGCAGAAGAGACTTCTTTAAAAAACATGTGAAAATCTTACCGACCCCAAATGTTTTAAAACTTGATAAAAAGCAGAATGAGTGAATATATCACCAAACACTAGACCTACGATGCTGTGCAGAAACACAAATAATTTAGATATCTTTTTTAACAGGTTAATTAACGACCTAAACAAATCGATTCACTAAAATGAATCGCACTTCCCACGTTGTTCATTATGGTCTCAGTGAGTTGCACTAGTCTCAACTAGAGATTAACACAAATGTCAACACAAATTTTGGCTAAAATATTTGCATCAGCAGTGTGTTTTTTAGTTTGTTTTACCATAACAGGTTCCATTATCGGCAATGGGTGTATTTGTTTTTGTTATTTGATGATCGGTGAACACAACTATTAAACGGTAAAGATAAGAATCCACACAACCAGCATTAACATGTTCTGATCATATAAAGAAGTCACAGTTATTTATTGGCAGAATCACATACTACGTGACTAAAGCTACCAGAAGTCCCAATTTCATACATTACTTGCATTGTATTGCACAATCCAATGATAATGCATACAACAATCTGATTAACATTCTACCGCAAGACCATGTGAGAATGGAGAATGTGCAGTCGCTGGTAAACACGATTTCTGGAAGAAACCCACAGAATTCGAGAGAAAAATCAAGGCAGTAGGAGTGACTAATGTCAGCACTTACTGTAAACGTCCACGGCTCCCGCATGTTGCGCAAAACGTTTCTGTGCTGGAAGTTGCCTTGGAAGAACCTTGTAAAAAGTGAATTGAGCATTAGCTGTCATTCTGTGGAATGTTTATTAAAGTCAGTGACATGTGACTTGACAATCATGTTGCATCACAGCGTAGTTTGGTGATGATGCAAAATATTGCACTTTCTTGAACCTTGATTTGAGTTTGTGGCAATGCAATACAGAAGTGAAAGACTGCAGAGAGAGAGAGAAAGAGAGAGAGAGAGAGAAGAAATGTCATGGAGCTTAACTATCAACAAAACAATTAAACTTCAGCAAAGTTGTGGTTGTGGTCCTGGTCAAGACAATCTCCTGAACTCCAAACTGAATGTCAGAATGGGAAAGAAAGGTGATTTAAGCAATTTTGAGCGTGGCATGGTTGTTGGTGCCAGACGGGCCGGTCTGAGTATTTCACAATCTGCTCAGTTACTGGGATTTTCACGCACAACCATTTCTAGAGTTTACAAAGAATGGTGTGAAAAGGGAAAAACATCCAGTATGCGGCAGTCCTGTGGGCCAAAATGCCTTGTTGATGCTAGAGGTCAGAGGAGAATGGGCCGACTGATTCAAGCTGATAGAAGAGCAACTTTGACTGAAATAACCACTTGTTACAACCGAGGTATGCAGCAAAGCATTTGTGAAGCCACAACACGCACAACCTTGAGGCGGATGGGCTACAACAGCAGAAGACCCCACCGGGTACCACTCATCTCCACTACAAATAGGAAAAAGAGGCTACAATTTGCACGAGCTCACCAAAATTGGACAGTTGAAGACTGGAAAAATGTTGCCTGGTCTGATGAGTCTGGATTTCTGTTGAGACATTCAGATGGTAGAGTCAGAATTTGGCGTAAACAGAATGAGAACATGGATCCATCATGCCTTGTTACCACTGTGCAGGCTGGTGGTGGTGGTGTAATGGTGTGGGGGATGTTTTCTTGGCACACTTTAGGCCCCTTAGTGCCAATTGGGCATCGTTTAAATGCCACGGCCTACCTGAGCATTGTTTCTGACCATGTCCATCCCTTTATGACCACCATGTACCCATCCTCTGATGGCTACTTCCAGCAGGATAATGCACCATGTCACAAAGCTCGAATCATTTCAAATTGTTTTCTTGAACATGACAATGAGTTCACTGTACTAATATTACAGTTTGTTAATATTATGCAACATGAACTAACAATGAGCAATATGTTTTTACTGCATTAGTTAACCTTTCTTAATGTTAGTTAATATATGTTAGTTCACAGTACATTAACTAATATTAACAGATACAACTTTTGATCTTAAAAATGTATTTGTAAATGCTGAGATTAGCATTAAGATTATTAAACGCTGTTCATTGTTAGTTTGTGTTATGCACATATGAAACCTTACGGTAAACTGTTGCCACTAACACTAATATAAGCTGTAATGTTTGACTTTTTTGTGCTGTTTGCAGTGCATAAACAAAATAAAATAGAACGTTACCTTCCAGTTAAGTGCAACATGCCATTGTTAAAACATATGACAAGCATTTGAAACGATAGTCCTGCATGCTACACTGTTGCCACATGACATCATCACATTCATTCAGTCTTGCGTTAACATCTCAGGAATACATTTTGTTATTTTGCATTTTTACTCCAACTTTGTAAAAAAATGACTTTTGGCATTCTGATCAAACAATGAGTCAATAAGGAGATATTGCTTCCAAATGCAGTACCTACTATACAGTATGCGATCACAGTAAACTGTACATACTGTAAAAACAGCATGAGTGTATGATGTATTCTGAGCGGTTTATTCCCGATCGGCCACTGTCCCACTGTCGTCTAAACATGGCAAACGACTGTGAGGTCATGAGACGTGCGTGTTTGTTCAGGGAGAATGTTTCCACTGTTCAGTACAAACAGAGGAAACGTCCCTACACGCGTGTGAAAGCATGAACGTGTCGCTGCTTAAACACATACAGAGTCAGTGTGTGTTTGTGTGCGTGTGATTTCCTGTAGCATGAACTTTTCAGCGTAAACGACAGAAATTATATCTATCTATCTATCTATGATAGACTGTATTGCCTTCAAAACCTTCAAACTTTCTCAAGCCAGCATCAAAGTTTGTCTTAAACTTTTTTATCTAGGTATAAAAATTTAATTATATTTAGTTTGGCTGTCAAAATTACAACAAAAACGCATGATTTGAGTAATTATTCATGTCTGAAGCAAACAATGCAGTCAACTTTAACCCTGTAAAGCCTGACATGAAATTACAGTCAAAACCTATAGACAAAATATAAAATAAATAAAAAAGTTTACATCAAGCTTTTATGGCTCATATAGTAGTGAGAATATTGAGGGGGAAAACAACACTTAATTTTATTCAGAGGCCCAAAAGTGAGCAAAAATATGCAAATATTTGGTTCAGATGCTGAAAATCTGGTCAAAAAATAAAATAAAATAAAAAATAATAAATAAATATGAGCACTAGTAATAGTTATATATGACTTAGCAATCATAAAAAAAAATACAAAATAAAATAAAATAAAATAAAAAAATAAAAAAAATAAAAAAATAAAAAAAAATATATATATATATATATATATATATAAATATATAAATATATATATATATATATATATATATATATATATATATATATATATATATATATATATATATATATATATATATATACATATATATATATATATGTATGGCCAAAAATTAAGAAATTCTGACAGATTTTAATATAAAACAGTGAGGTCTTTATAACAGTATATCACATTACTTACATAAAATGCATATACATATCAGTCATCACTCTATATCTGCCAATGATTTTTCAATGTTTAGTTTTAGTAAAAAGCTCAAAGCTTTGTTTTAAACATATAATGCAATGCAATGAGGACTGAGACATAAACAAATAAACCTTCCTCAAAAGCCTGATGATCATATTTCATACTCATGATTTTTCCATAAACTGATGTATGAGTCCAGCCAGTTTTCATCTTGAAATATTGCCAACAATATAAAAGTTATTCTTACGTTTAAGAATATAAAAACGTGTAAAGATTTCACAGCAAAAAGACACGAGCTGAAGGTAGACATGTACAGTTATACTAAAAGGCTTTTACTTGCTATAAAAGTATGAAATATCAATCAGACGACAGACGGCATGTAGTAGATTGTGTGCAGCAACATTTCGATCATTTAGAGGCATTAGTAATATGCGCAATACTTAGTGTTAGAGGTTTGGTCGCTAACCTCAAGTATGAGTGTTATTAACAGTGATGCATGACTTAGCAAACACTATAAATGAAAAAAGAGGCCTCCAATTATTCCTGGAACATAAAAAGTCAATAATAGGGCTTTCATGTCCACTGTCTGCAGGACTATGAGAGTGTTTGTACAACAAGAGCGAGGTCCAGGAAAACGCCGGGAGATTGTGGCCGCTCTTTCTCTCTCCAGCGCCTTCTATCAACAGGAAACATCTTTTCACGGGCCAGGAAGTGTCACTGTCTAATTGGCCTTGGTGTGATTCAACGAAAGGGGTTTTCTCAGCCAATGGGAGGGCAGTTATTTTGAGCGGCGGTATAAAAGACGAGGCGCTCGCGGATCTCACACCACACGCCGGCGGTGAGCTCAGAGGAACGGCAGACCTCTGCTGAGTTACACCGCGTCTCTGAGTCACTTCACAAGCACTTGCTGTGAACGCCGGGTAGAAAAACTGACTCACAAAACACACAGATGTTCTCATGGGCAGATGTCAGTCGCCTATAGAGCGGTCAGTTCATCCTTTGGCCCACTGAAAGAAAGGAAACTCAAAGATTTGGGCATGCACTCGTAGCATTTCACTGAGTATAGAAGAGCCTGGCTACATAAATAGTATTATTTATGTATACTGTTTTTATGTTTATGTTTCAAGTTTTA
Organism: Rhinogobio ventralis; assembly: GCA_039654625.1. Taxonomy (NCBI): domain Eukaryota; kingdom Metazoa; phylum Chordata; class Actinopteri; order Cypriniformes; family Gobionidae; genus Rhinogobio; species Rhinogobio ventralis. The sequence continues at coordinate 2,841,829 of CM077200.1, read as the reverse complement.
GTGGATTTTCAATCCAGTTTTGTGTCTTTTGATGGTCTAATAAAATCTGGGTATTGCATCCAAGCAGCAAAGTTGTATAACATGCACAGCACCATCCAAAAGATTTTTAATGTTTTTGAAAGAAGTCTCTTATGCTCACCTAGACTGCGTTTATTTGATCAAAAATACAGTAAAAATTGTGAAATATTATTTGAGTTTAAAATAACCATTTTCTATTTGAATATATGTTAAAGTGTAATTTATTCCTGTGATTTCAGCATCATTACTCCAGTCTTCAGTGTCACATGATCCTTCAGAACAGCATTGACTTGAAACAGAATTGTTTTGTAACATTATAAATGTCTATACTGTCATTTTTTAAAGCAATTTATTGCATCCTTGCTGAATAAAAGTATTAATTTCTTTTAAAATACATATTTTTGAACAGTAATGCATATTGCACACTGCTAAAATAGTAGATTCTGAACACAAATGTAAGACAGTGAGACATACTTTATGTGCAGGGCTTGACTTTAACTTTTTTACTCACCAGTCACTGTGTTCCAAAGTTTTCACTGGCCACAATTTTGACATCGATACCATGTTGAAAAACTGCCATATAGATATTTTTAATATTATCTCATAATATGGCAGCAGGTTTATCAGGCTGCTGTCACTTTATGGATCCATTATACTGTTACACATGCGTTTTCTTTCAACTGTTCACGTTCACTAAAAACAGAACTGACTGTGTTTATGTGAATACTCGCCAAGACTGGCATTTTGACATTATTTTGTGTGTATTTGACTGTTAAAGTGCAAAAAGCAGCGAAAAAGAGCTCAATTACTGAGAGGCGGCTTTATGTGGAATGAGTAAAATGATGTCCAATACGCGCAATCCCACGCTGAAATTCAAGCCCTGTAACAGCAACAATATTCATCTGGAGCAAATGAAGCGAGTGAGTGAGTGGAGGCGGGTTCGTGTGTCACTCGCTGTCAGAGAGATGAGAAAGAGTGAGAGATGCTGGTATCGTGTATCTTTCTGAGGAAAATGAGTATTGGAAGCAGATATTTCAGTATCAATATCTATCGAAAAATCTATATTTTTGACAACACTACATTGCATTTAGTTTATTATTTTAGATGCCTTTAAAAAGACAACATTTGAAAAATATACATATTAGTGCTGTCAAATGCTAAAAAAAAAACTAATTAATCACACATTTTTTTAATCACAGTTTTTAAAATGTTCATATTGCAATAATTTCACAGTTACTCTCCAAATTAATGTAGAAACAACTTAAAGACAGTATAATTTTAAATATTTGTTGTAATAGCATCTTTTTATGACTGAACGCCAGTATCACATATATATCAATAAAGCTATATCAATTTCAACATGTATTAGAGGCTTTAAAAAAAAAACATCTTTTAATTTAAGTGAACTTAAAACAATCTTCACATAAACCCATTATAATAAATGTCATATTTACCCCTGTGGCCTTCCTACCTGTTAGACATATACAGAAATTATACATTATTATAAATTATCCTAATATAAAGAAATTGAATAAAGTTATCAGTCTGCACTGCATAAATAATACATTTATTATAGATTAATCCTTATTAAAGCTATATTTTTCTCTGTTCCCTTTGTTCTTTGATTGACATTAATGACAGACATCATTAGTGGCTGCTGTCACTTTAAGATCTGCCGCTGCCGAGCATGACGAGGATCTGACCTGCAACTCATTTTCTCACAACTCTTTAAGTTCACTTAAGACATTATTTAACTCATTTAAGACTGCTCTTATGAGGATACTCAACAAAACGGGCATTTTGGCATAATTCTGTGCGTTATTGTTTGTTCAAGTGCGAAAGAGAACTCGATTCTGGAGCGCTGTCTGTGCGTGATACTGGCGCGTGTCTATCTGTGCGTCGTGTGTGTCACATAGTCAGGACATTCACAGACAGCATGTTCTCTTTTGTCTTGTCACACTTGAATGGTTTAAAAGCATTTGCATGAATAAGAGCGTGATCATATAATGTAACGCTAGCCAAAGGATGACAAAAATTGGCAAGTTTATGAGTTGATTAATCCGTGTTTTACTATGCTCTCGTTCATAGAGATTTTTTGGATGCTGAGGCTTTTAGGTCGGGTATAATCTGCGATCTCTGACCCGGTTTGTTTACTGGCTTCCATGGCTGCAATACTCTGTGTTTTCCGCCAACTGGCAACCTGTGCTGTCGAAATACTATTGGGTAAACAGGCGGCGTGCGGTATCGCACAGACCAAAAATAAAAACAGACATTCCAACACGGGATGCACATTTCAAAGTACAATAACTGGTTTTCTGAGAAACAAGTAGGTCAATTTAGCATGTTTCCTACATATACACAAGCATATTATGGTATTTTTATGCTTTAGTAAAGTGAAAAACTTACATACAGCACCTTTAACTCGCTAATTTTGACAGCACTAATATATATATATAAAATTCAAGCCTCCAAAATGGCTAGTAGGAGTGAATGCGTTACACACCACTGCTGAAATACACACGCATTTGTCGGGTTGGCGCTCATTCTGAAAATTCCAAAAGGAACATTCTGACATCATTTACTCACCCTTTTATTGTTCTTTCTTTTTTGGAACACAACTGAAGAAAGAACATCGACTTCCACACATCAAAACTCAAACTGAGGGTGAGTAAATGATGACAGAATGCAGATTTTGGGGTGAACTGTTCCTTTAAGGCCTTCATACTTAAGTAAGTGAAAAGGTGGTCTGGCTGCATGCACTGAGGTCATGTGGTTTAATCTTCAAATTTAAGTCTGCGATAACATCACCTTGTAAGGCTACAATTGACTCGTGGCATTATAGTCAATTAAGCTTTTGGAATTGACCTGGCGTCTAGCATGTGGGGCATTTCAGGATGGTACAATTATGTGTCAGCATCTTCCTGTCATTTATGCAAAAGCAAAAACCCCAAAATATCCACGGCCCGATTCTTTAAGGGAGTGAAAGAGCTGCGCGGCCTCTGCGCGCTGGCGGAATTCTGTAATTAGCACGCGCCGCTCCGGAGACAAAAGAACTGCCGAGGGTCAGGAAGGAGAACAATCCTACAGCCGGAGCACATTCCAAGAAAAGCCCAGCGCGTAGGAATCATGGGTACCTACGACTCCTTCACACCAGACTGCCACTCCGTGAGTCACCTCGGCTAAAAGCGGATAATGACATAAACGCCATGTTCGGAAAATGCATGGTCACTTAGACGGCAGGTTGAATTGTGATTGTCTAAATAAATAGGTCACACTTTATATTAGGTGCCTTTAACTACTATGTACTTCAAAAAATAAGTATAATATACTTACTGTGTTAATGTTGTATTGTAAAACACTTGAGGAGGGATACGGGTGAGGTTAGGAACAGGTTTAGTGGTATGGGTAGGTTTAAGGGTGGGTTAAGGGTCAACAGTGTAATTATAGATGTCATTACAACTGTAATTACATGAAGGTATTTTTTTTTTTTTTTTTTATATAAGTACAATGTAAAAACATTGATAAAAACACAATAAGTGCATTGTATTAAATGATTAGTTTAAATGTTTAAAATGTATGAAAAAATTTGGTAAATTTTGGGGTTCAGTTCTCACTATGAACTAGTTGCTTATTATCATGCATTTTACTAGAATATTGGCTGTTTATTAAAAGCACATAGTAATGCCATGCCCATATTCTACATCATTTATCCATCCAATACCTAAACTTAACAACTACCTTACTAACTATTAATTTATTAAGGCAAAGGCTGTAGTTTTAGGTGAGAATTGGACCCTAATCTATGTGAGCATTTAATTATTAATTAAATGAATTAAAATGATTTCACCCTTATGTTCTTCCAAAGGGTTTTCTTATAGAGTAATTCCGACTTTATATCACACAATTCTGACTTTATATCACACAATTCTGACTTTATATCACACAATTCCGACTTTATATCTCTCAATTCTGACTTTATATCACACAATTCTGACTTTATATCTCACAATTCTGACTTTATATCTCACAATTCCGACTTTATATCACACAATTCTGACTTTATATCTCACAATTCTGACTTTATATCACACAATTCTGACTTTATATCTCACAATTCCGACTTTATATCACACAATTCTGACTTTATATCACACAATTCTGACTTTATATCACTCAATTCTGACTTTATATCACACAATTCTGACTTTATATCACACAATTCTGACTTTATATCACACAATTCCGACTTTATATCTCACAATTCCGACTTTATATCACACAATTCTGACTTTATATCTCACAATTCTGACTTTATATCACACAATTCTGACTTTATATCACACAATTCCGACTTTATATCTCACAATTCCGACTTTATATCACACAATTCTGACTTTATATCTCACAATTCCGACTTTATATAACACAATTCCGACTTTATATCACACAATTCCGACTTTATATCTCACAATTCCGACTTTATATCTCACAATTCCGACTTAATATCTCACAATTCCGACTTAATATCTCACAATTCCGACTTTATATCTCACAATTCCGACTTTATATCTCACAATTCCGACTTTATATCACACAATTCTGACTTTATATCACACAATTCTGACTTTATATCACACAATTCTGACTTTATATCACACAATTCTGACTTTATATCTCACAATTCTGACTTTATATCACACAATTCTGACTTTATATCACACAATTCCGACTTTATATCTCACAATTCCGACTTTATATCACACAATTCTGACTTTATATCTCACAATTCCGACTTTATATAACACAATTCCGACTTTATATCACACAATTCCGACTTTATATCTCACAATTCCGACTTTATATCTCACAATTCCGACTTAATATCTCACAATTCCGACTTAATATCTCACAATTCCGACTTTATATCTCACAATTCCGACTTTATATCTCACAATTCCGACTTTATATCACACAATTCTGACTTTATATCACACAATTCCGACTTTATATCACACAATTCCGACTTTATATCTCACAATTCCGACTTTATATCTCACAATTCCGACTTTATATCACACAATTCTGACTTTATATCACTCAATTCTGACTTTATATCTCACAATTCCGACTTTATATCTCACAATTCCGACTTTATATCTCACAATTCTGACTTTATATCACACAATTCTGACTTTATATCTCACAATTCCGACTTTATATCACACAATTCTGACTTTATATCACACAATTCTGACTTTATATCTCGCAATTCTGACTTTATATCTCGCAATTCTGACTTTATATCACACAATTCTGACTTTATATCACTCAATTCTGACTTTATATCTCACAATTCCGACTTTATATCACACAATTCCGACTTTATATCACACAATTCCGACTTTATATCACACAATTCCGACTTTATATCAAACAATTCCGACTTTATATCTCACAATTCCGACTTAATATCTCACAATTCCGACTTTATATCACACAATTCCGACTTTATATCTCACAATTCTGACTTTATATCACACAATTCCGACTTTATATCACACAATTCTGACTTTATATCACACAATTCTGACTTTATATCACACAATTCCGACTTTATATCTCACAATTCCGACTTTATATCTCACAATTCCGACTTAATATCTCACAAGTCCGACTTTATATCTCACAATTCCGACTTTATATAACACAATTCCGACTTTATATCTCACAATTCCGACTTTATATCTCACAATTCCGAATTTATATCACACAATTCCGACTTTATATCACACAATTCCGACTTTATATCTCACAATTCCGACTTTATATCAAACAATTCCGACTTTATATCAAACAATTCCGACTTTTTATCACACAATTCTGACTTTATATCTCACAATTCTGACTTTATATCTCACAATTCCGACTTAATATCTCACAATTCCGACTTCATATCACACAATTCTGACTTTATATCTCACAATTCTGACTTTATATCTCACAATTCCGACTTTATATCACACAATTCTGACTTTATATCTCACAATTCTGACTTTATATCACACAATTCTGACTTTATATCTCACAATTCTGACTTTATATCTCACAATTCTGACTTTATATCACACAATTCTGACTTTATATCTCACAATTCTGACTTTATATCACACAAATCCGACTTTATATCACACAATTCCGACTTTATATCAAACAATTCTGACTTTATATCTCACAATTCCGACTTAATATCTCACAATTCCGACTTTATATCTCACAATTCCGACTTTATCTCACACAATTCTGACTTTATATCTCACAATTCTGACTTTATATCACACAATTCTGACTTTATATCTCACAATTCTGACTTTATATCTCACAATTCTGACTTTATATCTCACAATTCTGACTTTATATCTCACAATTCCGACTTTATATCACACAATTCCGACATTATATCTCACAATTCTGACTTTATATCACACAATTCCGACTTTATATCAAACAATTCCGACTTTATATCAAACAATTCCGACTTTATATCACACAATTCTGACTTTATATCTCACAATTCCGACTTTATATCTCACAATTCCGACTTAATATCTCACAATTCCGACTTTATCTCACACAATTCTGACTTTATATCTCACAATTCTGACTTTATATCTCACAATTCTGACTTTATATCACACAATTCCGACTTTATATCTCACAATTCCGACTTAATATCTCACAATTCCGACTTCATATCACACAATTCTGACTTTATATCTCACAATTCTGACTTTATCTCACAATTCCGACTTTATCTCACACAATTCTGACTTTATATCTCACAATTCTGACTTTATATCTCACAATTCCGACTTTATATCACACAATTCTGACTTTATATCTCACAATTCTGACTTTATATCTCACAATTCCGACTTTATATCCCACAATTCTGACTTTATATCAAACAATTCTGACTTTATATCCCACAATTCTGACTTTATATCTCAATTCTGACTTTATATCACACAATTCTGACTTTATATCTCACAATTCTGACTTTATATCACACAATTCTGACTTTATATCACACAATTCCGACTTTATATCTCACAATTCCGACTTTATATCACACAATTCCGACTTTATATCACACAATTCCGACTTTATATCACACAATTCCGACTTTATATCAAACAATTCCGACTTTATATCAAACAATTCCGACTTTATATCTCACAATTCCGACTTTATGTCTCACAATTCTGACTTTATGTCTCACAATTCTGACTTTATATCTCACAATTCCGACTTTATGTCTCACAATTCCGACTTTATGTCTCACAATTCTGACTTTATGTCTCACAATTCCGACTTTATGTCTCACAATTCTGACTTTATATCACACAATTCTGACTTTATATCTCACAATTCCGACTTTATATCTCTCAATTCCGACTTTATGTCTCACAATTCCGACTTTATATCTCACAATTCCGACTTTATATCTCACAATTCCGACTTTATATCTCTCAATTCTGACTTTATGTCTCAAAATTCTGACTTTATATCTCACAATTCTGACTTTATATCTCACAATTCTGACTTTATATCACACAATTCTGACTTTATATCTCACAATTCTGACTTTATATCTCACAATTCTGACTTTATATCACACAATTCTGACTTTATATCTCACAATTCCGACTTAATATCTCACAATTCCGACTTCATATCACACAATTCTGACTTTATATCTCACAATTCCGACTTTATGTCTCACAATTCCGACTTTATGTCTCACAATTCCGACTTTATATCTCACAATTCTGACTTTATATCTCACAATTCCGACTTTATGTCTCACAATTCTGACTTTATGTCTCAAAATTCTGACTTTATATCTCACAATTCCGACTTTATATCTCTCAATTCAGCTATTATATGGCTTTGTAGCATAATATATATACAACTAAAAGCGGATGATGACATAAACAGCATATTTGGAAACTGCACAGTCACGTAGAGAGCAGGTTGAGTCGTGATTATTTGACTGTTCATCCCGAAAAAAAAGTGAAGAATTAAATAAGTGATGACCGGACTAGGAACATTTGGCCCTTTATTCAAATATTATATTTGGAGCATATTGCATGATGCATAGTTGTGCTTGGACTCAATTATTTCATTTGAGATAATGGATTGATACATGCGGGCATAAAATGTAATTTTTGGGTGAACTATCCATTTAAAACAATTCAAAAACAACTAAAACGATTTCTTTACTAGCTTGGAACTTATATCTAGAGTGTATTTTTTCTCTTTTCTGCATTTAGGTTTAGATTTGCGGACCAAAAGCTTTGCTCCATATGTATGAATCTGAAGTACTTTTCAGAAAATTATTAATTCATAGATATTACTTCTAAAAACCATGCATTTTACAGTATTTAACAGAAAATTTGCACTTAATGCGATGATAAACCATTCACAATTTGTTATGGTAAGGTACTGTAACTTGCAGTTAACCAATGAACAGGCTTTACTGTATTTCTCACAGAAATCTAACATATGACTTTAAAAGGTTTGGAATAGAGTGAAAAAGTCATATGGACAACATTTATATAAGATTTAGTGATCAAGAAACATATTAAAAGATGCGTCATGAGTTGGCTTTTTCTTTCTCATGAATTTCCATGCTGGTTTACAAGGTTGAAAGTCATTATCATGTGATATGCATGGCTTTGTTCTGAAAAATATTGATTAGAGTTATTGATTGATTACATTCATATTCAACATATATTATTATCAATGTTGATCTGATTTTTGTTTTTAATTCTTTGATGAATAGAAAGTTCAAAAGAACAGCATTAGAATAGAATATTTTTTAGCATTATAAATGTCTTTACTGTCAGTTTGAAGAACATTTATATTTTTATGGTGCTTGTTTCATAATTTTCATTTCGGAGTGAACTATCCCTTTAAAACTATTTAAAACAACTAAAACGGTTTCCTTACTGACAGTATATTTTTGCTCTTTGCTGCATTTAAGTTTAGATTTGCACATTGAACCCCACATGCAGATATTCCTCTGAGACTTCTGAAGTACTTCTCATAAAATTATTAATACATGAGCAAACACAAGACAGAAAGAGTTCACCTTTAAATACACATGTTCAGGATGTTACTCTGTTAGTCTTTGAGTGGGTGGCCTGATATTTAAAGGAACGCACGCTCACTTTACATCCATTTTCTCTCCTGGTGGTCGCGTCGAGAGGACGTACAGTATGTGTGCGCTTGGGAAACGGTCATTCGAGTCTTTTCCATCTCAAAGTAAAGAAGGAAAGTTCCTTAAACTTTGGGTTAGCTAGATTAGAACAATCCCCCACCAACCCGTCATTAGTGGGATTCTAGTAACGCGCCACACCCAAGCGAGATGTTTCCGGCGCACTCTAAAAATGGCCGTCTGATGATGGGGTCGGCGTAGAATAAGCGAGGGGTACCTTGTGTTTTGGTATTCGGATGTTTATTAAGCCACATGCTCAGAGGAAAGTGAATCACACTCTCATGTTTGTGGCTTTGTTCAATGCCAACATTTTTACACATGCTGTAAAAAACGTCCCGGGCCACCCTCAACGCCCACGCCGAGCCACAGAGATGCCCTCGATACAGATGGGAAATATGTAAATCAGCAAACCAAGGAGAAAGTATCTCATATGAGATTTGAGACAGTACAAATCTGCTTCTCAATGCATCAAGAGTTCATCCTATTCTATTAAAAAACACTACCTGATTTTCTCATGAATTAGAAAAGGCATGAATTTCCATGCTGGCTTACAAGCTTGAAAGTCTTAATCATGTGCATTTTAGCGGCTTCGGTCTGAAAAAAATAACACTTTAGATTAGGGAACACATATTCACTATTAACTAGGAGTTTCCCCTCAATAATCTCCTAATTACTGCTTATTAATAGTTAGTAAGGTAGTTGTTGTAATGATTATGGATGTAGAATATGGTCATGCAGAATAAGGCATTAATATGTGCTTTATAAGTACTAATAAACAGCCAATATGCATGCTAATAAGCAACTAGTTAATAGTGAATAGTGATCCCTAATCTAAACTGTTACCAAGTACGAAATGCAAAGTATGCGAATCGGGTGTAATAGATTAATTTGAAGCAAAATAAAGTATTTAAAAATCAGATAAAAAGACTAAAAAACAATAACGGTAACACGGCCTTTCTGTATAATTCATTATGAAAGTATTTTAATGCAGTATAATGCATTGTATGGACATTAAAACGCGACAAACAACCAATCTCAGAAGGTATATGTGAATATTATAATGCATTTCGGTTACAAATATTCATGAAAAGATATAATGCATGATGATGTACATTATGAATACCTTTATGATGCATTACAGATAAAGGCTTTAATTAAAGTGTTAACACCTTTATAGTATAATGCATTATAAAGATATTCATAATGCACATCATAATGCATTATAATATTCACAGATTCCTTGTTACATTATAATTGGTTGTTTGATGTGTTTTAATGCATTATACTTTCTAAAGGTGTATTATAACTGTGGTTACAATTAATCATGAGATCATACAATGCATTATAAGATGCACTACAAGGCATAATTAATGCATTAAAATACTTTCATAATGAATTATTCATAAAGGCTTAGTAAAGTGTTATCTTTCTCATAAAAATAATGAATGTGCATGCTGGTTTATAATGGCAGTGCTGGTTTTGATGATTCCCATGTTGTGGAATATCATAACCATGATGTGCATTTTAGTGGCTTTGGTCTGAAAATACATTTTTACATTTACTATAACAATATTAATTTTTTGCACTTCTCAGCAAATAAGCTTTTTGCAGCAGGGAACAAAATGAAGAGGATGTGTAACAGAGCAATCTGAAGCAAAAAAAGTATTTAAAAATCGACAAGAAGACTAACAAACATTAACTCTTTACTTAAAGCCTTTATGTATAATGCATTATGAAAGTATTTTAATGCATTAATTATGCCTTGTAATGCATCTTATAATGCATTGTATGATCCCATGAATAATTGAAACCTCAGATATAATACACCTTTAGAATGTATAATACATTAAAACCAATTTCAGATGGAATCTGTGAATATTATAATGCATTTGGTTACAAATATTTATGAAAAGATACACTCACCTAAAGGATTATTAGGAACACCATACTAATACTGTGTTTGACCCCCTTTCGCCTTCAGAACTGCCTTAATTCTACGTGGCATTGATTCAACAAGGTGCTGAAAGCATTCTTTAGAAATGTTGGCCCATATTGATAGGATAGCATCTTGCAGTTGATGGAGATTTGTGGGATGCACATCCAGGGCACGAAGCTCCCGTTCCACCACATCCCAAAGATGCTCTATTGGGTTGAGATCTGGTGACTGTGGGGGCCATTTTAGTACAGTGAACTCATTGTCATGTTCAAGAAACCAATTTGAAATGATTCAAGCTTTGTGACATGGTGCATTATCCTGCTGGAAGTAGCCATCAGAGGATGGGTACATGGTGGTCATAAAGGGATGGACATGGTCAGAAACAATGCTCAGGTAGACCGTGGCATTTAAACGATGCCCAATTGTCACTAAGGGGCCTAAAGTGTGCCAAGAAAACATCCCCCACACCATTACACCACCACCACCAGCCTGCACAGTGGTAACAAGGCATGATGGATCCATGTTCTCATTCTGTTTACGCCAAATTCTGACTCTACCATCTGAATGTCTCAACAGAAATCGAGACTCATCAGACCAGGCAACATTTTTCCAGTCTTCAACTGTCCAATTCTGGTGAGCTCGTGCAAATTGTAGCCTCTTTTTCCTATTTGTAGTGGAGATGAGTAGTACCCGGTGGGGTCTTCTGCTGTTGTAGCCCATCCGCCTCAAGGTTGTGCGTGTTGTGGCTTCACAAATGCTTTGCTGCATACCTCGGTTGTACCTCGGTTATTCCAGTCAAAGTTGCTCTTCTATCAGCTTGAATCAGTCGGCCCATTCTCCTCTGACCTCTAGCATCAACAAGGCATTTTCGCCCACACGACTGCCGCATACTGGATGTTTTTCCCTTTTCACACCATTCTTTGTAAACTCTAGAAATGGTTGTGCGTGAAAATCCCAGTAACTGAGCAGATTGTGAAATACTCAGACCGGCCCGTCTGGCACCAACAACCATGCCACGCTCAAAATTGCTTAAATCACCTTTCTTTCCCATTCTGACATTCAGTTTGGAGTTCAGGAGATTGTCTTGACCAGGACCACACCCCTAAATGCATTGAAGCAACTGCCATGTGATTGGTTGATTAGATAATTGCATTAATGAGAAATTGAACAGGTGTTCCTAATAATTCTTTAGGTGAGTGTATAATGCATTATGATGTGCATTATGAATATGTTTCAAATACCACGTTTAAATCAATGTGTTACTTGTGTTTTTTTGTAATTATTTGTGAAATTTACAAGCAATTTCTAAGTGAAAATTGTTTCAAATGAAATCCTACCAAACTTTGTTTGTGTAAAATACGACTTTCAGAAACAGATGAGTCGTGAGTTTTAGAAAAGAGCTCAATGTTTCAAAAATACTGAGATTATTATTTATATATATATATATATATATATATATATACTACACTATAAAATCCAACAGACTTTTGAACACTTTTTAGTTACCTTTACTTAATGTCTTAACTTAATTGAAAAACTCGAGTACTATTCACACACTATGCCTTTTTACTCAGAAAGCCCAAGTTCAGATAAATTGATTGGTCTAAGTGCCATTTTGTCAATCAAAAAAAAATATATATAATTATTTTTTTGTAGTTTCATTTACTCATTTCCCAAAGTCATCTTGAATATTGACTTTTAAAAATTTTTAGAAAACATTGCATAATTGATGCTGATTTTCCTAAAATGTTTTTGTTTGAACTCACCATTATGGTGATCAGTGTTCCCTTTGGTTGGGCACTTGGAACTTCCTATTGATGCAGCGATGCAACAAGAAATCACAGTTATTTGGTTTCAAAGGAAGGGAAGTCATAAATGGGTTGCTTTTAAAAGGTTACCTAACTTCAAACATTAATGATTTAGTCAGAAGTTAGGCAACCTTTTAAAAGCAATCTACTTATTATTTACCTTTATGTCAAATAGTGATCTTTAACGTTTTATTTACTAACACTTATGTCATAAACACCTTGTGGAACTTTTAATTGGGTTGATATAATCCCTCAATATTTGTGATAATATCTTGCAGCTGATCATGCTTGAGTCACACACAGACTTCAGCACAACGGTAATATCAATGGCAGCTAAGTCAAGAGTAAATCTAAAGTAAATTATTAAAAAAACTCTCTTCAGGTATTTTTTAGTTACTAGAACTCTTGGTAAGTGAACTATACTAACTAAGCATTTTTCAGCACAGCATATGATTCCCATTTCACTTTACTTTTTAATGCAGTCGGTTTGCATGTTTTTTTTAAGTAAGTCTAACTAATTAGATTTTACACTGTAATCTCAATATGAACTCAAACGTTCAATATGAACTCAAACACAGCTTTCCTGTATCTCAAACAATAAGAGTGTGGCACTAGCAACGCCAAGGTCATGGGTTCGATTCCCAGGGAAAGAAAAAACTGACAAAATGTAAAATGTGTACCTTGAATGCAATGTCACTTTGGATAAAAGCGTCTGCCAAATGCATAAATTTAAATGTAAACGTTTTTCATCAAATTCTTCCAAGACCAAATTTCTCTAAGTGTAATAAGTCTACACAAGATCAATATCAATTTCCTCTGCCTTGGTAGAGACGGAACAGAAATGGAGATAGAGTGAGAATCCAGAGTTTCTGTTGGTGAAATATGACGGACTCAGCAGTTCAGATGCTGTAATGACTGATAAATGAAACTCAGGAGCCGTTGAGGTGAGATGGAAATATCTGACAACATCAGGTGTGACCTGAAGAGCTCCAAAGCTTCCTGTTATTCACTCCATTTCTAATCTTAAAGAAGCCTCAAGTCAGTGAACGAAACCCGTTGAGTCATCTTTCGAGCCGTGTAAGTGTGTGCATGGGGGACGCTGCAGCTGTTTTGCAATCACAAACTTTCTCTGCCACTTCCTCTGGAGGAGCACTTCTGAAAGTACAAGTATGAGTGCCACACAGCCAACGTTAAACCGCACAGCATGCTGTCGAACATCCATTCTTTATCAAGAGTGCTACACTCTTAAAAAGGTCACAAAAGGGTTTTACAACCTCATGCCTTTTAAGAATCACTGCCAAGTCGAGGATCACTGGTTCTATTGCTCATATAGGCTTAGTGATGTGATCAAACATCTAACAGAAAGTATTAAAAGCCCTGTTTTATTCAACCAAGTCAACTCAATAACATCTTTATTAAAAGAGGTTCTTTTCTAAACCTACAGTGAAGCAAGATTGGGTTTAGATCACAAATAATTACTGCAAGTAACACTGAATTAGTTAAAGCTCCACTGAAGTGCCTTGAAACGTGCAGCATTATTCAATGTGTTGACGTAATTTCCACTGAAACAGGAAGACAGGGTGGTCCATATGGAGCAGCTCCTCCCCTTTTATGAAAATAGCCAATAGCGTTTCGTTTATATTACAGTACGTCCAGAGCCATTGAGCTCAGTAAAGCCGCAGTTTCCTCCTAATCTCTAAACGTTTCTCCTCCTGATCTCCTCCATATCGCTTTAAAATACAGAATTCAAACGGGTCTGATATACGTTTTCTGGTCACATGATCCGCTCTGTGCTATTGTGTCTCTGGACCAGAGCTGTGGCGGTTAGCGTGACACTAGCGTGAAACCAGACTTCAGTCGCCCCAATGGAAAGCATATTTACACTGTCTGAATTGTCCCCTATCCCCTATATAGAGCACTGTCTGATCGTTACCTATCCCCTATATAATGCACTGTCTGAATCGTATCCTGTCCCCCATATAGAGCACTGTCTGATCCTTACCTATCCCCTATATAGTGCACTGTCTGATCGTTACCTATCCCCTATATAGTGCACTGTCTGATCGTTATCTATCCCCTATATAGAGCACTGTCTGATCGTTACCTATTCCCTATATAGAGCACTGTCTGATCATTACCTATCCCCTATATAGTGCACTAGCTGATCGTTACCTATCCCCTATATAGTGCACTGTCTGATCGTTACCTATCCCCTGTATAGAGCACTGTCTGATCATTACCTATCCCCTATATAGTGCACTAGCTGATCGTTACCTATCCCCTATATAGTGCACTGTCTGATCGTTACCTATCCCCTATATAGAGCACTGTCTGATCATTACCTATCCCCTATATAGTGCACTAGCTGATCGATACCTATCCCCTATATAGTGCACTGTCTGATCGTTACCTATCCCCTATATAGTCCACTGTCTGATCGTTATCTATCCCCTATATAGAGCACTGTCTGATCGTTACCTATCCCCTATATAGAGCACTGTCTGATCATTACCTATCCCCTATATAGTGCACTGTCTGATTGTTACCTATCCCCTGTATAGTGCACTGTCTGATCGTTACCTATCCCCTATATAGTGCACTGTCTGATCATTACCTATCCCCTATATAGTGCACTAGCTGATCGTTACCTATCCCCTATATAGAGCACTGTCTGATCGTTACCTATTCCTTATATAGAGCACTGTCTGATCATTACCTATCCCCTATATAGTGCACTAGCTGATCGTTACCTATCCCCTATATAGTGCACTGTCTGATCGTTACCTATCCCCTGTATAGAGCACTGTCTGATCATTACCTATCCCCTATATAGTGCACTAGCTGATCGTTACCTATCCCCTATATAGTGCACCGACTGATCGTTACCTATCCCCTATATAGAGCACTGTCTGATCATTACCTATCCCCTATATAGTGCACTAGCTGATCGATACCTATCCCCTATATAGTGCACTGTCTGATCGTTACCTATCCCCTATATAGTGCACTGTCTGATCGTTATCTATCCCCTATATAGAGCACTGTCTGATCGTTATCTATCCCCTATATAGAGCACTGTCTGATCGTTACCTATCCCCTATATAGTGCACTGTCTGATCGTTACCTATCCCCTATATAGTGCACTAGCTGATCGCTACCTATCCCCTGTATAGAGCACTGTCTGATTGTTACCTATACCCTGTATAGTGCACTATCTGATCGTTACCTATCCCATATATAGTGCACTGTCTGAATCGTCCCCTATCCCCTATATAGAGCACTGTCTGATCGCTACCTATCCCCTGTATAGTGCACTGTCTGATCGTTACCTATCCCCTATATAGAGCACTGTCTGATTGTTACCTATCCCCTGTATAGTGCACTGTCTGATCGTTACCTATCCCCTATATAGTGCACTGTCTGATCGTTACCTATCCCCTATATAGTGCACTATCTGATCGTTACCTATCCCATATATAGTGCACTGTCTGAATCGTCCCCTATCCCCTATATAGATGATAACGTTAACAAAGATTAATAAATGGTTGGTTAATGTATAAACTAATGGGACCTAAATGTAAAGTATTACCACATTTGCTTGTCAGACGTGCTCCAATAATCTTTGAAAAATCATTTTTACAGTACTGCAAAGAACCACTGAGAAACCATTATTTTTTTAAACATTTTTAACTTTAGCAGCTGTTGGTCATTAGGTAAATCAGTTTAAGCCGCAAACGTAAACTTCACATGGAGGAATATAAAATCTCAGCTCATGTTATGAGTCACATGAGAAGATATTGAGGGTGTGTAAACGGTTAGTCCTCATTATTCATCACAAACTCAAATGGACCCTACGTCTCATTCACACACAAAGAGACCGTTGCTCAGTCCTTTTCTCAAAAGAACATTCAGTTGGAAGAAAATTACATTAAGTCCTCTGACAGGTTAAGATTATGCATAATTTAGTTGTAAACAACAAGAAACAAAGCACTCACATCCTTTTCCTGGGCCACAAAACTGGAAAGCACTTCATCAGAGAAAGCTCCAATCAGATTGTCCGACTGCAATGGAGGCAAACTGAACACACAAAAAAGAGAAAAGATTTAAGCATAGCAAATGAAACATACTAAGTGATCCTGTTAATAAATATACTGACTTGGGGTAAGAAAAATAATTTGGTTTTCCCTTTGAATTAAGTATATTTTTCTGCCCCCTTTGGCAGATGTTTTTTCCTAAACTCACTTCATTTTGATACATTTTTCAGAAAACAAGACTTCACAGCTAGCAAAATGGGCTTTCAATAAAACTTGGCTGCCTATACAGTAGAAAAGTGACTTTTTTAATTAAATTGGTGCTAACTGACAAGAAAAATCGGAGGGGAAAAAAAGGCAGCAGTCTTTCCTTTTGACCAATAGGTAAGAAAACTTCAACACCCATAATGCAATGGGCATGTTGCCGTCCAAGGCCATGCCCACCAGTGCTATGGATACGCTTACCAGAGTGAAATATCACCTTGCTTTAGTAGGAAATACTTCTTAGCAAACTTTTAGTCATAATGGAGTCGACGTATTGTTTCCGAGTGTTTATTTCAAATCTAGGCAAGTACAGTTAAAATCTCCGGATGTGTTTTTGCTCTGCCCCTTTTATCTCCGCCCCTCAGCCAAAACGATTTGCCCGGGAACAAATTATAGATTCATGAGACCAAAGATCAGCCGTTAGATATACACAAGATGAATTATATCTTATGTTTAACCACTACAGAGACATCAGAGCCAGCGGCAAACGTAAGAAGGACTAGCTAAGGGAAAGGTTGTTCTCATCGAAAACAAAAACGTCAGATCAAATTTTCAAATAGGTGCTATCTTTCTAAATAAACCACCAATTTGAGCTTTAAACAACTACATTCTTGCCTGAAAAACTCTTAAAACTACATTTCGTGACACAATAACAGTAGCATTTTTTAAATTAAGCTGGTTTTCTCCTCCACCATTGACGCTTGCTGGTAGGTGCGAGATGCATTCTGGGATACCTGGCTCAAGTCCGAACAAGTCACCTCTCGACGCATCCTCAATAAAAGGGCGGAACATGAACACATCCGGGGATCTGAACTGTACTTGGCTAGATTGGAACAGTACTTGGGCAGCAAATGATGACGTTTCACAAGTCCACAAGAACACAACAACAGAAAATAATGCATATTGAGAAACAAGCGTTTTAGGCCAAACAGAAGGGAAGAACTGAAAGAAACTGCCGTTCTGTCAGTTCCGCCCAAACTCCTGAAGCAAAACGCTATCGCGTACAGGCTAGAAAGCTGTTCCATTTTTACCATAATGCTGTAGATATAGTACAATACAATCTTCATTGATAGACCAACCCTTATTATAGGCCTAACTGTTCTGTTAATAACCCTCTGTTGATCAGGCTGTCTGTGGGGATACAAAAATGCGGAAGTATACTCTGTAATTTTCACGAAAGCCCAGGAGCTGTCAAATAAATGTGAATTTCTTTGTCCAGGTAACATGGAGAACGAGTAAACATTGATCATTTACATATACTACCGACACTGTAACAATACAAAGTGGGTTGAAAATCAGCAAAGTTACACTTTAATATCTTAAAGGGGTTTATTGCATTGCACTATGAAGGGAGTAAAGACACGTTTCTTTTAAACTGCCTCCTTTTCTTTATTAGTTACCTGTAACATTATATAATTCATTAATTAACATATTGTTAAGGTCAATATAAATTAAAAAAACGTTAAAAAAAAAAACGTTAAAAAAAACCTTATTACACTATCCTATTAATTTCCTGAACCCTCAGCTGTCCCCACCAATTTCAAAATCAAACCTACGCACTTGGTATTTGCTACATTTCACTGTGGATTCTTTGGTAAATCAATCGCAATTTCGGCGCAGGCTTTGCAAACAGACTTTTACGATATGGACTCAACAGTAATGCCACAACATGTGAGTGACCGTGTTAATTCTGATGTCTGATCTGTGACCAGTGATTTCTGATAGGATTCATGTACAGTCAGATGTTCTTTGTCTATGTGCCAGTAAATCAAACCAGTGACTAAACGCTCAACTTCACAGAAATTGAGTTGCAGTGATGAGATCACGGCATTCATGTGCTCAACATGTCTGTGATCGGCTACAATGCTCATCACTGCAACCTTTCATGCCACGATCTGAATATAAGGCTATAATCAACACATTTCACGATTAGTCAACCTTGAAAGCTGTAATAGTAAAAATGTGCTAAAAGTTTTTGAGAGAGTCCCACATAATACTTATTTCATATGCAAAGATGTTAGCCAATCACAGCAGTGGGCGTTTACACTGAAGTCTCACAGCTGCCAATCACAGCAGTGGGCGTTTACACTGAAGTCTCACAGCGGCCAATCACAGCAGTGGGCGTTTACACTGAAGACTCACAGCAGCCAATCACAGCAGTGGGTGGTCACACTGAAGTCTCACAGCTGCCAATCACAGCAGTGGGCGTTTACACTGAAGTCTCACAGCAGCCAATCACAGCAGTGGGTGTTTACACTGAAGTCTCACAGCGGCCAATCACAGCAGTGGGCGTTTACACTGAAGTCTCACAGCAGCCAATCACAGCAGTGGGCGTTTACACTGAAGTCTCACAGCGGCCAATCACAGCAGTGGGCGTTTACACTGAAGTCTCACAGCAGCCAATCACAGCAGTGGGTGTTTACACTGAAGTCTCACAGCAGCCAATCACAGCAGTGGGCGTTTACACTGAAGTCTCACAGCAGCCAATCACAGCAGTGGGCGTTTACACTGAAGTCTCACAGCTGCCAATCACAGCAGTGGGGGCGTTTACACTGAAGTCTCACAGCAGCCAATCACAGCAGTGGGTGTTTACACTGAAGTCTCACAGCGGCCAATCACAGCAGTGGGCGTTTACACTGAAGTCTCACAGCAGACACGCCCCTTCAAACAGAGTGTTCAGATCAGAGCCTAAAATCAGGCTATTATTTCTAAATTATAAAAACAATGCAGTTCATGATCCCTTTAAGTCATTTTCCTTCTGTGTCTTGGTTTTAGAATGTTTCGTTTTTTGTATTGAAAAACACAACATTAATACCAATTTTTTTACATCATGCTTTATCTATTCTTATGTTGCCACAGAGAATGATGGGAAGTGCAGTTTTGTTGCACAAGCATGCCATCTCATAAAGTAGCTAAATGAGAAGGATTGTTCAACACGCTTGATCAATATTTTTCATCAGCAGTACACAAAATATATAGGAACTAAACTGTCATCAACATTCACAATAAAAACATTCTTAAGACCAATAACAATTTGGTTCAGATCATATCATCCTTACACAACAGGTGCCCAATATTTCCCTTTTTTTTTCTTCTCTCTCTGACTACACAGGTTTCAAAACTGGTCATACTAAGAGTCTGATATATGAATATCTGAAATATCTCACAATTAAGGATAAAAAAGCCCGAGGGAATCTTCTCCATGCTCCATGTCCGCCATAAAGGAAAACACACGGAAGATGATAAACCTGAATGAAAACAAGCTTGAATTTCTCCTGGAAAAAGTTAAAGTGTAAACACTGACAGATGGAGGCGGTTAAGAGGAAAGACACGTGTGGAGAAAAACTATAGCAACAACACCACACAACTGTCCATGCATGTGCCTTAGGAGGGATTTCATCATCGCATGACGTAGAGCAGATGTGTGTGGACTCATTCCCAGGATGCATTTCAATGGGCCCCTTTGGCTTCAGCGTTATAGATTTTGCATGACAGCTCTCTGATAGTTTCACATCTAACTAACAGCACAAATCTAGTCTACGCTACAGCTTATTACTGCCCATTTATGAAGAAACCACATTAGCATTAATTGCTCATTACCGTGATACACCAATTGTGTCCGTCCCATTGAAAAGGTCAAAAATAAGCCTGTAAACACATGAAAGTGAATGACAGCTGCATCTGGGAGAGAAAGAGTCAGTCTGATTTTTACCAGATTTGGTTGATCATAAATGTCAGACAAATCTGCATATATCAGATCATATAAAGTTCAAAATGAAATGCAAAATTAAAACCATGATTGTCTCTATAGAGCACAGCCTGATTACTTTAAGTTTCTAATGACTTGTGATCAAACACAATGCATTGAATAAAGAAAGCCATAAATTAATCTAAAGCAACCTGGTACCCTTGCAAACAAAATTTTGTTTCCAGGCAGAACCATTAAAGATTTTTGCCAGATCATTAAAGTGCTTTGCAATTTTGCGTGCATGCATGCATCAGAAATCAGTAAATGCTGTGTGAATATGCATCAGTGAGCGGTGCGTCTGATGCGGAGACCAGCCCTTTGTAAACAGATGATAAGTGCGAGGTTCAAGAAAATACTCAATGCACCATTTGCTACAGACATTCATCTGGAAACAGTTATAAAACTAGGAAAAGCACCTATTATGAAGTCATCAAGTGATGCAACAATCTTTCTGGAGTGTCAAATCGCAGGCAGCACTGCATTGGGACAATGGCTTGTTTGTATTGAATTCCTAAGTAAATCTGGATGTAAAAATCTGTTATTGATGTACAGTAAGTGTGCGTATGTGTTGTATATGCTTCCTCTCTGGGCGGTATGTGAGCATAACCCTTAATCTCACCACATAAACCCCTACTAAACCTCAACAACAACCTCCTTCCTCCTGTTTACGCCCGTCCTCTCTTAAACACTTCCTACCCAGTGACAAAAACAACTAACCAACCCAACTGTAAAGTTATGATATTATAAAGCATATTATAAAGGTGCTCAACCGCTGGGTCGTGACCCAAAAATGGTCTCGAGGAAAACAAGCGAAGCAGTGATCATATATTTTTTGTAGACCAACCCATACGTTCGCATCCCCCTAACTACTTTGACAAAACCCAATAGGATTTTTCCAATGGCTTTTTGGATTATTGCAGAAAATGCTCTGTGACTGACAAAAGTTTATGATTCTTAAACATTTTAATCTTCACAAATGAACAACTTTTATGAATTTTGAAGCCTAAAAAAGCTAAACGTAGGCTATAAATGAACAATGAGCAGCCGACAACTTTTTCAGTCTATATTTAAAAATGTTCCCTGCAAGTTTGAGTTCGAATAGTTTGATTATAAACACAAGGCTGTGAAAGTTTCTAGTGAGAAGAGGAGTTTCCTTGGATTGTGTTTCCCATACAACGACGCAACTCGCTGCTTAACTACCATGTTGGTTAATGGTCTTACACATGTGGTTGAGTAATAATCTTTCTTAATGAATCCGTTTGAGATCAAATTAATGCCTGATTCTTACCATAAATAATGGCATCTGAGGGCTAATTCTCATTTTTCTCAGTTATTTTGCTTTATTTCCAGATTCAATCAAAGGCTCATATGCACATGCGCAATCTTCAAAAACAGTGCCAGATTTACTAAACAATTCCATAAAAGCGCCAATGGGAGTGTAAAGTTCAGTGCGTGATCTACTGACGACATACATATTAAAGCACACAGACGCAGCCGGATCATTTCCATAATGACCAACATTTGGGTGTTAAATAATGGCGCAAATACCAGTAAATTGACTAGCGCCTTATGTGATTAAATCACAATTTACTCTCATCCCATAAATTTTGCGTCTGAAAGGGAAACTCCTACAAATGCATATGCAATAAAGTCAGCCGCAAAAATAACCCTGACCACGCTTTTTCAGCGCTAATTCATCACTGCGTGTCTTTAGTAAATCCTGACAGTAGCTTTTTAAAAAGAGGATTTGCGTTGGCGCAAGCTGTTAGTAAATCTGGCCCTAAATCTCTTGACAAACTAAAAGCCGTAAATTAAATTTGTATATATTCAAAATATACAAGGATTTATTAAGTCCATGTCATGCAAACAAGAAACTTCATTCACGCTTTAGATAAGGGTCCAATTCTCACTATTAACTGCGACTTTTGCCTCAATAAACTCAATAATTGCTGCTTATTAATAGTTATTAAGGAAGTTGTTAAGTTTAGGTATTGGGTGGATTAAGTGACGTAGAATATGGTCATGCAGAATAATTAATATGTGCTTTATAAGTACTAATAAACAGCCAAAATCCTAGTAACATGCATACTAATAAACAACTAGTTAATAGTGAGAATTGGACCCTAAAGTGTTACCGAAACTTCTAACCACAGGTCGAGAGCTGTCGTTCAGACCACACAACTTTGCAATGCTGTTTGCGAAGGTTCTTTGGAACTTTAGTTTTTGGAAACACAGACTAGTTAAACTATGCTGATAATGAACTTGCGACCAAAGTTGGCAAACGATGGTTTTAGGAAACGCATCCATTCGGCTGATGACATTTAATGTCCAAACAACCTCTTCATTTAGACACTTGTTAGCAACCGCCTTTTTCAAGACAAGCAAAAGCTTTATAAAAAACACAAGGGGGTATTACTGATTAATTTTATGTTGGAGAATAAAATGTGAAAATATCTTGAGCTTAGGTTTAACCAAAATTAAGTGCAAATAGGCTGCCTTGTTGGCAGAGGCTATTAACACTAACTCCGCCCACTGACATCTGGTTGGGCCAGACAAAATTACGGAATACAGTATCAATAGTGTAGGGGTAAGGCATGTGGCAGAAAATTGTGTCACAAATCAGCCCAAGTTCGATTCCGCCTCTCGCCGAACTCGCTCTACTCCCTTTTCCCATCACATATCAGATCGGAAAGGTATTTTTTTTTTATAAAAATGAAGAAAATATCCGAAAAGTAGAAATAAATTGTGTAACGTATGTTTATTGATAAAATCGGTTAGATTTAGGGGTAGGTGTAGTGAGGGCTTTGTTGTCCCAATAAGGCGGCACCCATTTAATATTAATAAATATAGTCATTTACACTCTGTTATTATTGCATACCGTCAAAGACTTTATACACTATATTGCCAAAAGTATTGGGACACCCCTCCAATCATTGAATTCAGGTGTTCCAATTACTTCCATGGCCACGTATAAAATCAAGCACTAGTCATGCAGACGCTTCTACAAACATTTGTGAAAGAATGGGTTGCTTTTAGGAGCTGGGAACAACAGCAACTCAGCCACGAAGTGATAGGCAACGCATGCTGAGGTGCACAGTGCGCAGAAGTCACCAACTTTCTAGTCAATAGCTACAGACCTCCAAACTTCATGTGGCCTTCAGATTAGCTCAAGAACAGTGTGTAGAGAGCTTCATGGAATGGGTTTCCATGGCTGAGCAGCTCATCCAAGCCTTATATCACCAAGTGCAATGCAAAGCGTGGGATGCAGTGGGGTAAAGCACGCCGCCACTGGACTCTAGAGCAGTGAGACGTGTTCTCTGGAGTGACCAATCACGCTTCTCTGTCTGGCAATCCCATGGACGAGTCTGGGTTTGGCGGTTGCCAGGAGAACGGTACTTGCCTGACTGCATTGTGCCAAGTGTAAAGTTTGGTGGAGGGGGGATTATGGTGTGGGGTTATTTTTCAGGGGTTGGGCTTGGCCCCTTAGTTCCAGTGAAAGGAACTGTTAATGCTTCAGCATACCAAGACATTTTGGACAATTTCATGCTCCCAACTTTGTGGGAACAGTTTGGGGATGGCCCCTTCCTGTTCCAACATGACTGCGCACCAGTGCACAAAGCAAGGTCCATAAAGACATGGATGAGCGAGTTTGGTGTGGAGGAACTTGACTGGCCTGCACAGAGTCCTGACCTCATCCCGATAGAACACCTTTGGGATGAATTAGAGCGGAGACTGCGAGCGGGGCCTTCTCGTCCAACATCAGTGCCTGACCTCACAAATGCGCTTCTAGAAGAATGGTAAAAAATTCCCATAAACACACTCTTAAACCTTGTGGAAAGCCTTCCCAGAAGAGTTGAAGCTGTTATAGCTGCAAAGGGTGGACCAACTCCATATTAAAGGTCCAGTGTGTAGAATTTATGAGGATCTATTGACAGAAATGCAATATAATATACATAACTCTATTCACTCTGTGCTCTCTCCGACGACGACGTTTTTGTCCTGTGTCGGCTACCGTAGTGCTGGTCGATTGCAATTCACAACCTCACCACTAGATGCCGCTAAAATTCACACACTACACCTTTAAACCCGTATTAAGAATGGGATGTCATTTAAGTTCATGTGCATGTAAAGGCAGGAGTCCCAAAACTTTTGGCAATATAGTGTATATAGTAAGACGGTGCACTCAGATTACTTATGAATGGGAGAAAGTACAACGGCCAATATGGCGAATAAGCCCCGCCTTCTAAATTAAAGAGCCAATCGTTGATTAGTAAAGTCATCGCGTCACTGCAGCTGCCGTTAGAAGCTGAGACGCGCATGCGCATTAGCTTTGTCCAGGCTGAAAAATTTTGTTTTTTGTCATGATTCGAGAGCATAGAAACAAAATTTATGAGACAGTTGTTGTCAGATTTCATTGGTGATTTTGAATGTGAAATTTTTGTAAGTTTCGCAAACAGTTTTGGAGAATTTGATGTTTCCCTATTCAAGGAGATAGAAGCTGCACTTGCATGCCCGAGAGGTGTTTCAAAGATGGCCGCCGAGTGAAATGACTTGTCTGAAAGGCACTTTGATACTGTTTAATGTGCAACAACATTGAGGTGCAAATAGCATCTGCCACTATTTATAAGTATAAATAGCATCTAACTACTATTTACACTTATTGCAAAGAAAATACTGCTATTTTTACTTGTGAATACGTGCAGATAGCCACTGCCAAACCAAAAACCTATTGACTTCAGGACGAAGTGTGAAGAATTTCGTCCTTCAAAAATATGTTATCCCTGCGGCACTCTCTTGTGCATAGAGCCTTTTAAATGGGAGGAGAAACACATTCCATATCTTTTACTGTTGACGTCAAAGAGAGTGTGGACAGGTTGCAGTCAGATCATGACAACAGAAAGACTGAGGTAGTTCCTCTAAAAGTAGCATTTCATTCATTCAGTTAAAAATATACACCTGTATTTTAAAAAGCTTTGATAAAAGCATCTGCCAAATGCATGAATTCAAATGTAAAAATCTTCTCTTCCAGAACGAATACTGGTCTGATGTCATATGAATAGGAACAGAGCTTATGAAAAGGAAATTAACATTATGAGACAAGATTACGAATGCAAACAATGCACTATGAACAATAAGAGGAAGAACGTGCATTAACAAAGTCAATGATTTGTCTGGAAATAAAAGCACTTTTCAAAACGGTTTATTTTTATAGTCAACTTTAGGCATTCTACTAACTATAAGTAACTTTGCAAGTACATGCCAACTTATTCTACTAACAATAACCCTAACCTAACACTTTACTAACACTCTACTAGTTGACATGTAGTTGCATAGCTAGTAGAGTAGAGTGTCTAAAGTGGACAATCAAAATAAGTTTTCTTTTATTGCTCTTTCTCCTGCACGCTGGTTCATGCTAACGTGGTGATGCAGTGCAGATTTGTTGCACGGTTTGTTCATTTGAAAATGCATTTCAGAAGTGAAGTTGTGACCTCTAAAGGGGCCCTCAGGTGGAGCAGAGACACACTGATTCATGCATTCGGTCAGCAGTCACCATGGATCAGAGAAAAGGGAAAGTTCACCCAAAAATGAAAGTTCTGTATTATTTACTTACACTTATGTCATTCCAAAATCATATTAGTATTTAATATTACCGTTTTATGGTGTTTTTTGTCTTTGCTTGACAGCATTAGGTTACTATAAACTATGAGCTGCGCAAGTTGTTCAAAAATGTCAACTTTTATGATGCATGAGGAAAAATAACAGCATATAGATTTGAAACAACATGAGGGCGAAAAATTTACCATTTACTATTTCTTGAAGGATGCAATTTCAGTGCAAAATCTCTTTAGCCAAGCATTCACAGCATGCATTTCATACACTAAAAAAATGCAACCCAAAAACAACCCAAGTTGGGTTGAAAATGGACAAACCCAGCGGTTGGGTTAAATGTTTGCCCAACATGCTGGGCAGTTTTATTTAACTCAACTATTGTTTAAAATTACTATAATGCTGGCTTAAAATAAACTCAAAATAGGCTGGAAATTAAAAATCAGACATAATTACTAGAGGCAGCAATAATAATCAAACGGTGAACGTTTATTAATAAGCCATTTAATAAATGTTTATTGTTTAATTATTATTCATTCAACTTATTAGTTCATTTATTAAACATATTAATAAATGTTAATTTCCAACATACTTTGGGTTCATTTTAAGCAAGCAATACAGTAATTTTTAAACAATAGTTAAATAAAACTACCCAGCAGGTTGAGCAAACATTTAACCCAACCGCTGGGTTAAAACAACCCAATTGCTGGGTTTGTCCATTTTCAACCCAACTTGGGTTGTTTTTAACCTAGCATTTTTTAGAGTGTAACCTTATACACAAGTTATAACAGATCAAATGCACATGATTAACTTTTGCTTAATGTTATGAACAGCAGCTATGCTAATTATTCTCCAATTATTCGTTTTCTACCTCAGGAAACATGCATTTTCTGTAAAGCTGCTTTGAAACGAATTGAATTGAAATGCAAATGCAAAAAAAAAAACATGCACTAAAGCATGCAGCATTAATGCAGATTTCGGAGAGACACAAGCGATACATGACTCATAATGAAAATAGTGAATATGAACGCGTGTTTTACGGGACTTTTTTTCCTGTGTGATTTGAAAGCAGACGAACGGCTCAGGTTTGAACAGGAAATGGTTAAGGTATGAAACTACAGCAAAACCCCCTATCCTTTCCTCTGATGTTATTCTCAGAGTCTAATGACAATGCAAACTAACAACTGATTAGTTGACATTACCAGAATTACTACAGCGAGTGCAAACCTGGTGAACGTTCAGCTTACCATCTGATTCTTCACATACAAACCTAGTGTATTTGATTAAATTAAACTCAGTTTTTATCATGCAAGAAATGAATGCATTTGCTCTTTGTGTAATCTACACTACTGGGCAAAAGTTTGGAATTATTTTTTTAATTGTTTTTAAAAGTCTCTTATGCTCAACCAGGCTGCATTTATAGTAAAAAAATATAGTAACAATTTTGAAATATTATTAGTTTAAAATAACTGTTTTCTATGTAAATATATAGTAAAATGTAATTTATTCCTGTGATCAAAGCTGAATATTCAGCATCATTACTCCAGTCTTCTGTGTCACATGATCCTTCAGAAATCATTCTGATATGATGATATGCTGCTTTATCAATGATGAAAATAGTTGCTGATTCACTACTAAATGTCTGGGCTAAGTAATATTAAACAAAAAAACTAAATCAGCAAGGTTAAACTGATCAAAAGTGACAGACATTTAGAATGTTACAAAAGGTTCTATTTCAAATAAATGCTGTACTTTAAAACTTTCTGTTCATCAAAGAATTCTAAAAGAATGCATCACGGTTTCTACAGAAATCTGAAGCAGCACAGATGTTTTTAACACTGATTTTAAAGACATCTCAATGGTGATTCTTCTTTCTTACGGGTCACAGGTAAAGGGGTTCTGCTCTGTAACTGGAGGGGACACATCGCTCAGTTTAAGTTAGGGATCAGACGCTCTTATCCGTTGATTGCACAAAGATGGACAAAATCACACCCTAAGCTGGAAGGAGTTGTCCAGACCTGCACCCTCACTCCACTTAAACAACAACAACAAAAGAGACGCTTAATGCCGGCGAGTGCCAGGTGCTTGAGACACACTCTCACCCTGGGCCGGGGTCACGCTTTAGCAGCCCGTGACAGCTCCACTGATTAGCAGACAAGCCTGGAGGTGATGAAAGGTCACCTGGAGAGAGAGAAGGAGATGGACAGTCAAGGTGAAGGAGGACAGAGGTTATGGCACGACCTCCTCGAGGCCATATGTCCTTCTCAGACTGACCAATAGCCTGCTTGACCTTTCACCTCAGGTTCATGCTGTCTCTTTCACCACAAAACCACTCAATCAGAATGACGAGGAATCAAAATTACATTCTTTTTCCCAAGGCGTGATGTTGCCAGGCAACCAGTGTTACAAAGTACAACACAAATATTGGATGACTACATCACTATTGAGAAGGAAAGGAGAGGGAGTGGCCAATCAGAACAGCAGCGGCTACGTCAGTGACCTCACAGTAACAACATTGAGCAATGTAAGATACAATGTATTCATATGAAAATATGACATTATATTGAGTACAAAAAGGCTATGACAGATAGAATAGTGGATGGATGGAATGGATGGATGGAATGACAGGATGGATGGATGGCTGGATGGATAAATGGTTGGATGGAATGATAGAACCAAAGATGGATGGATGGATGGATGTATGGCTGTATGGATGTACGGCTGTATGTATGGATGGATGGAATGACAGAGCCAAAGATGGATGGATGGATGGAATGACAGAACCATAGATGGATGGATGGATGGATGGATGGATAGAATGACAGAATCATAGATGGATGGATGGAATGACAAAACCAAAGATAGATAGATAGATAGGTAGATGAACAGTCTCTGAGTCATAATATTTTCCTCTGTCACCCCCAGTGAAGGAAATTCAAACCCACCCTGTTACAGCAGGATCAACTCAAGTCACTCAATCACTTCAGGTCAAGCGTTCTCAAACCCCAGAGCAGCTGCACCAGATCAAATCAAGATAACTCTGTACGATTCGTGTTCAGCAACCTGCACATTTAATGCATTGTGACAGAGTCGAGTCCCACAACTATGCACCCACTGTTTCAAGGTGCGCTTGAAATGCAATACATCTTAATTGCCTGCTTGCGTTGCGAGCCTTTGAAACCCTGTCACGTCTCTCCCTCTCTCCTTCGGTTGTGTTTAACGGCTACTATAGTCAGACTTTTGTGAGAAAAGACAGTTCTGAAAATACCACTAGGCAATTATAGTATTACCCAAAAGCTCATGAAACATGTCAGAAATGTATGTTTGGACAGGCTTTGAAGTCGGCCTGTTTTCTTTTCTTGTGGTTCAAAATAGCTGACTGTATATAAACCAATCTATTCCCAAACTGGAAATCTTCATAATCGAAAAAAACAAAACCTCCCACCCACCTTCGGCTGTTGTATGTTTTATTTCTTTTTTTTTGACAGCTGCATACAGTAACCACCCAACTACCCTCCTATGTGCTTCCCTACATTGCAAGATGATTTATAGTTTCTATCTATAAAACGTAAAAACAAAAGCGATGCAATCACTCAGAACAACCTTATTTTTAAAATCATCTCACTATGTGCACTACGTTTAAAACATGGTAATTAGTGCTGAGGTTTTCTCAACATTCAGTACACACCTTGCAGATGGTTTTGCCAACATAAGAAAAGTAAAAAAAAGCATTGCAAACTACACTAAACACCAGGTTAAGTCCCCTATTAACCCTAAGGATCTTTTCGGATGGATGGATGGATGGATGGATGGATGGATGGATGGATGGATGGATGGATGGATGGATGGATGGATGGATGGATGACAGAACCATGGATGGATGGATGACAGAACCATGGATGGATGGATGGATGGATGGATGGATGGAATGACAGAACCAAAGATGGATGGATGGATGGATAAATGGTTGGATGGAGTGACAGAACCAAAGATGGATGGATGACAGAACCATGGATGGATGGATGGATGGATGGATGGATGGAATGACAGAACCAAAGATGGATGGATGGATGGATAAATGGTTGGATGGAGTGACAGAACCAAAGATGGATGGATGGGTGGAATGACAGAGCCAAAGATGGATGGATGGAATGACAGAGCCAAAGATGGATGGATGGATGGATGGATAGGTAGAATTACAGGATGGATGGATGGATGAATGGAACAATGGATGGGTGGATGTAACAATGGATGGATGGATGGATGTAACAATGGATGGATGGATGGATGTAACAATGGATGGATGGATGGATAGAATAATGGATGGATGGATAGAATGATGGATGGATGGATGGATGGTTAGAACGATGGATGGATGGATGGATGAATGGAATGATGGATGGATGGTGGATAGATAGAACGATGGATGGATGGATGGATGGATGGATGGATGGAACGATGGATAGACAGAATGATGGATGGATGAATGGATGGTTGGATGGATGGTTGGATGGATGAATGGAATGATGGATGGATGGATGGATGATGGATAGAACGATGAATGAATGGATAGAATGATGGATAGATAGAATGATGGCTGGATGAATGGATGGATAGTACGATGGTTGATGGATGATGGATGATGGATGATGGATGGATGGATGGATGGATGGATGGATGTATGGATAGATAGATAGATAGATAGATACACCAGGTTAAGTCCACTATTTACCCTAAGGATCTTTTTAAATAGATGGAGGGATGGATGGATGGATGGATGGATGGATGGATGGAACGACAGAACCATAGATAGATACGCAATACGAAGCTTCAAACTTACAACCAGCTTGTAGGCGGAGAAGCTCCAGTTTGAAAGTGAATAGGTTGTGACCGCATTCGGAAGCACTTTTTCTGACCGCATAAACAGTGATTGAATCAAAATATCTCTGTGCTTAAAGTTCAAGAGTTGTTAAGGCGTTAATGCAGCTCTTGTTGGATCATTCAGTGCAGGGCGTGTCAGCTGAAAGCGACCAAAGCCACAACCTGCACCAGCTTCCTGTTGGTGTGAACCCAAAGCAAACGCTTTCTATCGTTACCTGCACTAATCACGAAAGTGAGAAACTACATCAAGAGCAGCGATCGCAACCACACGACCACAGGAGCTCAGCGCCTGACCAATGAAAAACACAGCTTTGATGGAAGCGCTCGTGTCGGCGCGTGTCAAGAGCCGATATCGCGTGCACACCTATACGTGCACCTCCAGATCTCCGTTACATTCAGCGACTTTTCAACTGTTCTGTGGCCATCGTTACAGCCAAGCCCAAACTTCGTAATTAGTCATTGGGGGTTACACCCTAAAACAGGTTCACAAATTTACTCATGACTGTTGAACTGTTTAACAGCTGACCTGACAAGCACTTCTACCTCTCTTGATTCTCAGATGGATGGATGATCAGCACTAGTATGGGCCTGTTGGTGTGAATAACACCATCATCAATATGATGGTCAATTGGACATGACAACTCTATGTGAACTTTCCTAGACTGAGAACCAGGAGGATTGTTCCACTTTCCCATGATTCCTAACTGATTAGACGAGATGAGTCACAGGACCTATGACATGCAAAAGTCAGATGTGATATGGTTCATCTCATCTGCTTAATGTTCATCTTCACTAACTTACTGAAAATTTAATTTCTCTGAAGATACTTCAGTTATGTCTCAACTTTGCCTCAGATGTTTCTGCTACAGATAAAGACAGACCCAAATGAGTCAATAGTCGTCATTCAGTAAGAGTAAAGAGCTATACAATGGTAAAACTGTGTAAAAAGGTCAGACATATTAACTAGCATGAACTAACTGTAATATATTTTTACAACATTTATTAAATCTCTGTTAATGTTAGTCAATAAAAAATAAAATTTTATTGTTTGTTCGTTTTAGTTCACAGTGCATTAACTATTGACTGACAGATAGATGGATAGAACGATGGATGAATGGATAGACAAACAAACGATAGATAGATATATAGATAGATAGATAGATAGATGGACGGATAAATGGATGGATGGATGGATGGATGGATAGATGGATGGATGGACAAACAATAGATAGAACGATGGATGGATGGATGGAACCATAGATAGATAGATAGATAGGCATAGAACGATAGACAGAATAATGGATGGATGGATGGATGGATGGATGGACAAACAATAGATAGAACGATGGATGGATGGATGGATGGATGGATGGAACGATAGATAGATAGATAGATAGATAGATAGATAGATAGATAGATAGATAGATAGATAGATAGATAGATAGATGGATAAATGGATGGATAAATGGATGGATGGATGGATGGATGGACAAACAATAGATAGAACGATGGATGGATGGATGGAACCATAGATAGATAGATAGATAGATAGGACAGAATGATGGATGGATGGATGGATGGATGGACATACAATAGATAGAACAATGGATGGATGGATGGAACCATAGATAGATAGATAGATAGATAGATAGATGGATGGATGGATGGATGGACAAACAATAGATAGAACGATGGATGGATGGATGGAACCATAGATAGATAGGTAGATAGATAGATGGATAAATGGATGGATAAATGGATGGATGGATGGACAAACAATAGATAGAACGATGGATGGATGGAACCATAGATAGATAGATAGATAGATAGGCATAGAACGATAGACAGAATGATGGATGGATGGATGGATGGATGGATATATAGATAGGTATTTTCACACCAATCCAGCTCAACCAGCATATTTCCACTGGTCATTTCCAGTATGCAGCGTCCCATATTAAAAGTAAAAATGAAACATCCTTTGAATGACACATACAACAGAATTTGAAGAGTCACATGAACCGGTTCAAGCCGGTTTACCTCTATCAGCATTTTTAACCAGATGCATCCCACTTTTCCAGTTGGTAGCTCTTGACCGGCGTGACCTTAATGACGGAATCCACCGCATGCTCAGGAAACAGTCTGAAGCGTAAAAGGCCCTGAGGGACATCATGATGATTGATAACGGAGGAAAAACGCAACAGAGAAACGGGGCAGGTGTCAAACCTTTGGCCTTTCTGTTACGTGACCGTCAGAGGTGCAACATGTGCTCAGGTGGACCACAGATCATCTCCTGTAACAACCAGGAAAAACAATAGTTACCTGGATCAGGAATCTGCGTAAGTTTAGGAGTCTTTGTAGCTCAAGCATGATAGATACCTGCGGTCTGAAAATATTCCAGGACTGTCGTGTGTTTGAATCATAAGAACGAATGATTATGTGTAATTTTCAAAAGAAACAGAAGAAGAGTCATTTCAGCTTGCTTAAGAGGGTGATATAATGACAGTAGATTCAGCAGTTCAGGTCAAAAGGTCATGAACTTCTTGAGAAGATACAGACGTTTATGTGAACAGAACACAGTGAAATTAAAATGAAACACACCCAACACCCAAAACACTTGATATTGAATAAGATCCATATGTGCAATGGCATGTTTAAGCACATATTTTTTGAGTGTTTATCCAGTCAAAATTCTCTTCCCCATAGGGGTTTGTATAGGTAGATACTGTTGGATGTCTGTGGTTAACTGCTAAAGGATGCAGTAAGAGCGTTTGCGGCGTCTGAATGAAGAGACTGTGCGGGTTGTTCTGGTTAAGTGTGTGATGTTTACTCAGCTGCTAGAGTTTGCTGGAATGTCGAAATGCACTGGCTTCTGTATCATCGGTACCAGAGAAGAAACACAGACACGCGCGTTTGATTCATCAACGACTGCGGTCCGAATGACTGTCTGCAATAGCATAGGGTTGCAGGAAAACCTTCTTGTACAATCAATAAAGTAAATATTAAAAGACTTGTTAATATTTCAATATTTTAAAGCCAACATGATTTCATCATGTAGCATTTCCAGGAAAAACACGATAGATAGATAGATAGATAGATAGATAGATAGATAGATAGATAGATAGATAGATAGAAGGATGGATGGATAGATGGATGATGGATGGATGGAACAATGGATGGATTGATGGATGGATGGAACAATGGATGGATTGATGGATGGATGGAACAATGGATGGATTGATGGATGGATGGAACAATGGATGGATTGATGGATGGATGGATGAATGGATGGATGGATAGATGGATGGATGGATGGATGGATTGATGGATGGATGGATGAATGGATGGATGGATAGAATGATGGAAGGATGGATGGATGGATGGAATGATTGGATGGATGATAGATAGATGATGGATGGATGGAACAATGGATGGATTGATGGATGGATGGATGGATGGATGGATAGAATGATGGAAGGATGGATGGAATGATGGATGGATGGATAGAACGATGGATGGATAGATGGATAGCATGATGGAGGGATGGATGGACAGATAGAATAATGGATGGATAGAACGATAGATATGGATGGACGAATACAAGAATAAAAATACAAGAAATGTACACTTAAAAAAGTTCAGAATGGAACCTTCAAAAAAGGTGCAATTTTTGGTTCCCCAAAGAATCTTTCCGTGAACCGTTCTTAATAGAAATGAAAAGCTTTCGTGGATGTTAAAGGATCTTCATGGAACCGTCGATGCCAATAAAGAGCCTTTATTTTTAAGAGTGTATTCTATGGTAGCTGTGATTGTAATGAAAGAAAGTCTGTTATACACTAAATGTAAAAAAAATGTGCCCTTCAACTGCCAACCATTAGTGCTCACATAAAAAATAACATCTGCCAGAAAGTATCAGTGAGCGTTGAAAAGAGAAAAACTAGAGTTAGGAGGAATGAAACCGATAGCGCAGCGCTGTCTCGCTCCTTTACTGTTGACACAACCCACTGTCACAACGGTAAATGTCACGCAACTACACACACAGAAAGCACCTTTCACGCTCTCGATCTGACAATGAAAACACTTGAGGAGGCTGCGCTGGCGTGGTTTCGCAGTGCAGGCTGAACACAGGCGTGATTAGGTGCGAACAGCTAATAAATGAGAACCACACTCCCTGCTGGAGTCCCAATTAGATCCGTATGGACCCGATATGACAAACCTGAGGCCTTCAGCCAGCGCTCTGTCATAACAGCGTTCAGAAGCACTCATGGAAAGGTGTTAGTGGAATGCAGCATGGCTAGTGTGACGCTCCGCTTGGAACAAATGCCTTATAGTTCTGTGCCCCATTCCTCTCGTTTTAATAGAAAGCAGAAACTAATAAACATTCTGATACGCTACAGGTGTTGATGCTTGCTTCTGTGCATATTTAAGGTCCACAACTAACGCAACTGATCAAGGTTATTACCGTCAACTAAAACTAAAACCATTAAAAAAATTAAAAAAATAAACATTAACTGAAATTAATCTTTTTTTAATCAGCTAGTTGCAAAGGCAACATTTCTCAATTCTGTTCAGCTTAAAAATATATAGAATAAATAAGCCTATAATAATATAGAATAATAAATTAATAAACTATAAAGCTAAAAAAAACTAAAATTAAAATGAAAACACAAAATGAAAAATTAAATAAATAAGTTGCAAAGGCAATATTTCTCAATTTTGATCAGTTTAAAAATAAATAGAATCAATAAACTATATAATATATAATAAATAAACTACAAAAAATAAATAATAAAATAAAAAATATATAACTTAATAAAAATATACACATTTAAAAAAACTAATAAAAATTAAAACACAACAAAATTACTAACATTTAAAAAAAAAATTGAAATGGAAACAAAATAAAAAATAAAATCTGATACAAAATAATAGTATAAATAATAGCACATTTTTATTTCAGCTAGTTGCAAAGGCAACATTTCTCAATTTTCATTCAGTTTAAATTAAAAAAAATTAATAAACTATAAAGCTATAATAAAACTTAATAAGAACTATATACACATATTTAAAAATAAATAAATAAATAAAATCTGACACAAAAATACTAGAATTTTAATTAAAATAAAATGAAAACCGAAAATAAAAAATAAAATCTGACACTAAATAATAGTATATCATGATACTAAAATAACACTGGCTCTGATCAAAACTGTATGGTTTATATAACCTGAAACATCAAGTAACCGATTTGAAAACAATTCTGTGTCATACAAAAAGTGATTTAAAATAAGTTTGGCATCAGCTTCCAAGCATAAAAATACATAGCAAACACAAAGAGTATAATAGTGCATTTTTATTTTCTATCAGTGATTTTTGAAATGCATTACGGGAGTACCTTCTTCATGTAGAGTGCTAAACGGAGGTATTTTAGAAGTATTTTTGTGTGATGATTGTAACGCCATAGGTAGACTTATGTAATGTGATGCTTAAATGCAACGCTGAGCCAAACCAAACGGTCTTGTTTAATAGGCTCGTGACGTGCAGACAATAAGTCATCAGATATATATGCTTCAGTGTTGTGATGTTTTGCTTTAATGGATGTGTACGCGGCTGAAAACGGCGGTTCTGTTCTCAGGTGCATGTGGAGTGGAAAAAGCGCGTTCTTGTTCCCAAACTCTCCACAAATATTTCAAGTGTACTGAAATTAGAGCTGGAGTCTATCCAGGCCTTTGAATTCCTGCGAGCACGTCGCACGTGCCAGACCGACTCTGTTTTTAATTTTTCACCCTCCTTGTGTTTTCCTTACAGAGGCCGTGCGTCTCAATGCAATCATTCTCTGATTCCTCGCGAATCTGTCCGCGTGTGTGCAGGAAATGGGGCCAAACTGGCTTCCTGAGCGGCTCAGGAGGAAACACGGAAATAAGAAAGGGGTGTGTGTTTAAAAATAACTCGGTATAAAAGGTCCAGGCAGGATCCCACTCACTCTCAGACTCAGACTCACGCTCACATACTCACTGGCGGGATGTTTCTCCGGCGTTACACACTCGGCTATAGGCACGCATCCCTCTGTAGTCACGCTATGAATACTACATCTACAAATGGAAACAGATCACACACATTTGAGTAAAAGTCTCACATACAGCAAAAAAGGATCAAAACATATATAATATTCAGACTACAATGACAGTACAATGATGGTGTTACATTCTATGTATAATGTCAAACACTACGTCCAAATTCGCATGCTATCCTTCCTAAATAGTATTTGAAATTATAATCAGTGTGTTGAAACGAGAATTCCAAAGATTCCGGAATGGTCTACTTTTTCCGGTCAGAATCCGAAGTGTAGATCCGTGCACATTCTATTGGACGAGGATTCGATTAGAACTACAAACATGAATTAAAAAGTGTTAAAAACTACAAACATGGCGGATGTGCGAGTCCGACGGTTAAGCAGAGCGGTTTAGATAAAGGAGTTTGGGTGACTGATATCAGTATCTAACCTGACGAAAATATGTTTATTAAATGATTATATTTCATCTGCAACGACACTGTAAACTTTATAAAGATACGTTTGGTCTGCATTATTGTGCAAACACATGAGGAGATTTTCTCCACATGAAAAAAAGACGCACGACTGGCGGATCAACATGCTACTAAATTTCTCTCCGATAACAGACGCGAAGCATTATTTTTCTAATAATTCAATGGCCCGGAGTCAATTATTCCGCTTATACTATGGTTACCACACCTCAAGACATTGTTCAGATGTTGTATTTCAAAACATTTGTCAGGTTTTTGTCCTTAAAACACTCTAGTGTGCAGGACTAATTTCTTACGCATGACATTTGAAATAACTGAAATCATTTGGCGGAGTGATATGGAACTGTGATGCGGCCAAAACCTGTCTGGAACTACTTTATCCGTGCGTTTCACTGAAAATAATTGCACGCCTTAGAACGTTCGTCAGCCAATCAGATTCAAGCATTCAACAGCCCTGTAGTTTAAAATAAATTGAATGACAAGGCAGTTTAAACGGTGACAGAAGTGAATTATGTCCCAAAAGCTTGCCTAGTCTTCTGCTATACACTCAAAAGTATCTACTTTTTCTTCACAAAAACAGTACGTACGTTTAGGGCATAGCATAAGTATAGGCGAATTGGGACGCAGCAATAGTATAACCATGCACTATATAAAAAAATAATTTTTCGGAGTTATAAACAAAGATTATTGGAGTAGGCTTGTGTTTTACACAAAAATCATATTTTAGTCTTTCTACTTCAAAATGTTGTTTAAAGGTGCACTATGTAACTTTTCCGTCCGCTAGAGGTCACCTATTCAAAACAAAGGCGTAGTTTGATGATGCCAAGTTTGAGCGCAGAATCTTGGGACATGTGGTCTTCACGGGATAGGGATAGGGCAGGGGCAGAAATATTTCTGCCCGGGATAGGACTCGGGCAGAAATCATGTTCATGGATGCGATTATTAACGTTACTGTAGTATGAAGCAGAGCAGGACCGAGTGTTGTGGGAGCTGAGCAAGGCCGCTGGAGCGATTGCGCAACACACGCCTCGTGAGCGGCGGGACTTTTATTATGCCACAGTCGCCGGCGCCATTTCCGCTTTTCCGGTCATGAGTATGAGGTAACGCAGCTCTGTTTATCATATTAGATACATTTGAGTGTGTTGAAAATGATGTTATGACGTTACTCTGTGCGTTCGCACGGCGGCTGCTATAACACTTGTTGCACACTGCAGTGAGAGTAAAGCGCTTCTGCTGAATAAAACCAGAAACCGAGGGTAACGCAGATATGACGCCATTGACAGGCGACTCCCTCACACGTCCCGGTTCCTTGGTTAAAATAGCAATTTTCTCAAGATTTACAAATAGTTGGAAACATTTGGGATATTGTAAGTACTCAACTGAACAAAATATATAACACTGGCCTAGTGGCTTTTGAAAATTTTACTAAAAAAATGTTACATAGTGCACCTTTAATTCAGTGCTACTTGCCATTGCTTTGTAGTTGTGAAATTTACTAGCATTTGTGAAAACTGTTACAAAGTAAATCCTACACCAATCTTTTCAGTGTGGTGTATGTTCCAAAAAACATGGCAAAACTGTGGTACACATCCCAAAAAACGTGGCAATACCATGCTACTTTTTTGCACTTAATGCAAGACAGTTTTGGTGTATGTCAAAGGCCTAAAGTTGGATATATAACAATGTCAAACTTCATACTTGCATATATT